>VZRM01006422.1:0-167756 GCA_013397955.1 Grantiella picta | reverse complement strand
AAATAGGAAAGTCGTCTCCCTGCGATTGCCGCTGAAGGACGCGAGAGCAGCGATCTGTCCAGCCCGGATTCGGGACGGCATCTGAAGGTGAGAAGGAAGGAGCTCTGTGCGGTGCGAGCGCTATATGGGAAAGCAGAGCAATACCCCCTTCACAGCACCGGCGCCCACCTTTAGGGATGCCGACAGCCGGCTTGGAGCTGGGTGGGGAGGAGACTAGTTCTGCTGCTGATCCGTCCTTTTGTCGCCAACAGGAGAGGTGGGACAGCAACCCCCAAAGTAACCTGTATGGGTCTAAAGGGAGGGAGGGGGCTAGGGCGCAATGCTGCCGGCAGTAGTGGGAGCCCGGGGATGGGGAGCAGCGGCGCCTCCTGGGGAGACGCTGGCACGGCCCACGGGCGACCTCGTCTGAAGGTCAGGAAGGACACCGGGGCCGCACCTGGCGCCGCGCGGCATGCAGATCCAGCAGGCATGACAGGCCAGTCAATCCCTCCCGGGGCAGCGATGCGACCATCGGGGCTCCGCAGGCTGCAGAGCTCTCAGATGCCAGCTGCAGATGCGGGAATGCAGTCTACATGCGGGAATGCATGTTTCTACACTCAGGGCAGTGTCTGCCACCTGGGTCTGCCTCGGTGCCCCATGCCTGTCAGTGCTTCAAAGGCATTTGGATAATGCCCTTTACAGCATGCCTTAATTCTCAATCCTCCTGAAGTGATCCGACAATTGGACTGGATTGTCTTTTTAGGTCCCTTCTACTCAACTATTCTGTTCTATAGGCTCCCAGAAAACCACTTCTGCAGCAGACACTAGTGCTAGTCTAAGAAACTCACCTGGGTAAACACATGCTGCACTTTTACTGACAAGTTTCAGAAAGGAAAAAATTATACCAAGGCAGGGTGGAAAATCATCTTGTTTTAAGCCTTAACTCACCTCCCAGAATTTACAGTTCAAAGTTCATTATGCAGTATTTTTTATGCTTTTTCGTACGTAACATAGGAATGCATCAGCATAGATTACTGTGCTCAAGAAACGAACCCAGGAACCTGCTGGAGCTGTGTGCCCAGGTTCCTGTGCAATTAACGCAGTATTTTCACATCTGTGTTGCCACCCCAGGTGCCTGTATGGCTTTGAGCAGGGCTTATAGTTTGGGTCTGTCATAAAACACCTCACATTCCTTTTTCATCATGTGATTGCTACTAGGGAGAGGGACAGTGTGCCCACCCCACACTACTAAACCTGTGTATGCACACCTTGCTCTTATATCCTGGCGTTTGAGAAGGAGCAATTCAAATACCCTCAAATAGAAGGATAAGGAAAATGTGAGCTCATAGTTAGAATACCCAGTCACCTAAAATCAGCTTTCTTCTTCCTATATTGGTTATCCTGGAGCATGCTACACTAAGAAACTCCTGTAGCAGCCAAAGGTCAGCATAGCCAAGTGGGGTTGCTGAGAAATGTCATTGTTCCTGTTCACAGGCTACTTACGAGCTTTGCAATAGCAAATGTCCTCCCATGTGTGCAGAGAATAAGTGATGTCTTCCACAGGAGATTTCAAAAGCCAGACAAAATGATAGGGACATCAAAAAGTCCCTGAGAAGTCCTTGAGCTTCTTGTTGACCTTTTTATAGCTGCTGGTCTGTTTCCAGAGCCAGATGACTCTCCAAGGGTCATGTACGCCTGCTTCTGTTCCCAAACTGTACCCACTTTTCCAGATTATACAGCTGACACAGAAAATCGTGACACATGAGACAGTGAAACATAACTCTTAGCACCAACTACTTCACAGTTCCCTCCTCTTCAGGATAACAAGGCACGTCATCAAATCACATATTCCACTGAGATACTCCAAGTCCCAGCTTCAGCACCTCTTTCCTGCCCCAAACACCAGCTTCCAAATAACTCCCAGGACGTACCTTACAGATGAAAATCTAATACCTTGTGAGACTGATTTCGGTGCCTTCTGTCCAGGTGGTACCCTGACTATTCAGTCAGAAAAGTTTCCACCAGTATACTCCTCACCCCACGAGGAGTATAAAGGAGGCAAGAAAGGACACAATCAAAAAGAGATGATGTAGTCTATAGATCTGTATCTATTCATAGTTTCAGAAAGGCTTCTGGTGAAGGCTTTTACCTTGGAGACAAAACCTTTCCTCAACTTGCTGCAAAACCCAGCCAGAAAGATGGACTCATGGGGGTCTGTTAGGTGCTTTACCTGCCTTACATAATGTCTGCTACAAGAGCAGTAACAGCTTCTGCAGCCATGGTAATGATACGAGCAGCACCACATGCATCTTCTTTCTGATGTCATTTAACAATATGCTAGAGTTATAATAATTTATGAGTATAAATCCGGTTGTAATGCAATTTTATAAAATTTACTAGACAGCAACAAATCTCAGAAACAGCAGTGTTTTTCTCACCCGGATGAGGGCTAGAGATTGGTATCAACACATGGGATATTTCCCAGCACCATGGACAGAGGAGAGCTGCCGCGCATGCTGAGGCTATCTCTAACACCGCCAAAACTTCCCCAAACCAAAGCCACTTGTTAGCCTGGTTTGCACTGTGTAGCTGACATATGACTGCTCCTGATTGTGGGAACAAGCTTATTCTTCCTTACAGAACCAGAACAGTACAATTCCACTTTGTGACCTTGCTGGTGCAGATGAAGGGTGTAGAAAATTGAGCAAAGATCTCCTCCATGGAGTTTTGTCCATGGAACTCAGACTCCTTCCTTAGCCACCAGTTGGGATCTGTGTTTATCGATATCCATGTAAGAAGTGGAATAAGCAATAATTGGGTTTGGTGACATTTTCCATAGAAAAATATATATTTGGATTTCCAAAAAGAAGGGAAGGTCTGTTTTCAGAAGTAAAAAAAATTAAATTAGTCAGGATGTTTCATCTCAACATCTTTAAAAGCAATGTTTGATTATTCAATTCCATATGGTGTTTGACTACTTAGTTGAAACCAACGCTGTGTGAAAATGATATTAATAAGAAAGCTCAAAAACAAAGTCTGAAGGTTATAGAAAATACTTAAGCAGCTGCCCAAAATGAACAGACTTTTTTCTTTTTCCCGTTCTTTTTCTTTCCCCCCATTTTATTATGAGCTCTCACTGTTGTAACTACTGTACTGTTCAGTGGACTGCAGGCAAGATCTGCAGAGGAGCAAGATGATTAGCTTTTTATCAATACAGCTACTGAGACAGAGGAGTCAGGCACTTGCTGAGGGTAGTTTGTGTAAATCAGTTGCAATCCCTTCAGTGGTTTAGTTCACTGAACACAAATCTACTGCATGTTTCATTTTCTCTTCAACTGTCAATTCTGACTGTCAAAACATTTCAGAATTCAAATATTTTTTGCCTCTTCAAAAGTATTGCTTTGTTTCCTGTTGTTCAATTCAACTTACAGCACTGGCTTTAAGTAACCTCTTTGTTTTCCAACCAAATAGAAAAACAACAACGTAGTATTTTTTAAAGAAGTGTGTGTTTCCCTTAAGCCAAAACTATAAAAGTACTTTTCCTCTATTTCTGATAACTCTGAAGCTCTGGTCCCTTGAGATCTCTTGAAGATGCATTTACTAGTTAAGCATTTGTTTCAGCTATCACAAGACCAAATTTTAGCTGCCTGCCCCTAGAAAATCTGAAATAAACATGTATTGGTTGTTCTTTCTCAATTACATGCAAACACAAGAATGCAATTTTTTTTTTTTTTAAATGAACACAGATAGCCCAGCCTAGTTTATGAACAAGCCCCTCGGTAGGCTGCCATATGCAGCTTCTAGGTGCTAAGCTGACAACTTCTACACTAAGGGAGTAGAATAGTCTACCTATTCTACTCCCCTAGTCCCTATGGCTCCATTCCTTTATTTGCTTCCTGTTCTCTGAACAAGCTCTTGTGATACCAGGCTAATTAAGAGCCCCATCTCAGCAGGGCTCTGATTCCTGTGGATAGGCATGATCAGGTAAATATCCTGTAGCTCTTACCTCCAGGATTTACAACTCTACATTATAAGGTTTCTTCAGCAGACAGAAATTGTCCATAAAGCCAAGAATCCATATTCATCACTGCAGTGATTAAATAATGATGTCTCTATCCAAAGCATAACAAGTTTTCGTCATGAGATTATTATTTCAAGCACTTTTGGCAGGAATTTTTCCATCCGTGAATAAGTAATCCAAACCAGAGCATTCATGATGTGATATTTCAGTTTATACAGGAGTTCAGAGGCAAATAAGGAAAAAAATTTTTACTGTTTTGTATTTGACGTTATTGAGATATTCTGCTTTGATGTATCAAAAGTGCTGCACATTTTCAATGACTAAATCACTTTGCTTTGACTCTTTGCTTCGAGCAATACATGTCTATATGAAAACCAAATAAAATCTGCTGCAGAGTAACTCTTTCTTTTTCTTTTTCAGAATTCTTATGTCATCAAGAGGAGAAAAGAGGTCACACTTTTCCCCTTTGTTGTAATTTGAAGTGCTAGGAAGATTCAAAATGTCAAACACACTTTACCACTTTGCAACAGAAATTCTATTTTGCCAGGTAGTTCTGTGTCTCACCTTATTACTCTATGTCTTAGAAAAGAAAATGATCAGAGGAAAACAGCATACTTGGCTGAGATGGCAGCTTGGTGTCTCATGCTGGGCCTGTAGTTCTTTACCTAGAAGAGTAGTACTTTTTAGGTACTGAAAGTAGAGTACTCTTTTACCTAAAAGAGTAGTCCCAAGTTCTGATCTCAACTTGGAAGGAAGGTCCCCACCTCAAAAGGTCGATCTCAGAACCGAAACAACAAATTTAATTGTTTAAATTTGCTTTTCATTAAGCATGAAGTGAATGTGTGCTTATCTTTAGATACTTCAGCTGCCTGTAAAGCAATTATTCTTAGGTGTGATGTGTATGCTGACAAATTGAGCTGTTACAATATTATGCTCTTTACACTCAGATGTTTCTGAAGATACCGTGGTAGTTAGATGCAATCTGACAGCTCCGGAATCATCATATCTTCCTGTTTCAGTTTTGAACTTGCTGTCCACTGCCTCACTTCGATAAGAAACCTAAACATGTGATGAGGTAATTTTCTAGGTAGAGTGTGTTTGCTGAATACAATGAGTGGAATAGCAGTACCTAAAAATCTATGTAATTCACCCAAAAATAGATATATATGTCATCTTAGAATGTGTTTGGTTTTTTTCTTTGTTCCCTCAGTGGAAATGTAAAAAGTAACTTGTAATGTCACATAAATAAATCAAGCTGTCCAGCCCGCTCATTCCCTGCCTTTACTGGCATGACATTTCTTCTATTGATCCATTCAGTGCCAGTGAATCAACAGCTCCATGGTGTTGTAGGAAAAAAATTGTAAGCAGGCAGCAATGTAGGAGATTCTATCCCCTTGCATTGCACAACCAAATACAAGGTATACAATGCAGTGAGGAAACCCATCTACCATGGCTTCCACGGCATCACATTGTCCTTTCATCAGCTTCTCTCCATGAGACTCCAAGGACATCCACTACCATCCCTTTTCCTGCTTCATCCTTGTATTGCCAGTTGGTCATATATCTCATAGTCCCTATAACGACTTTTTCCCTTCTGGTATTTTTTTAAGATTCCCTCTCTTCAGCAGCTGACACAGTTTTCTGATAGTATTGTTGCTTTGAATTTCATCTCTCTTGCTGCAAGTACCCATTTGTGTGCAAATCAATGCAAATGGAGCTAAAATGTTGCATCTTTTATGGATTCTTCTGTCACTGACATATTTTTTACGTCACATCTATTAGACCTATATTATTATCCCACTGTCTTCAGGGATCCCACAGATCCCACTGTCTTCAGGAGCTGTGAGAGCTAGTCAGACCCCAAGCATTTAGCCTGACCGGGTAATAATTGTTAAAGCTAAAACTGATTTTTTAAATAAAGAGTTAATAATTTTTTTGTTTTTCACATCCTCCCCATGTCCAGTTCATGCAAGGGAATCCCTCAACAAAAAGGAAAAGAGTAAACTATAGTGTATAATGTCAGAGGAATACATATTAAACAGTCACAAAAAGGATGACTGGCTACTGACCAGTAGAAATGAGGGTTTAGTAGCCATAATAAAGTTCTTATATCTAAACATGATGAGTATTACACAAGTGTGGCCAAAACATAGATTTCAATTTAAGCTAAAGCACTAGAGAGTTAAACTTAATAGACTGAAATAACTGGCCTTGGACACTTCCATTAGTTCATGTGTGTCGGTGCTTTGCTGAATCCAAATTAGTTCCTCTAAGCCTGAACCTCTCATATGATAAGTTTCCCTGAATGTGAATTATGTGATTGTAAACATGATCTATCAATTTAACTCTTACACAGGGCCTTCCTCTATAATCATTCTTTACCAAAAATTATTAACAAAGTACAGGAGAAAATTCACTGTGTTTAATGAATCTTTAGGAGATGCAGATCTAAAGAGGAAAATGTGCTGTGTTGAGAGTCAAAATATTTTAGGAATCAATGTTGATTCTTGAATTCTTGATCACTAATATGCCTGAATCTCTGTGAAATACAAACATTGTTCCAAACATCCTTGTCTGCCTTTTAATTTTACATTGTTTCTCACTAATTATTTACATGCCATTTCTTATCTAATCCCCTTTTGCAATATTTAATCTTCAAATTACAACATTTTTCAGCCATCTGATGCACACAAGCAAAGCAGGTCACTACTCTTGCAGATGAATACCTCTGTCCAGCTGCCCTCCTGACGTGCCAGTTGCAGTGAGTAAGAGTGAGGTCTTTGGGGACATGAGTTGGAGAGGCCTGGCTGATGTTGCTTCAGTCTTGGCTCCACTGAGGACTGAGAAATATGTGTTCAAACACAGCTTAAGCAAACACAGACAGAGAAAATATTGTTTTCCTATTTCGTTGGTGTTATTCCTCAGGTTTCCAACCTGCCTGGGAATGGTGGCAAATTCCCTGCTGGGACTTCCTCTAGAAATCATTGTTTCTTTCACTCCCAACTCAGACTCTACCACAGTTATACTGCAGACTAACCTCCTCACTTCAGAGAGTTCCCTGCTCCAGTATCACAGTAGAATAGTAAAAAACAATCAAATAATGGGTTAGGGCTCTGTGGTTAAGCACATATTCAAGCAACATGAGAAAAACAGATTTAGACCCAGAAGCAATAGGAGATAATCAAAGTTATTTAATGTGGAAATAGGACATGTACAACACACCTGTACACCCATTTGGTATTGTCTATCAATTCCACAACTTTTTAATCCATCATCACAATTTGACCTCAAATAACACAGGAGTAAAAGTCTCACAATATGAGTTTTGAATAATTTCATAGAAATTGTTGGCTTGTTAGAGGAGAATTAAATTTTATTAAGTCTTCGCGAGAGACTAATTGTAGTAAGAATCCCTACTAGGAAATAAAGAACCTACTCATGAGAGTTTTCAAGGAATTGACATTATATTAAATTGGTGGCATATTTGGGTTTCTTTCCCCTTCCATTTGAAATGGTGAGAGACTCGAATTAATCTTCTCTGCACTTTTTTTTCCACTTGGAGCTACCCCTGTCACAAAATTACTTTATAAGCTACCTTTAAATGAATGTACGCTTGTGGATATGAGATTTGCCTTCTGCTCCATGCCATGTGAGACTGCACTGTCACTAGAAAATTAAATAAAAACTAAAAATTGAACTTTGGGAGGCACTAAACGTCTGTGGCCTGTAATGAGCATGGATTTCAAATTGCACTATTCATTTATTGAAAATTCATTGGACTTGTATTTCTTTCACCACTGATAAAGATATACCCATAAAGACAGTCTTGCATCATGGAGAGAAAAGGTAAGCAAAACAAGAATGGCATCACCTTTTTGCATGAGCAGAATTTGAACACACATATCTGGAAATGAGCGTAGAGTGAACTCTTGCTCCTAATATGAACCAGCAGATCCAATATTAACAGTACTGCATGATACCACAAATTCAGATACCTGAAGTTTATCAGCAAGGGCAAGTAGAAGTGTTGAGATCTTTACTAAAGGAGAGCATGAAAGAAGTTTTACCCATGAGAAGAACAGTAGCGTATCCAGAGGGAAATCTATCCCAACTCACTTGGTATTGGAGGCAGGAAAAAAGCCATGTCTCCAAGCACACAACCTGGCTTCTCTTGATGTGCCCTTTCACTTTCTAATGAGAAGTGTGATTTTTACAGTCCTGGCTCTAGACCAGGTGTCAGTCCCATATGATCCTCTCAGGATCAGAGGAGACACCAAAATACTGATCATGCATGGATGGAGTATTTTAATGAACAGAGACTTCAAGGAACATGTGGGATTCCACTGCCCATGTAAGGCCAGATCAGAGCCAGACACTGGATTTTAGCTTGCATCCCAAAGGAAATCTCTCCTAGACTGGACTGTGTTCATCCATCAGCTAGCACAACAGATATGGCTAGATATCTCTCCTGTCAACTCAGAAGTGTGCAGATACCCAGGAAAGAGCACTTGTGCGTAAAGAGCTGATCTCACTTCCAAGAACTGCAGAATAGGATGCTGAGAGTCAATATTTGTTAAGGTGAAGAGTGGTGTGGTGGCAGTGGGAATAATTTGCAGGTCAGATCTAGTTCCTTCTCAGACAGCTTCATCCTTACAACAGCTTAGATTTTTTTCTAATGAAAAGAATAAAAATAATAATTTTCTGTGCTACCAATGTCTTATAAATGGAGTACTCTGACTCTCAGATCCTGGCAGTATCCTGTATTTTTGGAGCTGAATAAGGCTGAGGCTCTGAACAAATTACGAACTGCAATGGTGAAGCACTGGTTTTGAGGTCATTCTATAAAGATTTTTAACAGAAATAGAGCAATGTGTTTGAAAGATTATTTAAAAAGTGTACATTTGTGTATGTGTGCATGCACCTAAGAAACAGGAGAGGAAGTTTTACATAAACAGACTGTATTGGTAACCAAGGACATAAGAAACAACAACCAAACTGCTAAACACTGGCAAACTGGTGTTTTTTTAATTGACCCCAGAAATTTAGTGCTCTTGTAAGGCCACAGCCTTTCCTGACCTGTCACTGACACTCTTCCTAACAGGAAGATGGCAACACAGTTGTCTTATAACCACACTTATGCTGGTTCTTCTCCTACCTCAACAAGAAGACAAACTACACTCTTAAAATAATCTGAAAATCGGGTAAAAAGGACAGTGGGCTTATCTTGTTTATTATTCATGGAGGTTTGAGTAAGTGTCAGTGTGAAATAGCTGGGATTCCTGAAGTGTATTAAAACCAGTCAGTCCAAGAACCTACCACAACAAACCCAAGAGATGGAGTGGAGACTCAGAAGTCTCCTCCGTCATACACCACTGATCTTAGCCAGAGCAGCTGAGCACACTCATCTTGGTGCTGGTGACTAGATGTGAAACTGTAAGTGCCAAGCTTTAACCTACTTAGAGACAGTTTAAAAATAGTCTCTCACCCTCTCGTAAGGTCTTGCACAGAGTTTTGTTTGAGTTGTCTCCTACAGCATATATTAGTGGAAAAGTACAGAATAACATGGTGCAGATGGCCTAAAGACCCAATGAGAAGATTAGACCAAAGTCAGGTCACTTTGGGACAGAAAACCAGCAGAAATGCCATGGTTAATTGCTGACCATCTCCCTCTTAGACTCCCAGCATAGGATAAAGCCATGTAATTAGCAGACAAAAAAGTTTGGGAAATCTCATTACAGCTCTGGGACTGAATTATTGTCAGGCTAGAATAAAATGGGTATTCAGCAGGTACAGATCAAGCTTTCTCAATTGTATATCAGTCCAGAGGGAATGGAGAACCCCATCTATTCGATTCACAAATCCCAGAAGAAAATTCAAGTCATGGTGATATATTTAGCTGTCTAAAAAGGACACCCCCTGTGATGCAGCTGAGATGAGAGTTCTTCTGACTTCATGGAGGCTGCAGCTTAAAATATCATAGAAGGCAGAAACTGAAATAAATGAAGCAGCATCTACCAAGAAAACACTAATGAGAACTTGACTCCCAAGGAAATAAATGCAACTTTGTGAGAACAGTGTTAAACCCCAGGCCTAGATAAGAGAATTTAAATAAAACCCACATGATGATAATATCTTTCATGACAGTTTCTATAAAAGGACTTCGTTACTTTAGTTTAATTGTGATTTTTTGGGGTTTTTTTCCCAAATTATTTTTTCCCAATTATTTTTTCCCAATTATTTTTGCTTAAGTTTTCAGAGAGTTCAAGAAATGTTAAATTAAAAAAATTAAACCTCATTCATTTCTGAGTGATTCATTTTCCACCTAAAAATCAAAAACTTCAGCAGAACATGTTACAGATAAAACCTATTGATTTAAAAAGTTATTGCTCATTTCTGTTTCCAGTTTCTAGAAGAAAAATATTTTCAACCACAAAAGAAATTTTGCTTCACAAAAGCTTTTCTTTTAATTTTACAAGGAGTCACTTTGGTCACAAAGAAGTCTAAAATGGCTTTATTTGTGGAAAGGGATTATATACAGCCAAAGGTAAGAATCTGATATTTTTTTCCCTAGGAAAGATTGTGAAATACCATGGTAGGATCCCTTTGTCAGCTTCTGAGACTAGATGAGCTTTTGGAGAGGAATAAAAAGGATAGGAACACAGTGTTCCTCCTTTCAAAATAAAGGCTTTCAGAGCAAAGACACAGACACGGTTAAAAAGCCAATTCTCCTGCAGCTTCAGAGAAGATAAAAGTGTCTTCTACCAGTTCAACAGTAAGAGAAACTACTAACTGGAAAGTAGTTCTGTTTTCTGATGGGGTATTGCCCAGGTCTTACTAGAAATTTCAAAGTTGAGGGGCTTAATAATTAACAACCTTTTCCACATGATTACAACATTGGATACAGAGCTATGATTGAGTTATTGCTTGATGACACTGTAATTTCATGTGGGTCCCATTTTAGGTTGATTACTTGCATTGCTTAATTATAAGGTACATCACTGCTTGAACTGATTCACTGTTTTGCTTATTGCATCATGTGACTGCCTGATTCACAAAAGCAATTACACTCAAACAAAATCACTACCAAAAGCTTGGAGAATTGAACTCCTGCAGTGAGCAAACTGTGTCTTCCCTTGTGGGCTTTTCAGTGTCGTGGATTTTTTTTTTACTTTACCCTTTTCATCTTTTAAGGCTCGCACTTCTTTGTAAATACGAAATAGCACATTGATTATTTGCTCTGGATAGATTGTGTGACCTCATCTTTTATGGTACATAAAGCATCATAGGTAAATAACATCCCTTAGCTGCCAGCTGAAATCAAACAGGTCTGACCTTGTCAGTTTTTCAGGAATGGGTGGAGCACATCAGCACTCCCAGATTGTCAGGTCCTCCTCATAGGAATTTACAGCGATATTTTCACCTGTATATTCCTGCAACCAGATAAGAAGACAAGAGACAATGTATAAAGGAGGAATTACCATAAAATTTCCAAACAGAGGTTTCTCTTGCTCCCTTGTGGAGGCTTTAAAGGCAGGCTGGGAGCATAGTTTGGAAAGAATTTGGCCCAAGAATGCTGAAGATGAAGGCCATATGTGATGTAGCACACCTGGGCTGTGGTGGACAGGCTTCTGTATTGTCACATCAAAGCTTAACGTAGGATCACATCCTGACTCATATTGGGGAACGAAGTAACAGCAGGAACAGCAGGAGAAGCAGGGAAAGAATTGCTGAATTTTTTGATATCACTCAAACAGAGATACATTACCTGTAGTAGTAATTCTCAGGAACCTTCCTGTCTGCCACATCCAGGTCTACTTCATCTGACTGGCCAGAAGCATTTTAATCAGATTTAAAACTGCAACAGGCAGGGAGAAACCATTTTTTTTATATGATCATCATAGAATCATAAAATTAATTGGGTTCGAAGGGGATCTTAATGATCACCTAGTTTCAACCCTCCTGCCATGGGCAGGGGTACTTCCGTGAGACCAGACTGCTCAGAGCTCCAGCCAGCCTGGCTATGAGCCTCTCCAGGGATGAGGCATCCACAACTTCTCTGGGCAACCTGTTCAGTGCCTCACCACCCTCATATTCAAAAGTAAAGAATTTTTTCCTAAACTCTGATCTAAAACTACTCTCCTTTGCCTTGAAGCCATTGCCTCCAGTCCTGTAACTTCATGCCCTTGTCTCTCATTCCTGCCCTCTCTGAAGAACCTGCATCCTTCCATTCCAACACTCCATTCAAGGAGGCGGCTTTCACATCTCTGTGATCTCAATAAGATTATGGCCCTGCAAGCAGGCACACATCCATAACTCCTCTTGTTCATTCCCCATGCTCTGTGTGTGTTTGCATAAAGGCATCTACATTTGGTCCCCAGTTAAGCCAACTCACTGGCTGGAGTGTCAGGAATTCCCCTGTGGATTTTCAGGTGCTCTCCTCCTGACCTCTGATCCCGCTCCAAGCTCTGGGGTCTCTTGCTAACATTGACACCAAACTGGTTGAAGTGGAATGGATAGAGGTTCCCACCTCCCAACACCCTGAGTTTAAAGCCCTCTTCCTCAGCCTGGCAAGCCTACAAAGATGCTCTTCCCCTTCCTGGATGGACCCCATCAGCCTGCAGTAGACCCTTCTCAAAACAAGAAATAATGCCAGCAGAGTAGGAAATAGACAATCAAACAATACTTACTACAAGCAGAGCCTTCAATACTTACTACAAGCAGAGCCTTGTTTGATGAATCCTCCTTTAAATCTGCCATCCATCCAAAAAGTGGTGGTGGCACGTTGTCAGGGTGGAGTATTTCTGACAGAGGCACAATTCTGAATGTCTGTCAGATAGAGCTTAAAGCTACATCTAGTAGGTTTATCGGCTAGACTCTTAGTCCTGACACTGTGGAGAGAGCACAACAGATGTCCATAGGGAAGAAATAGCAGTGCAGTTATGTGTCACAGGGGAAACTGTCCCTGTTGAACTAGGTAGACCTCGCTGCAAGGCACATGTTAAAGCTTGTGGAGAAAACTGCTAAGACTTTCAGTTACAGTAAAGGAATATGTTGAGTGTGATGTTAAAGGAAGAAGGCCTGTTCATACTTCCAAGAAAACTCTGTTGTTGGATTCTGGATAACTAGGCTGAATTCCAGGGTGCCGTTACTGGTGTACTGGTTTGGGGTGGGATGAAGTTAATTTTCCTTATAGCAGTTAGTATGGTGCAATGTTTTGGATTTTTGACCAAAAAAATTTTGGTAACATAGTGGTGTTTCAGTTATTTCTGAGGGATGTTTGCACAGGGTCAGAACCTTCTCTGTTTGTCACACTACACCACAGTGAGCAGGCTGGAAGTGCACAAGAAATTGAGGTGACACAGCCAGGACAGCTGACCCCAACTGATCAAAGGAAAATTCCATACACCATGCTGAACAAAAAAAAACAGGGAAAAGAAGTAGGAAGGTAGGGATGTTCAGGGTTATAATGTTGGTCTTCTGAATAACTTTTGCATGTAATGGACAGACAACATCCCTGATCTCCTGGGGATGGCTGAACACCTGCTGGCCTTTGAGAAGCAGTGAAAGAATTCCTTGTTTTGCTTTACTTGCAAGTACAGCTTTTGTTTTATCTGTCAAAGTGTCTTTATCTCAAATCCCAGGTTTTCCCATGTTTAACCTTTTGACACTCTTTCACATTCCTCTTAGTGAGGAGTGAGGCGGTGAGTTGCTATGTGGGACTGGGCCTAACCCACTACAACTGGTCATGGAAGTGTGAATAAATCATCTAACCCTGTTGTTGTGAGGTCTGTGACCAGCACTCTGCTTTTACCATGCACAGTGCCATTTGCATAGGCCATGTATCACCTGCATGCATGAGGGTAGTCTCGTGTTGGAACATTACTGCAGCGTCAGGACCAGTGCCACTCCTCAGCTGAGAAATAATGTACTGCTGCACACATCCCCCTTGCCTGTCTTCTCTGTTCCTTTAGAAAATTTTGTGTAGCCAAAGTTCTTATGTGCCATGTGACCCAAGGTCACACATCTCCTGACCCAGTTGATCAAGACAAAGTTCTGCCCTGATCTAAGAGCCGCAGTCACAAGAGAAGAATCCTGTCCAAGCCCTCTTGCTGAGATGATCTCCATTCACTTCTGAGTTTTTTAGTGCTGACGAGAATAAGCAATGGCAGCATGAGGTTTGTCCCTTGATGTGAAAACTGCCAGTTTGCTGCTTAGATGAGTTGGTGTTGCTCGCACAGGGCCTGTACAAGCCACCCTTGTGCCAGTACCCATGGAAGAGAAAGTCCTTCTGAACCATTTGGTATACAGTCACTCCTCCCAGATTTTGTTTCGTCTGAAAACTGCTGAGGATTCACTTAGCCTGTGAGCCTCACTCAGTATGAGTCTCAGTAAGACATCTGAGAATACTTAAAGTGAAACGGTGACAGTCACCAGGACAATTGAGCTATTCTAAGCCAGCCATTCCCATCCTCTGGCCCACCTCCCTAGGACCTTGCTGAGATACAGAGATATACAGACATTCAGGCTGATTATATTTTCTAGGCACACAGTTCCCAGGGATGTCACTAAATTTGCCATCATCTCTTTCCTGCTGAATCCTGGTGTTGAAGACACTGGACTGGTTTTGCAGAAGTGCTCAAGTGAGTCCTGTTTAATGATCACACTGAAAATAGTTTTTCCCCGTGCACCAGGACAACCCAGGTCTGCTGCTGCATGCAACAGTCAGGTCAAACACTGCCAGTTACGTTGACACAAGAGCAGAGTAACCAGAAACGATGACTCATTTCAGAACATTGCTAGTAGCCACTTCTAAAGATACACAACATCTCTCAAGTGCTTGTATTGAGACAAAATTGCTGAAAGAAATGGTTAGGTCAACATTTTGTTTCTTTTACAATAAGAGAAATGAGACTATATGCTTAAAAATGTTTCTGACAGGCAAAAACTTATGGTAGAAGAGACTAAATTCTCTTTCTTTCTAAGCCTTTCAAAACTTAAGCAGATTCCTTTTAATTGCCCTTTCTTGCAACACCGTTTCCTCTGCATAGAGCCTACTCCTATTAACTCCCTTCAGACAAACAGGTTGAAGTGAGTAGATTACTAAAATTACACATTACACACTTTGCATCAAGGATTGTGCAAGGAAAGCCATATTTTCTTCCATCTGAATGCAGATTAAAAAAATATCCAATATCATTATACAGCTGTCTAGATGGGTCAGAAAAATCATGTCAAGGAAAAAATATTATGGTCAGTTCTTTTGTTTGGTTGGTTGGTTTGGGGTTTTGATTTTTTGGTTTTGATTTTCATTGTTGGTTGGTTGGTTTGGTTTGTTTTTTGGAATTTTTTATTTGTAGGTTTTCTTTTCTGGAGGGTAGGCAAAACAAAAGGCCAATTCCTGCTTAGTTTTTAATACTACATTTTAAAAAGACTTCTGTACAAGTTATTTCACTTTAGTATCCAATTAACTAGAGCTAAAATAGATTTTTTATATTTAAAATATCACCTTTCATAAAAGAAGAAAAAATTTCTGAGAATTTTTCCTCTCTTAAAAAGAGACAATCTAAAAAGAACGATTTCTTATAAAAATGAAGCAAGTAGAGAATAAATATATGAAGCTTTGATCACTGCAAAATTACTCAGGGTTTTATAAACCTGACCTTTCACCTCAATTTTAGTTTCTCAAAGTCTATATTAAAGTAAGGTTTTGGTAGCTGTGAACTTAAAGCTAATTAAAATGAAATTACTTGTAGAAGTGAAGACATCTGACTTTACCAGACAAAATGACAAGTAAGTTTCTAACACAGCAGAAAAGACTTGTCCCATGACTCACCAATTGCTTTACAAACTTTTTACCTTTCCTTCTTTTTTCTCCTGGTAGTTAACCTTATGTTCTGCAGGTTTATCTTGATAAACCTTCCTGGGGTAACTCCTATGTCATTCAACTGAATACTGTAAGGGTATGCAGAAGGAGAGTCTCTCCTCCTTTAGGGTATCTGCTTAAACGAGCCATAAACAAGAACTTACAGAGATAGAAACCACATTGACAAGTCATAAAGGAGGTCTCTACACAAACAAACCTGGTCAGCCACGCCAGCAGATGAACTATCAAGAGTATGTAAGCAAATCTGGCAATTTGCAGAGGATAAGGATGGAAACTTGAGTATCCAGGAGCCCGGAGTGGGTCAGTGGGACAATGCCAGCCAAGGAGGAGGGTGCAGAAAAGAGGGAGCAGGAGGACCAGAGAGGTGGGGTGGGCAGACAAGGGTGCAGAAAGCCTGTTGGCTGTGGGCTGTGGCTGCTCAGTGCTTGTCCTGCAGAGCTCTGCACCCAATCCCTGCCGTGTGTCCTGCCTGTTCTCAGCCACCTCTGCACGATCTCACTCCCTGGCCCAGACACGTGAGGACAGCAAGGGCTCACTGCCAGCTGCTGGGGGAGCAGCGTGTGAGGAGTGGGGAGCAGCTGCTGCAGTCAGGGCAGGGCTGTGGGTGCCTCTGGCCAGTGGTGTTGGCTTCGGAGAGAGTCAGGTGTCTCAGTGCCAGCAGCTGGAGTGAGGGGGGTCTTTAACCTCCAGCCACTGGGGCAGGAACAGTTTGTACCCTGAAGAAAAAGCTTCTGGGGTGACCAGTGTGAGTGCATGGCTCAGCACTGCTGGCTGCAGAGGGAGCACAGGTCACAGCCCTCGTGCAGGGTGCTGGAAGCAGGAAGGAGTGAGTGTTTTGTACCTTCCCCAAAACCTGCTGTGCATGGGGAGTGTGTGAGTGTGTCTATTCACTGGCCATCTGCAAGCTGATACCAGCTGATGAACAGGGGAGACTCAGTTCTGAGCTGGGGTATCAGGTGAGTGGACAATCCATGCTGGTGTTTACGGGGCCTGTGAGTGGTGTCTGTGAGATGAGTGTGTGAGTGCTGGGTAGTCAGCAAGATCATGCTTAATGTCCCTTAATACATAGTAGAAAAGAAAACATATGATCCATTTTATCCCTATACTTAATATTAATTGACAACTTTGTGTCAGAAAGCAACAAAAAGGCTGCTCTTCAAAGGAAAGTGAGTGGAGACTAGAGCAGAGTAACTAGGCAGGCATGAACAGGTACATCACCTATAGGGAGCCAGGATGCAGAGCAGCAGGTCCAGGTCAGTGTCAGGGCCAGAGACATTGCTGACGATCAGACAGAGCCCACTGATCAACCAGCACTTCTGTAATGATGAGGCAGGTCTGAGCCTGAACCAGGAAGCCAAGCTGTTGTATCTATGTCAGGGTCAGGACAGACAAAGTATAAGGTCTGGCACAGATGTGGCTGCTGCACAGTTATGGTATGGGTGGCAGGTAGGGCACTGCAGTAAAGCTTCAGGTAAAAGTAGCTCCTAAGGTAAAAGAGGGGCATACTCTTTTTTTCTACCTTTCCTCAATAGAGCTCTTATCAGCAAAGGGGCTGATCTTGGTCTTAGTCAGATACACTCTTTAACTAAACCAGCTAAATGAGAAGGGGGATGTGCTCACATCATGTTAGGCCACACATCCAGATTTTCCAGACTTAAAATGTGCTGATGTATTGAACATGGTCAGACAAAGCTTGGTATCACGTAGAGAGGAGATTCTTCACACCCTGGAGACACAGCTGGCAAGGGCTCTGAACACTTCCTTCATTGCATTTTCAAAGCTGTCTCCATCACAGTCATCTGGGAGCTTAAATATTAGACCTGCTTTTAATACAACAAAGACATGAACAGCTGGCTGCAATGTACATTAAAAACTGGGCATTGTGGTGCATTTGCCTTTGCATTTACCTGCTGGTCAGAACACACATTTCAGAGCAGCAGTTTTATGACCCATCAGCATGCTGCTAACCTATCTTCTTCCAGCAGCACTTCCTGGGGGAAGGAATGATTCAGTAAGTGCTTGAGGATGACAATATTCAAGTAGCTCCATTTCAGAAGTTGTCTCTAATCCCCACACCAAAACCTATGAATGTGTTCTTTTCCTAAGCATGGTAGAAAGACAGTATAGCAGAGGCAAAGTGTTGAACAAGGGCTGGCACAGGCTCCTTGAGCACAACAGTTCAAGGAGGCAAAACAGAGTAGTTTTCCAAGGTCACTCATAATAACAGAAGGAGGAGTTAATCTACTTGTTTTATGAGTTGACTATATGCACCACCTGATTTTTGAAACATTTATGGGTCCCACCTCACTATGGAAATTATAATTCATTACATATAATCCTATGCTTACGTATCTATTTATATATTTTACACAATTATTTTCTACTTCCTGAAAAGAAAATTATAAGCTCAGAAATCATCCTCAAAGGAGACCAAATATATCAACCAACCTTCAGGTGAACCCAGAGGAAAAAAGATAGTTAATTAATATAATTTGTCACTGGCCACAAATGTATTTTTAGCTCCAAGTAGCTGAGATGCCTATTGCTCTATTAACTACTATGAGTACTGCAGCAGCATAAATTATGTGCTCTACTCACAGAGAATTCCCTACTTTCAGGATGTTCAATATCATCAGGAGTACACTTGCTTTTTACTTGTGAGTTTTACATTCCTCTTCACCATGTCAGGACTCCCTCTTCACTTACATTTTTACCTGAGATTCATAGAAATGCAAAGGATTCTTATACTCTATCTGTGATCTATCTATCTATCTATCTATCTATCTATAATTGCTATGATTATTTGTTTAGATGTGATTTCTGGCACCAGCAAGACTGAGATTTGCAAACAGAAGGATGAGAGTTTTCAGTTACCCTTGAGCAGACAGGGAAATCCCATCTCAGACACCTTTTCTGTACAAGAGAGGATGAGGAACCAAAACTTGAAAGTTATAATGCTGTCGTCTGCCAACAAGTGGATGCACTCTTACTGAAAGCTTTTCCACTGATTCCACTGGATGTCAGAGCAAAACATTTAATTATTATTAGATTCAGTATGTCATCAGTGTCAATAAAAACCTGTCCCATTTACAGTACAGAGAAAATTCACTCATGGATTTTAGGAAAGCAAAATGTCAGCCTATCCACTCTGTCTCTTTCTTCCTTCATGTTCTACTTTCCTAAATATGGTTGTTGTTTCACCAAGGTGGGTGGAAAAAGTCCTCTGAGGATACTATATCTTCTTCATACATCTGCAAACGTGGGCTCCATGCCCTGCTTTGCCATAATTTGTGTAAGCTTATTCACTAACTATATTAAAGAATATTTCCAGCTGTATCAGGAGAATAAATATGAAGCATTGCAGAGAAGATCCACTTGCATGAAGTAACAGGAGTCATTTGGAAGAAACGACAGAAGGAAAGTTCTACAGAAAGGACCTTTTTCTTGGTTCCCTGCTGTTTAACTCTGGTACTTATTCCAGCAGTACAGAAAATTATTTTCCCCTCTAAACCTTGTTAAATTTCTTGTTGCCCATAAGTAGTGAGATATAAGCTCATTTACTAGTGAAAACAGGTCTGAATCTGCCCAAGCTACACACATTTTAATTTGACTGGTGCAAATCAGAAATGCACTTACATTTCCATGATAGCCTCAGTTCACTGTTGCATGAGGAATGTGAAGTAGTTAACACACGTCTACGGATTCAATCAAGACCCAGGGAAGTAATGATGATAATGTTTTGCACCAAGAAAGAATGCCAGCATAAGAACTGAGCTTGCTTGCAGGTGATTTACAGTACTTAAGAAAGCATGCAGTAATTCATTCATCCTGAAGGATGTAGCCAGTTCTAGAAAGAAACCCTTTGTTAAAATACCATGGTCTCATTTCCAACCTAAATTACCAAAAAAACCAAACCCTAAATAGAGATGACAGCTATTTAGCTTAGAGAAATTAAGCAATTATCTCGGTTTAGGACATCATGGTCTCACTCTTCAGCCAAGGTTTAAATGAATCCCATATTGGTTTGAGAGTTGCACATCAGAGCTCTCAATAGATAATTCCCACATCCTTGAAGCCATTAATGGTAGATGTTCACTTGAATAGCTCCCATGTATTCTGCAGTCTCTTTCCTCATACTGACTTCTTTTATGTTTTCAGGTGAGCAGGTACTACCTCCAGTGATTCTGATATTGCCCCAGGGCTCCATCTGGCCTTGCTGGATCAATCCAGACAGGTAAAGCACAGACACGTTTCACAATCTTTCTGAAGAAGTGGCCAACTGAGCCCTCTGTCACATCTCTGTCATGTAGCACTAACCACAAACAAAAAGACCAACTCATCTTTACAGAAAGATATAGCTTTGAAAATATTCAAAGCTATATAAAGATATACAAAGATATAGCTTTGATATTCACTAGCTTTGAAAAATCCGAGAGCCTGGAGGACATAAACCTAGAAACAGCTACAAGAGAAGAAATAATTTCTGTATGCGTAAGAATTGTTCCAAGTGCAGATCAGCACTTTGGTTAACCAGCTTTCCAGATGTCACCATGAAGAAGTTAACTTCCGTGTATTATCAACAGGAAATACATACTTCCCACCAGTCTGGGATGTGACATCTGCGGTGTTTCTTTGCAGCAACAGGACTTCGTTCAGCTACACAACAGTGTCTGAGAGCTCAGCTCTAACTCCATGAATGCACTGTCAGAGAAGGTCAGCATACCATACACCAGAAAGGACAAGAAGGACATCATGTCTAACATACTGCAGCTTCAAGAGTTTGAACCTTCAGCTGTAGCAAAGGGAGAGGAAGAAACTGTGCCTGTGAAAGTGAAAACTTTGATCACGATGAACGCTGGAAGCTGGTGATGACTGACCTTAAGAGGAAGGTCCTGCCCCACCTAAAAACTTGCAGCTAGGGAATACATTAGCTGAACTCCATGCTGGTGAGGAAGTGATGCCAAATGATCTTTGCTTGCAGCTGAGTCTGAGCCTCTCAGGACCTCCAGAAGGAAGCAGTGAGTGATAGTGGGAGTCGCAGGAGATGGAGGCCCCCAAGCTGACTGTCCATCAAGGAAGGCTTGTTGCTTGCTGGAGGCTCAAATTCAGGATAACTAGGAAAATACTAGAGCATATTGATTACAACTTCTTGATACAGGTATTTGAGGAACTAGCAAAGAAGGTCTGCTGAAGCTGATCCTTATAATCAGCGAAGAATTTGTTGTGAATTTGTGAAAGTTGGGGGCAATCCTCATGGAGAAGCAATGAGGTCATGGATTTCAGGATTCTAAGAGGCGGGACTGAAGTAAAAAGTAGGGCCAGCAACATGGACTTCAGGAGGGCAACCTTTATTCTTTTCAGGTATCTGTTTGGAAAAGTCCCTAAAGATACAATTCTGGTGAGAAGAGGGATCCATAACAAACGGCTTATATTCAATGATCCACCCTAAAATTTCATTAAGAGCTACACTCTAAAGTAGGAAATCAAACAGAGACAGGAGGAAGCCTTGATCAATAAGGAGCCTATGACTGAACTCAAACATAACAAGGAGAGACACAAGAAGTGGAAGTGGGTGCAGATGACCCAGGAGGAGCATAGAGATGCTCTCACACTGTGTAGGAGGCGGGTTAGGAAAGTCAAAACCCGTCAGAATTGAATGTAGTGAGGTACAACAGGAAGACCTTCTAAAAGTATACCAACATAAAAAGGTATGACTAGGGAAAATGTGTCATCTCCACTAACAGGAGAGGGACCATGGTGAGTAAGTTCATGGAAAAAGTGGAGGTATTCACTGCCTTCCTTGCCTCAATTGTTATTTGTAAAACCAATAATCAGGAGCTTCAGACCCTTGAGAACAAAAAAATCTTGAACAAGGAAGACTTACACTCAGCAGAGCAGAAGCAGGTCAGGGAGCAGTTGAACTGTATCTGCAAGCCCAGGAAACCTGAGAGGATGCTCACACAAGTGTGGAGGATCTGATCTGGGGCCACTGCAAGGCCACTCTTGGTTGTCTTGGAAAGGTGACAAAGAAAGGGGGAGGTTCCTGAAGACTGGAAGAAAGCAAATGCTACTTTCCCATTTCAAGAAGGGAAAGAAGGAGGATCTCAAGAGGCTCCTTCCAGCCTAAATGCTTCTGTAATTGTCTGATGGGAGATGGCTGGAAGCAGAGACCACACAAGTACTAGGAGGACTCAATACTTTCTGTGGACTGCCCAGTGCAATAGCTCAGAAACCCTCCTTCATCAGCTTTGAAATTTAATGTTTTCTTTTTCCATTTCCACCCTCTGCCAGCATTGCATAACAGAAACCTGATGAGAATAATCTCTGAAATTTGATTCTTAAAGGTTCTTCAGGGTGCCTGGTGAAAGCAAACATTTTCTTCAGATAAAGTATTCTAAAATACACATTTGCATCTGAGAAACACATCCTGTCTGTATCCAATGTACCCCGTTAGAAACCATATCCTGTAAGAATAAACTAGTACTGCTTCTCTTACACATGTACATGCTAACTATATTTTCCATGCTTGAGCAAGGCTTGCTCAGCACAGCCAGGGCACTCTAAAGGCTTTTAGGATCAGTTTGTACTTAAAGCTTTCAATTTCCACATGTAAACTAGCTGACATGCTTTTTTGAAAAGAATTATTATACATGTACTTGCCCAGCTAGTAAGGACATAAAAAAATGAAAATGCTTAAAATATTTAGATTAAAAATGTATCATCTACTATCTGCAGATTGATATTGGTGTCAGCCTAAGCTAATTTAAACTGAACAGGAAAGAAAAAGACAAACTGAAATATTAACTATAACAAAATCAAGCCCAAGTATTTTCAAATTCTAACCACAGACAGCAATCATATTTCTCTTTCCTTCATCATGCATGAACACAAATAAAAGTGGGAAATACCACACGTAAATTATGTTATCTCTCCAAAGACGTCTGTATACCATAGAATATCACATAGCCCAAAGTTAAGCAATCCTAATGAAGCACAGTATTAACTATTTCAAAGACAGCTGGTTTCCATGCAACACATTTTTCCCACTCAAATTAGGGTCAAATTAAAAGTTCACATATAAAGGAGAAACAAAATCTCGACCTATCTTTCTCTTTAAAAATACAGTCAAGGTGTTTTGACCTATTTTATGGCAAATTCCACACCAGGGTGTGGATCAGCTGTCCTATAATTAGACCTTGAGGTGAACCAGAAATGTTATTTGTGGCAAACCAAGATTGGCCAAAAGAGAGAGGAAAACACATAAAAAATGAGGCACTTGATACACCGTATCTAAAAGTGCACAGCTGTTGATTGTGTTAGAATATTAGCTATTACACTTCAAGAGCAGTAAGAAGATCATAAAATTTTTGTACTTTCACAAAGCTGGCTTAGAAATAGTGTCTCCTCAATGGCTGTAAAGGTGGAGATTCTAGGCAACCAAATGCCTTCCTTTTCTTTTTAATCTCAATTCAAGAAAAAAGGGTTTTAATTCCAGAGAACAGAATGTACGTGAAGAAGAAATAAAGAAAAAGCAAATTTCTCAGCAAGTGCATAAAAACTTGTCAACTTTGCTTGATGCAGACAAGAACATCTCCACTAAGCCATACTTGTCTCCATACTTCTGTCTTGTGACTCAAATGTCTCTCCTGTTAAATGGGAACCACACACAAACATACTCATGGGAAATTCAGTGTCTTCAGCTGCAGCTGAGGGGATCTGTTTGAGCTTGGGAAGTGTTAATAGAGGCAACTAAGGACCAAGCAGGGATGTGAGGATTCCAGGTGTGCAAGCATCATAAAACCTTTGGCAGGGCTGTTAATGGGTCATGAACATGTGTGCATCAAAGGAAGTTTGTTGGGCCTGGAATGCATAACCTGAGTTTTGAGACAGAAGTCATGACTGATGGATCAAGTATTTAATGTGTTCATTCATTCAATTGTGACTATTTTTTTTTAAATTTGGCTTTATAATAGGAAAGCTGATAATAGCTTAATTAGAACAGCAGGTATAGGTAGTACAGTAATAAATTTCATCCCTGCTCCATTTCCAAGACAGGAGGATATTCAGCTTTACCTACGTTTTCTATTAGTGTCTGAGTGTTTCTTGATAATAACAATGGCAAAACAGCATCAACATCATCTGTTATAGCAGATGTTGAGAGACTGTCCCTACATTAGCTGGAGTCCTGCAAAGGCCCTAGTTTATTGCATTTATTTTCTATAAATGTAGGCTCTATTTTCTGTGACCTTTATAGGCTTATTTTCCTTTTTTGTCTCTAACAGGAGAGAGACACCATTGTTCCTCTGCTACGGAAGGGAATTGAAATGAAAAAAAAAATGTAATGTTTGCCATTTCTGGGATCTGGGGGCAAAGGGCTGTGCATTGAGTGTTACAGGGCAGAAGTTCTCCCTCAAAATCTTACTATCTAAATGGGATAGAACTGACAACCAGACCTGGAGTCCAGGCTACAAAAGACTTGCTCAAAATATGAGTTCCCTAAAATAGCTTTTTCTGTTTAATCCTTCTTTCAGGAAGGCTTCTTTGCATTTCTCTGATGGCATTACCAATTTTACACTGTGATGTTTTTTCATCCAGGCATGTGTCCCAGACATGTCAAGAGATTCCTAAAACTGAGCTGGACACTTGACTTGCCAAAAAAAAAAAAAAAGGCACAGAGGCTCTACCATCCCACCATACAGAACAATTAACACCAGGACAAGGGACAAAGTCTACAAAGCACCAAAGTCCACACCTGGGTTTTGACAAAGAGGAGTCAGTGCTGCCTCCAGGGAGAAAGGGAAGGTGTTGCTGTGAGAATCAGACCCATATGCCCAAACTTTTAATTTTATGACTCTTCGACTTCCAAAATTCTTCCACAAGGAAAAGCCAGATCAAAGGTTGACTCAAAATTGGAATCTCAGATATCACTTCTGAGCTGCTTTTGTCCCTTTGCAGAAACAGTTCATAGCTTCGATATGTCTAAAATCTGTAATGAATTCAAACCATATGAGTTGAAACACTAATTTTAAGTTGTTTGTAGAGTTTCTTTCCTGAGACTGGTAACCCACAAAAATATTGGAGTTTATTTTATCCAGAAATGCTTATTTATTAAAGTTTATATGATGATTTCATCCCAGGTGAAATATGGAAACAGATGAGAGCTTTCTTGCATCTTGAATTTCATTTAAAATGCTGATGAAAGCATATGGTATTAAGTAATTTTATTAATATTGTCTCCTCTTGCTTAAAATTAGAGACTATTTTGCCTACTGCTGCAAAAGTGAAAATCAACAACAATCTATCTGTGTTCTGTAACTTATGGAAAGCCCCAAGTCCTACTTGTATGGCAGTTTGCTGGACACGAAACAAGGGTTTCTCAAGCCTGCTCCTAGGCCAAACTTACTATCTCCCTTGTACAGTACGGAGGTCTCATCACAGAGGGACCGAGTTTGAAACAGAGGTGTTTCTGTGTGAGAAGAATCCCTCCTGCCCTGTCCCTTGTTCAATTGTCCACTCACCCTCCCTTTTATGACAGATCACAGCAGTCAGCCACGAGTCTGTGCAGATCACTTTCTCAGCTGCATGCAGCCACTGCACAACCCTGTGTTTTGGAGTCTCCTTGAGTTCCTTACACTCACAAACCTAATCCTTAGCCAGTTTCTTCACAAGTCTGTCTGCCTTCCTGTTGTTCCTGTTAAAGGGGCCATCAGGAAGGCCAAACACGTCTTTATGGCCTCCTCTTCTTCCATGAGGCAGAGAATTGCAGAACAAATTGGGAAGTTAAGGCTGGCAGAAAGTTAAGACATCTAGAAGGCTGAGAATGATATGCACCAGAACGACAGAGATATCTCATTGCACCCAGCTAAGAACTGTGGGTCTTCAGAAAATCACACTATCTCCTCTGCTTTCCATCTGGAACCTTCAGCTTTTCTAAATATGACTGGAAGCATTAATAGAGAATTTTATGAACATGTGCTCATAATAATTAGGAAATACTGGCACTCTGAAAATCTTTGGAAGAGGATTTTATCAAGCAGATAGAATCCAGATCAATATTGGAAATCTTCTAAGCAAGTATTTTTATTTCTTTTTTGCAGTAGATTAGCAGTGGCTGATTGCCAGACTCCCATGCAACCCATCTCTCACACTGCCTCCTTAACAGGACAGGGAGAGAAAATTAGATGAGAAACCTCCAGAGTTAAAATAAAGACAGGGAGATCACTTACCAATTACCACCATGGGCAAAACAGATTCAACTTGCAGAAAATAATGTAATTTATTACTGATTGAAAATAGAGCATGATGGTGAGAAACAAAGACAAAGCTAAAACACCTTCCCCTGTCCTACCACTTCTTTTCCTGATCAAATTTTCTCTTTCACTCTCAATTACTCCCTTTGAAAATGACACAGAGAGGGGTTACAATCAGACCATGATGGATCCTCTCCACTGCTTTTTCCTACTCACACTTTTCCCCTGCTTCAGTATGGAGTCCCTCCCCACAAGATACAGTCCTTCATGAACCACTTCTGTGTGGGTTCCCCACAGGCTCCAGAAAACCTGTTCCTGCGTGGGCTCCTCCCCATGGGCTGCAGCTCCTGCCAAGATTCTGCTGTGATGTGAGCTCTTCACGGCTGAAGGTTCTTTCAGGATATCTCCACCTGCTGCAGAGTGGGGGTCTCAATGGGCTGCACTGTGGATACCTGACCCATTGAGGCCCTCCACAGCTACTCTTCTCTGCTCTAATGCCCTTTCTCCTTGTCTCTCTTCGGTGTTTACAGGGCTGTCTCTTACATATTTTTCCAATTCTTCCCTCTTAAAACTGCTACGCAGCATTTTCTGCCCTTTCCTAGCTGCCTTCCCAAAGATACTGTTGTTCAGCTGTGGGGCTCAGCTGTGGGACTTGGCTCTGCTCTGCAGTGAGTCTGGCACACGGCAGCACCAAGCCTCCTCACAGATGCCACCCCTGCAGCTTCTCCCATCCACTCACTACCAAAATGTGGACATGTGAACCCAACACACATTTCTAACACTTCCTTCCTGTCACACCATGCTAGCACAGGGAGAGTGACAGCTCTTCTTTCTCTTTCCCTTGCCATAAATTCATTAAGGAAAATGAGTTAGCAAAATAAACCAGGACAATATTAATTCATAGCCACATTTATTTCATTAGAAATACAAATAACTATAAAGAAAACTTTTCTAGATAACTTTATTTCCAGAAAGAAAAGTTCTGTATGGCTTTTTGTCTGCTGTATTTCAAAGTAAGCAGCAAACACAGCATTCATTTACTTCTTGGAGCTGGGAGGGTAGGACTCGGGTTTGATTCAGCTGATTACTTGTTTGAGCATGCTGACATCACCTTGTACAGCTTCTCTTTCAACCCAATGGCAGAGTGGGCAGAGTAACCCTTGAGACCATGGAAACGTGGCTCAGATAAAATAGGTAATATTCCACGAATAGTTTTTGTCAGTCAGTATGAAACAACTTTTAATATGTGTCCATGTAACTTTTAGTGGGAGAAAATTTCTCCTTTGGGTTGATGAGACTGAGATCCACCCTTCATATTCAGTAAGAGAATTTGGTTTCTCTTTTCAAAGCTGCGATATATAAACAGCTTGTTGCTGGGAAAGGATTTCTTACTGAGAAGCTAGGGACCCACTGGAATATGTCCCCCAGGAGAGTGGTCACAGCACAAAGCCTATCAGACAGAGTTGAAACAGCATCTGGACAATCCTTAGCCCTGACATGGATTAATTTTAGGACTTGTGGAAAGCAGGAAGCTGGACTAAATGTTTCTTATGGGTCTCTCCCAAACTGAGATCTTCTATGACTCTATGAGTGAGGCCAAAAGCTCTGCCTATGTTGTTTCTTCTATTTGTAAGAGCCCCAGATATTCATTAAGAGAAAATCTCTCTACATGAGCATGTGCTTTGTCTGAGTTTGTCTCAAGCTTCATTTCTGCACTGGCAGGGAGTCACTGTCTTCCAATTTTGATATTGGAGGTAGGTGGTATCCACATGGGTGGATCTACCAGTGTCTTCAGAGGTTACACTGTAAAGTGCTGGAAGAGATACGTGTAGAGGCTTCATACCAGTTGGGAATAAATTAGGTGCTCTGAAAACAGTCCCAAGACAGTCAGAAAATGAGATCTGTAATTACAACAGAGAGATGTTACTTCAGAACAGGGCTGGTAAGACGAAGAAGTTGAGCAGTTTGCAGAGATCACTGAGGGCCAAGGAGGTGATCTTATGCACACAGATGTACAAACACTAACCCACAGATACAACTGGTTTTCAAGTTAAATGTCATTCTTCTTAATGCCTAGCATCATAGATAGCAATATAAAAAGCTCCAAAAGCCACTGTACAAGAAAGAAGGCAGAATATATTTTTACATCCCCGCCTGAAAGTATAAAAACCAACTAAAAGTTAGCACAGGAAAAGAAAGTGGTATCAAGAATGCTTTCCATATAAAACCAGACCATGCAGACTATGTTAGAATTATGCTGATTAGGAAAACACAGGAGTCCAACATCCTTTCCAAACAGCCCAACTGATGGACCCCTTCATTTGTCAGACTCACTGTGGTGAACTGTGGTGCTACCCATCTATAGGCCCAGCAGAGATGGGCGAGAATGTAGGTAGTGAGTACTGAATTTGGCTGTGATAGAGTTAATTTTCCTTACAGGAGATCATGTGGTGTTATGTTTTAGATTTGTGATCAAAAATATGTTGGTAAGGTAGGGGTTTTTTAGTTATTGCTTAGCAGTGCTTGCAAAGTGTTGTGATCATTCCTCCTGCCCCCATCTCCTCAGGCTGCTCTACGATCTCAGGAATTCTTGTTAAGCCTTGGTCCTAATTAATGGCTGCTGGATAGTTAAGCTCCCCTTGAGCATAACAATCAATAACAATCAATAACATTGCCTGTTCCCCAGAATTTTTGTTGCCCAGCAAATTTCTGTTTTCTAATGAATAGCCTTGAAAAATTATTTTTGTCTGAATCACAACTAGAGTGAAATAATATTATCATTATTGGACTTTTGAGGAAAATTACTGACTGGACTGAATCCAAGATAGAAATTGATGGAAGACTAAATCCAAGCCTCTCACAACCTGTGAACAGGGATTCCACATGAGGTCCCTTGGCCACAGAGGCTGTGCAGCCCCTCCCTCGGAGCAGAATGTGCCTCTCGGTGCTCATCAACCCACAGGTTTGAGAACCCAAAAGAGCTTCACTGAAAACTGACAACGGGGCCTGAGCTGGCATCCCCTCCTTGAGGCTCAAGCCTTTGCCCACTGAGAGATGCAAAGACATCCAAAATGTTCATTTCACTGAACTTGGGGAGTTTTTAACAGCTGCTTTGTACATATGCACACACATACAAACATTAGAATATATATATATATATATGTGTGTGTGTGTGCGTGTGAAAACTGACTTCAATACTTTATAGCAAGTGTAGCATCAATGTTGCTATCTTGGATTCAAAATTAGGTTACTGTTGTGGTTATAATAAATCCTATGGAACCATTCTGTAAGAGTTAAATTAGTCGATGATTAAGTGCTGCCGAATCCTTCAGACATAAAGCATGGAGCATTTCCAAGGCTGTTTGGCAAGGGGGTCGATTGTGAACCTTGTGACTCAGTGGGAAGGTCTCCCTTCCCCCTCTGCACCCTCACATTCTCCATCCTCACCCTTCTGCATCCCCAGTCGCTGTTGTGCATCATTCCAGGCTGACTCTAATCCAGCTCTGCTTTGTGTGCTTTATCTGTGTGGTAACAGAGTGAACCTTGCCTTAGAACTTCGTTGTGCTTTCACAAATTTGCAATAAAATTGCTTTTGCTGATACCTTTGACAAGGTTTCTTTAAGCAATCTTAACCACCCATTCACAAGAACCTTCATGGCATTTTCTGTTCATCACACCACCCCACAAGCGAGCAGACGGGGAGTGCACAAGAAGTTGGAATGCGATACACCTGGGACAGCTGATCCCAGGGACCAAAGGGATATTCCATGCCTTATGGCACCACATACTGTGAAAAATCTAGAGGAAAGAAGGAGGAACGGGGTAATTTCAGACTTAAGGTATTTGTCATCTCCATTAACTGTTACAAATGATAAAGACCTGCTTTTTGGAAATGGCTGAGTAATTGCTGATGGGAAGTAGAGAAAAAATTTCTTATTTTGCTTTGCTTGATCATGAATCTTGTGCTTTTCCTATTAAACTGTCTTTAGCTCAACCCATGAGTTCTATCACTTTTATTCTTTGATTCTCTTTCCCATCATAGTCGAGGCAGAGTGGGCAAGCAAGCAGTTGTAGAGGTTAATCCCCAACATAGGGTTTTATCAGGAATGGAACAGCTTGCCTGTGGGACAGAAACAGACTTTCTCATTTACCACTGCTTTATAGCATGTCATAGTGAACATCCATGAAGACAGCTGGACAGCACCGGAGCAGCTGTTCATGGACAATAGGACACTGTTGACAACTGGGGAGGGGTATCTATATTCCTCAGATGTGTGACAGAAGCCGAAAGACTCACTTGTCCACTTCTCCATTCCCACTATCCATGCTACTCCCTTAATTCCCATACTTATATTCTCCAATACCTTGAATTACACAGGTAGCTGCAATGAGAGAGACTTCAGTCCTTGTGCCCTTCTCCTGACAATGACAAACTATTCTGCTTCCCTACTCATGTCCAGGTCACCAAGCACAGTAAGAGGCTCAAATCATGTTCAAGTGACCCTTTTAAGTTTAGCACTTACCAGGTAGGTGTTTGCTAGTCACAACAAACCAATTTGCAATGCCTTAAACACCACTGCAATGAGAAGAAACCTGACACAGACAATCCCCTTTGTATGCAACACTCTACAGAAATCCTACATTCCTAAATACATTTTTTTGCCACTGACAGTTTTATCCACGTGTATGCTTCTACTGTGTTACAGGACAGACAGGGCTGGACAGAGCAGTGCTTCCTACTTCGTTCTGTCATGTCACACAAAGACAAAAAAGGGTGATCAAAACATTCTCTTTTAAATGAGGACCACCTTCTTCCCCCTCTTCATAAACAAGTGCAATGCATTTTTCCAACATCCCACTTAGAAGGAACAGCTTGAGTTTTAGGTAGCGCCATTCACCAGACATTCTTTCCCATAGACAGAGATCTTCAATGACTCTCCAACACAGTTCATTGTTGTGGAAGAGGGACTGTGAGGAGACAGTCTCATGTTTCAGAGCACATTCCAGATTAGAGTCTGGCTTCATTGAATCACAGAATGGTTTGTGTTTGAAGGGGACCTTGAAGATCATCTAGTTACAAACCCCTGCTGGGACACCCTCAGCTGGACCAGGTTGCTCAAGATCCATCCAACCTGGCCTTGAACATCTCCGGGGGTGGGGCCCTGGACAACCTGTTCCAGTGCCTCACCATCCTTACAATAAAGAATTTCCTCCTAGTATCTAATCTAAATGTATTCTCTTTCAATTTAAACCCATTCCTCCTTGTCCTGTCACTACATGCCCTTGTACATAGTCCCTCTCTACCTTTTCTTTAAGTTCTTTTCAGATACTGAAAGGCCACAGTAAAGTCACCACAAAGCCTTCTCTTTTCCATGCTGAACAATCCCAATTCTCTCAGCCTTTCTCCATATAAGAGGCCATCCATCCCTCTGATCATCTTGGTGGCGTTCTCTGGACTCGCTCCAACACATCCATGTACTTTCTGTGCTGGGAACTACACAGCCACATGCAGTTTTCCAGGTGGGGTCTCGGCAGGGCAGGGCAGAGCAGGGCAGGGCAGGGCAGAGCAGGGCAGGGCAGAGCAGAGCAGAGCAGAGCAGAGCAGAGCAGAGGGGCAGAATCNACCAGAGCAGAGCAGGGCAGAATCTCCTCCCACCCCTGGTGCCCACACTGCTCTGGATGCAGCCCAGGACACGTTTGACTTTCTGGGCTGGCATTGCACATGGCTGGGTCATGTCCAGCCTCTCACCCACCAGCACCCCAAGTCCTTCTCACAGGGCTGCTCTGATCTGTTCGTCCCCAGCCTGAGTTGGTAGCTCTGTTGGTACCCTGACCCAAGTGCAGCACCTTGTATTTTTTCTTGTTAAACCTCATGAAATTCTCACTTCTTAAGCTTGGACCTCATGAGTGCCCACTCCTTGAGCTTGTGCAAGTCCCTCTGGATGGCATCCCATCTTTCATAGCTTGCAGAAGACCAAGACACTAAGAATGTGAAACCAAAACCAAGTCACATTTTACAAGGATTTGCCTGATTTGTGTGCACTACTCTGTCTGGATTTGGTTCAAAAGTAAAAAACAAAACTATACTCAAGAGGTACTTACATGCTGTGACTAAGAATGTGGTTTTAAAAGTGGGTTCAACTGCATAGTCTGGTCCTTTGAACAATTTCTTTAAAAAGTCAAACGCAATATCCACATATTTACATTCTAGAGAGCTGTGAATAGGGGAAATGTTGAGAATTACAGCTCTTCAAGGCTACTCAGGACCCAAGACAAAAAGATGTACCCTGGTCTCCTTATCAGCTCTGTGGAGACCTATGCTCAACAGGTCTCAGCAGGAGCAACTGGACCTGGTACAGGCACTTTGTCTCACGCTAGTAGCACTCCCATTCCCATTTAAAGAGAAGGTCAGCAGCCTGTTCAAAACCGGGATTGTACTGCTTTGTTGCCCTTTTGGAGATGCAGGTTGCCAGCTGCAGCAACGGGTCTTAGCCTTTCCTGAACAGAGCAGTTTTCCTGCTTGGATTGCAGATTCCCAAGGATCCCCCAAGTCCAGTGCCAGTATAAGGAGCTCAGTCCATCTTGCTGCTCTTCCCCCTCAGAGCACCATGGGAGTTCACACAAAGACTGCCAAGAGAAAGGTGCTCTTCTGCACCCTTCTCGGTACCAAAGCTCTGACACCACTGGACTGCAGTTTTCAACAGCTGACCCTCATTCAGACTGAAGCTCTGGTAAACCAGCGCAAAATAATTTAATCTAATCATTTTAGTATTGGAGATTTCTAGGAGAGACAGAATGCAAAGCAGACAATGATTTCTCAAGACAAAACAGAGTAGAAAGGCACAGGCTTCTAGCAACACCAGATCTATTGTAAAATATGTATTTGAAAAGGGCTTTGAAGACAAGCCAGCACTGTGCATCAGATGACAGGATGTGATTACAAAGGAATCAAACTCCAATTACAGTGTCATTACACTAAATATGCTTTTTGGGTAATGTACAACTAATTAATCCAAACTAGATTATTAATTACATTTTCAAGATTCATGCCCCTTATCTTTCATACTCAATACATGTGGCTGGGTCTCTCACTGGAGCTTAAATGTTTTCATTTAAGAGCTAGAGGGGCTATGCAAATCTTAGCCTACATTTTTGTGACTTGAGACCATTAACAATTCTGAATTGATGCAGAAATAGATTTCCATACTGTGGTTAATCTTCTGTTTATGTGAAACCACTAGTAAGTGTGGATATTAAAAATATGTTACAGTATAATTAGACAATGTCTTGTAGATAAAAAGCAGAAATTTATAAGAATTAGGTATTTTTTCTGCTACTTTCCATGTGTGACACCAAGTTACCTCAACATGAAAAGTAACAAAATCCAAAAACTCTTAAATACCACAGTTCAGATGAGAAGCTGATTTAGGTTTGAACTGGAAAAGCAGACTGCTAGGAACCAGATCTCAACCTCCCAAAAGGTCTGTAATATGAGAGCACTGCAGAAGAAAGGCAAGACAAAGATGTTCTGATATAGACAAGGTTATCTTCAGTTTTCCCATCACACACTTTTGTTCATGGTCTGTGTAAAATTGAGAAGAGAAAGAAACCTGAGGAGCATGCTGGCTCAGGGACCTCTGGCAGTTCTTTGAGAGTGACAGATATGCATGACAGTTTGTAGTGGAAAGCCAGCTTTCCACAGATCTGGCTGTGAGTATCTGCTGAACAGCAAGACAACTCTGACAGCCAGCCTCTCCAGGGGGCTTGGCTCATTCTTCTGCAGATGCAATGCTCTTTTCATCTATAGAATGATATTTTTTTTTCAATCCTGCTTATTAAGAGAAATCAAACAAAGAAAACTTCCTTGAACTCAGACTTTTGATTCTCACTCCTCAAAGAAGCCATCCTTTCTTGTGCTTGATTCTCACAACTCTTTCATTCTTGAGGTGGTAGGCTTGTCTTAGCTGGACTTGCGGCTAGCAGGTTATTGCTGGTATAAGTTCAAGGGGGACAATAATCTGGCTGGTGCCTTTTTCTGTATTGTAGTAGGAAAAATTTGTCCAGCTTTTGTAACAGCACAGAGGCAAAAGGTAACACTTCTTAAAATGGTGTCTGTTCAGGGTGAGCGATGGAGATGGTCTTTCAGGGTCCCTTTTGGGTCCATTTTGCAGCACCTGGGGATCTCACAGAGATGAGACCAAATAAGAATCTCCCTTGAAATGGCTTTCCAGTGAAGTTGTGAACAGGCTGAAGCTCAATTTTTTTGGTAGGAAGTAGCATTAACTGTCAGTGTTTAGATTTTTCCCCACCATACCTAATTCTCTTGATGGAAAGACACCCACAAGAATAAGGGTTTTCTGCTCTGGTTTGACAAGAGGCATGGGAGAACTACCAGGGAAAAAGAATTTTTTATACAAGTCTCACTTTTTTCCAGCTGTCACAAATCCAAAGTTCTATTTCTTTCCTCAGCTGCAGCATTTTTGATATCTCAAAGGCTAATTCTAGCTCAGCTTAAGTATCCAACTTCCCAAGAAGTTTAATTATGTTTATCATGGGATGTCATAAAATAAAATTCCCTGAAAGAATAGTCTTTAATTACAATCCTGTTCGCTTTGACAGCACATTTGTGAATTGTATGTAACATGATTATTATTTTGACTACCAGTAAGCAGGATTAAAACCTTTTTCTACAAGAATGAATTAAACCTGCCCCAAGGCTCTTAGGTTCTGGTTATTTATTTTCTAAGTAAGTAGATCACCTGGAAAAACTAAGTTGCTAACATTAATCAAATTGTCGTCTTGCTTTATCATAATTAACATAAATATGTAATCTTAATATTCTTCTGATTAGCACACAAAGCTGATGCACAGCATGGAGTGAATAAATGCAACATCGCTTTCTATGTTCTTTTACAGCCTCATTAATCCTAACACACTGTTGGGTTTATGCAAATACCTGAGTGCTCCTCTGGAAAATCAGGATAGACCTGTCATCAGGATGAAAGAAGCTGATACTATTCTGATCAGGATACAGAAAATTAGGACTTTGCTCAAGTTTGGGCTGGGGGCTGGAGGACCATCTGGAAAATTCTAAAAATAAGTGGCATGAACAGAATTTTATTTGCTACCCGAAAGTTTCTCTTAATGTCTTCATTAATTAAATTACTCTTGTGGCTTTTAAAATACATTTCTAGTTCTCTGTTCCTCTGAGGACAGAAAACAGATTGTACCTTTACTCAATGTACCAATCTTCTTACCTAAAGAATCAATAATGGCCATACTGTGTCACTGTAAACTGGATACGAACAATTTCTATTTTAGGTGACATCGTGTTCACAGCTTTGAAGAACTACCTGAGATACAGCTTATCCCTCCTTACTGGATGCCTGCAGAAGTATTAATGTAAAGGAAAATCATGAGAGAGACTGTAAACATGAAAACTATCACATGCACCACTGAAAACATGCTTTTAGAGCAAGATACCAGCAAAATGTTTTGAAAATGGTGGGAGAGTTATGCATGCCAAACTGCTGTTTGCCAAGTTTCCAAGTCTGAATTTAATCTGAGCCAACACCATTGAAAATGCAATGTTCTCCGATTGCTTGTGGCTCAGGAAAGGAAAAAAATTACAAAGTGGAAGTGATTCTGGGGGTCTACTGCAGGTGACCCAGTCAAGATGGTGACAGTAATGATTATTCTGTTAAGAGTCAAGGGAAAGTTCTAGATCAGTTGTTCTTATGGGAAAATTCAACTCCCCAGATGTGTTTTCAGTAAATAAAAATGGTCTTGTGGGTGCTGTGATGATTGGTGGCTGACATGGCCACAGCAATCATTAATAGATTAAGTTTAAAGACTGTGGTGATGTGCAGAAAACCATCAGCAGAGCTACTACCATGGGTTTTGGAAGAGCAAACTTTAGACTGCTCAAGAAACTGGCTAGTAAGTTCCCCTGGGAATTGGTTTCCAAGGGCATTGACGTTCAAAAATGCTGGTCATTCTCCAAGAGCCATCTTTTGAGAATGCAGGGCTATAAGTAAGCATAAAAATTCAATCAAGCAAGGCAGCAGTTTGGCTTGGCTGGACAAGAATTTCCTTCTGGAACTTGGAGGAAAAAGAATTTATATGGTCTTTGGAAGAAAATTTAGGCTACACGGGAAGACTACTGAGATGCTGTAGAGATTATATTCACACGGCCAAGGCTCAGCTGGAGCTGAGCATCTGGGCAGATGGCAGAAAGGCTTTTTTAAAGTATTTGTATTTTAACAAATAAAGCTTGACCATTGCGTGTTAAGGTTGGTCACCTCAGAAACAGAGATGAAAATAAAGCAGAGACATTTCATTCCTTCTTCATATCTGTCTCCATCATCTGTGGAGGGCCTTGTGACCTCTGGAGCTTTGGGTGGAGGGCCACAGCCGTGAGGGTTATACACTCCCATTCAGCTTTAAATTTGTACTGAATTTGCTGCTGCAGATGAACGCACAGAAGTCAACGGGGCCCAGTGGGATTCATCCCAGGATACTGAAAGAGATGGCTGATGGTATTGCAGGCTGTCACTGTTTATCAACTGTGTTGTGAATCTGAAGAGGTCTCAGTCAACAGGAAGCTAGCAAATATTATTCCTATTTCCAAGAAGGGCAGGAAAGAAGACCCTGGTAATTACAGGCCTGTCAGTCTCCATTCAGTGTCTGGTAAAATTATGGAGAAGATTATTCCAGGAGTTATTGAAAAGCACTTCAGAGGAAATGCAGTCACGGGTCAAAGCAAACATGGGTTTATGAAGGGACAGTCATGCCTTGATAACTTAATACCCTTTTATGAAAGTACCCTTTTATGAAAAGGTTACACATCTAGTGGATAAAAGAAAGGCAGTGGAGATGTGGGGTTTTTATTTTAACAAAGCTTTTGACACTGACTTTCACTGCATCCTTCCGGACAGTATGCCCAGCATCCACATACACAGTATACTGCCTGAACAGCTGCCTTGAAATGTCTGGCTCAAAGAATTGTTACAAACAAGGTAACAAATGGTGACCAGTCAATACCAGTGCTCCCCAGGGTTCAATTTCAGGCCCTGCTCTCTTCCATGTTTTTGTCAGTGACTTGGACACCAGAGCTTAGTGCGCATTAAGCAGGTTTGCAGCAATACTGAGCTAGGATGAGCTGTGGATTCCCTTGAGCACAGAGTGGAGTGCTAGGATTCACCAATCTTACAAATTTTAACAAAGATAAGTGCCCAAAGATTCAGCTCTTGTGGTGGTGTATCCTGGATGTTTGTACAGTTTTAGGGACTAGAGACTGGAATGCAGCACCGCAGAAAGGGAATTAGGGTTTTTCCCTGATGATTAATTCAGTGTGAGCCAACAATGTGCTTTAAGTATTGCATTAAGCACACGGTATCTGAGGAGTCCAAAATAGTGGTTATCCCATAATATTTAGGTTGGTGCATCTTCACATCAGGTGCTGTGTGCAGTTTTTGTCTTCGCAATACAAGAAGGACATAAAAAATATTAAAATGTGTCCAAAGGAGGGCAACAAAAAATATTAAAATGTGTCCAAAGGAGGGCAACAAACATGAGAACACATGACAGCTGAGCAAAGAAAGGAAGAAGGAGCTCATCTGAGCATGTTTGTTTCAGTTTGCACAAGAGGTATGTGTCCCATGGCAGAGATCATGGAGTCACACAATAATAGACGCATCAACTGCTTGGGTTGGAATGGTTCTATAAAGATTATTTAGTCCAACCCCTTCACCATGGGCAGGGTTATTCTTCAATAGACCAGGTTGTTCAAAGCACTTTCTAACCTGACCTAAAGCACTTTCAGGAATGGAGCATCCATAGCCTCTTTGGGTAACCTATCGCAGTATCTTGCCAGCCTCACCATAAAACAGTCTTCTTTGCATCAAATTTAAACCTCTTTTAGTTTAAAATGGTTATCCTTTGTCCTATCACTACAGGTTCTGGTAAAAAGTGTCTCTCCATCTTTCTTATAAGACCCTTTTATACATGCAAAGGTCACAATAAGGTCTCCTGGAGCTTTTTCTAGTTTCATGGGAGAGATGTTCCATCCCTCTGATCATCCTCATGGTCCTCCTCTGGATCTACTCCGACAGGTACATGTCTTTCTTGTACTGGGAGACACAGAAGAGATACACGCCATGTGGGGTCTCACCAGAGTGCAGCAGTGGGGCAGAATCCCCTCTCTCACTCTGCTGGCCATGATGATTTGGATGGAGCCCAGGATACAACTGACTTTTGTGACCACAAGTGAAATTTACCAGCTCATATCTAATTTTTCATCTACTACTATTCCCAGGTCCTTCTTCTCAGGCTTGCTCTCAATCTATTAATCCCCTAGCCTGTACTGATCTCCGCATCCGTATGCAGGTCCTTGCACTTGGCCTTGTTGAACTTCAAGAGATTCACACGGCACTACTCCTCAAGTGTATCCATGTCCCTCTGGATGGCATTCCTTCTCTCCAGCATATCAACTGCATCACTCAAACTTGCCATCATCCACAAACTTGTTGAGAATGCACTCAATCCCACTGCCCGTGTCATTGGTAAAAATATTGAACCATGCTGGTCACAATGCAGAACTCTGCAGGATTCCATTTTATACTGATTTCCATTTGGACAATATAGAGTTATTCAAATCAGGTGGCCGAAGTGTTTAAAACCTCCTAAATGCCAATTCTTTAGATGTTCCTAAAAGTAATATTTGTCAGACCATAGAACGCAGGATGTGGTGTATCTGTGCGGAGCAGACGGTTGAGCTTTGTAAGGAAAACAGCTAAGCAGGATGATGCAAGTGTGTGTACCTGTCCATCTGCAGAGGAGTTCCTGGTGGGAAAATGGGACAGCAAATCCTGGCAGCAGAAGAGCACATCATGGAATTTCAAAATCTCCTCCAGACTGAATAGACAAGGCAGGAGAGAGTGTTTGTAGATTAGTCTGCTGACTCTCTTCTGCATAGTCAGACAAGGAAGAAATGTCAGGGAGAGAGGCAAATAACTGGAAAGACACAGAGAGAGCTATATTTTTTTTCTAAAGCATTTCATCTAGAGACATGAGAGGAGAGGAGCTGTAGCCTCTAAACCATTTCAAGGGCTCAAGTTCTAAGGCAACAATTGCTAAGGACAGCTCAAAGAATACAGATGAGGAGAATGGAGCAAAGGCTCAAAGAGACATGAGGAAATATTTCTAAGGATTGTATGTGCTTGCTTTCCACAGGCACGTTTGTCTGGATTACTAAAACCTGAGGTAGGTAAGGCATTCTCAAATCCTGAATCAGAATCCACAATGTACCTACAAGATTGAGCTCAGGAAGAAAACTATTTTGTTTACGAGAAGTGTCAAACAGCAAAAGTTACAGCTCTTCCCCCTAGGGTGAGAGTAATTTTAAAACACTTTCTTTTATTAGTGTAAACAATCAAAAATATTTATTTTACTTTCCTCAAAGACTTTAAAAATACATAAACATGTATAATGCTATATATTATGAGCAAAAGTCAAGTTCATTAAAAGTTCACCCCAACAGAGAGAGAATTCACAAGCAGATCTATTGGTAGAGAGGGTTTGACACTATCTGCAGCTGCCACTGCAGTATTAAATATTCTCCTGTCCTTGAGATTTTCTTGTCAGAATATCTCGAGACTGCTTTCATTACTGGAGGGACTTGTTTCTCTATGACATAGGTAGAATTCTACCCTAAGAAAAACCTTGCGGTCCATTTAGATTTTGGATGAGAGAACAGATGTTATTGTAGTCGCACACTTAACATTGTACCAGGACAGTTTGAAAGCATAGCCGATTTATTCCTCAGTGCTGGTAAGCTGACCAGAAGCAGTCTAATGGCCAGCACAGCTCTAAAGGAAGACAGTGCTTGGGAAAGGACTTTCTAGAAATTAAGATCAAATTAATTCCCCTTGCAAGAAAACTAGAGGGAAGTCAGCTCTCGGAGCAGTTGTTAAATAACTTGATTGCTCATTTATAAAGCAGCAGCATGAGTAAAACCCCTCAATTTTAAGCCATCAGGTGGTTTGTGTTGTTAAAGTACAGTTTGAATTCCCACAAATGACATTTAAATGGAGTTAAAGGGCAGAGTACATATTAGTGAATTAAATTGCACAGATGGTGTAATTATGCAGGAGTAGGCATCAGAAATGCCGGGAAGTTAGGGTTGCACTTAAAATTAAATCTTAATATACAAAAATGCAGTTAAAGCACTCAAAGAGCCTTATCTTTGCCTTATAGTGACACTATGAGGGAGAAAAGGGAAAAGGAAAAAATACTAAATGAAATACGCGTTCAATTTCAGTTACAAAAGCTATAATATTTAAAGTGTTTATCATAAATATATGGTTTATGATAAACTCCACTCCAGCCAGACAGGGAATCAACAATTTCCATCTTTCAATTGCTGCTAGGTTACAGACCTGACTCTTTCCTTGCCTTGAGGGATTCTACATGAAGACAACTGCATTTCTAGACTTAGTTGCAGTATTTTTAAGTCATGTGATTTTCAACAGGTGCAGGAAATTACATGCAGGCAGCTGTTTATGAATCTAAAGAAACTGAAAAGTGTAGAACTGGAGGCAAGGAAACAGCCTGGGAAAGACAGAATGCCGAAATGAAGGCATCACAATCAGCTTTCTGAAGCCCTTTAGCACAGGCCACTGCTTGAAGTTTCCTGGAATCAAACTTTGGAAAGTCTGAAATGAAGGACCAGCATCATGCCAGCAGGATATTAATGGTAAAGCTGTTCTTTTGAAGGACATTGACTTATGATGCCCATCTGAATCAGTGAAGAGAAAGAGTCTCAGATATTTTATTAAACTGATCAAAATTATTATAAGTGGCCAGCACAAGAAGCCAGATGAAAAAAATCATTTTGATGCTAGCAAGAAGGATAAGACTACAGGCCTTGCTACGTGCTGTGAGTGCTTGGGCATCTCAGTTGTTGCTTTTGAGATTACAAGCAGTTTGTTGCATATCTGCCAGGTAACCAGGCTTCCTCACATGCCTGCTTGTGAAGAGGCACCAGTCTTCTAGCACAGACAATCTTCTAGAATGGTAATTCAGATTACCTCATCTTGTAAGACTTCACATATGAAGTCCAGATGCTATGACAGAATGATGTACAGAATTGAACTGTCCACTAGCCAGTGACATTATATATGGAAAATGGGAAGTACCTTGACTTTTGGGACATCATTTTCTTCACTCCACCTCCTTCAGCTCCACTGCCCCTTCATGGAAGAAGTCTAATCAGGTTAACAGTGTTCATTGCATTCCAAGACTTCCTTTCACTAAGTTAAACAGAGACGCAGGGAAAATCCATGGAGTAGCCAATCAGTCATTCATTCATTGTCTTTTGTACTTCCTGCCCATCTGACTCAGCACTCCAACATTTGGAAGAGATTATAAGAATTAAAGCACAAACCTCTGGACCCTTAAAGCCACAGATGAATTTTTATTTCCACACAGAAAATTCAGTGTATATCTGAAGATAATCACAGTTACCACATTCAGTTTGTGCTTGTCCCAAAGCTAGTTCTTCCTCCCTAGTCAAAACAGATCAAGCGGATCGACCAGCACTTCCCTCCCTGGTCTCAAGTGTTTCAGACACATACCGCTTAGTAAAGCACCCACATGTGCCAGATTTTTTTAGTGAGGAGCAAGGAAAAGCACTTAGAAGTCCCAGATTCTCCCTTGAGGCTTGCAATCCAGCCCTTGTTTCAGTGCCTCATCCAACAGCAGGCCTTGAAGATGCCTTCAAGAGAAGCTGATAAATTGCGCCTTTAGAAAATTGGGAGCATCTATGTGTCCTAGAGAGATAACACCTCAAGACTCGCATGCTTGCCACCGCTAGCTCATGTGGACATCTTTCAAATCAAGAGAGTGGCTGTCAAGTGTACCCCACTCTCTGAAATACACAATGTACCTGCACATCCTTCAAGCAAACTTCGAGAAGTTCTGGGTGTCAGGACCTGACCACTGGGATACACTGCCTTGCAGCAGTTGGTTTTCTGCTTTCTGAAGGATGGTTCTTACCTGCAAATACGTTTAATGGTGCTCCATCTTTAGGAGAGGCCTAAATTCACTAGTGTGAAGAAGAAAATGGGGTCAGATCACATAAAACCCTCACTAAATCAAACACAAAGTAAGTGCAAGAAATATGATCTTGATGAACAGATAATATTAGGTCAGGATTTGAACAGCATTTTCATATGTAAATGCAATAAATGCACCTGAAGAAAAAATTGGGCATCTTCATTAAAGAATACTAGTACCATATTTTATTAATCTCAGCAGCAAAAAGAGCTAATCACACAGCTGAATTTTACAGGACAAAAAGAAGAAAAGGCTCCAGTTGACAGCTGCCTCCTTTTCCAAAACTATGCCTTTCTTTGAATGCTAAATATGGGGACTTTTCTTGCACATTCATTGACCTCATCAAATTGTCTGGATGAAAGGAAGAGAATATGATCATTTGCTACTGAATATGCTGAAATAGGCGTAAGAGTAAATTGTGTGTGAACTGAAATGGGGTTTTGACTTTTTGAGTTTCTAATTTCATTTTCATTAACACATCAGAAATACAATTTGTCCTGCTAGCTGTGGTTTCAGTAATATCAATTAGCCAGACTCAGGGCATGTGTGATTGTCAAGACATGGGCACAACCTTTGAAAGACAGAAAGGTTTTTGTCTGTTTCTTAATTCTCTTCTGTGACACAATTATCTCTGTACAACAATATCTTTCACTATTAGTGGTATTTATTAAGCAAAAATCAATTTTAGCAAAACCAGAAAATTAATTTTATTTTTAGTGTCTCAACAAAATGAAATTAATAGTGTGTTAAAGATCACACATATAACCAAGAGAGAGAAAGAATTTGGCTATTACCAGTGCAGGCACAAAGATGACAATTCTGTCAGCAATTGGGATTTCCACCTGAGCCATCATAGAAAAAACCTTCCTACTTCTCCAGTTGTGGGGGACTCCTCCAAACCTTGGATCAGTCCCTGCAAAATGGCCATTGCTGAAAAAAGGGGAGGAAGAGAACTATCTTCAATTTGTGTTGTATGCTTTGCATTTTGGGCACACACACCCTTTCTCAGGTCTGAAACTGAGTCACTATGTTGGAAGCAGTGCCACAAACTGAACTCCTAAATGTGAAGCAGAAGCATTTCACAAATGTGTCCCTGGAACTCATCTCACACAGGCCCATCAAAATACAAGCTTGGCATCAAAAAACCCAAAGTGAACACAAAGTACTCAGTTTCCAAAACGGTATACGTGTCAAAGTCACAGCCTCTTTATTCATTACCCACATTTTTTGTAACTGTTCAACAGACCTTTCCATAATGACTGGCTCTTGAACTTCTTCTCTTTTAGCTGAAGTCCCTAGCATGGGCTCTGGAGTGCTTTTTTGGGGTTCTAAACTGGAAAGACCATGATTTGATGAATCCTGTAAGATCTTCCATTTCTAGAAAGATTTGTTCCCTCAGGACACACACAGGGTCTCAAAGTCTAGAAGTAGAGCACTTTAGCCCTAGAAATATAAGTCTGCATTTTGTCATACAGCAACCTTTCTCAAATAAATGACATCTGTTTCAAGGCAGACATATCTCTTCTGTCCTACATAGTGCTGGGCAGATCATCTGTTTGTGCTGACTGTTGCATGGAATGGAGGCAACCACTGCTTCTTATCTATGTCCCAAAGTTCTTTGTATCTTCCTTCACTTCTGTGGCAATTGCTTGATCTTCTAGAACCACTACCCAGCACAGTGAAAGACCCAAACACTGAACTAGAAATGTAGCTACTTCTCGTGAGAAAAAAATAATTGTTCCAGTCAGTAAGTCAGCATCCAAAAAGGTTGGCTTCCCACACAACCAGGCCTTACTTCTGTACACTCAAGCAATACCAATTGTGTGTACAATCTGCTCCTCTGGCAGAATGTCCCAAATTATACCCTTCTACCATCTTTCTTCACCTGGAATTAATCCTGTCTACATTTCCTGTAAATTCTTAGAACAGGCACTGTTCTGATACTGCTCTGGAAGCCATGAAACAGGAGATGATGGTACCAGGAGTCGCAGGAATGGTTTACTCATGATCAGTGTGCAAGTAATTCACCTGAGGGCAGGGCTTTGCTTTTGTTTTAAGGCACTCTGAGTAAACCTGGCAAGCTGCCTCAGAAACACACAGCACCTGCCCACAGAATGCTGCTTTTCCCTCTCTTTTGAGTGACTCCTGAAGTCCTATCAGGATTTCCACCTGTGATTGCCCTAATTAGGGATAGGACTCTCAACTCCAGCAAATAATCACATTTCCCAGCTACTGCCTTCAAGATTCACCATCTGTTAAATGGCCCATGTATTATGCAGTTGCTGTCCTCACGCACAAACTCAAGGAAATGTGATGTATTGTGAAAACTTCAAATGCACTGGGCCTGGGCTAAATTGCAGATGTTCCTCTGAGATCTGGAAAAAGAAGAGATAAAATTTGTACTCTGTCTTAGGAGTTAAGTCCTCTAATTAAACTCATCTTTACCTTCTCTCTTGCAGTACAGACAGACCCACAAAACTGGTAGTGCCTTCCTACATTAAGCCTCTTCCACATTCATGTGGACTTGCAGCCAGCGGAAAGACAGCTGATAATAAGAAAATAATTAACTAAAGGCAGCAAGTTAAAATCTACAAGTCTTCTGTGAAATTTATCACTGAATATTGTTAAAAGGTGTGTTCTATGCCCCAGAGCCCAAGACTGCACTTCTAGATGCAGAAGGAATTTCCTCCTGTCATGTATAACTTAAAGAAGGTTTAGATTTCAAATAATTGCTGATTGTTATATTTCAATCTTGATTAATTCATAACCCTATTCTCTATCAATAAAATCCCAGTCAGAATTGAAAGACTAATTTGAGAATATAAGCCATGTTACTATACAGGTGGCTTTTTAAAATTTTCAAGAAAAGTGAGGAAGAAGGGTAAATATTCTAGTGATGCAATTTCTCAGAGAGAGGAAGAGTGTTCTTTACAACCCACCAGGAGTGGAGTGTGCAGGAAAGAGCTCACATTAAGCATCTCACCTAATTATTATCTTTATTTTGCTTACAGCTGATCACATCCAATGCACCCAATTTCAGACATTTTGAAAAGTCTAGCAAAAATTAGTAAATAACAGAAAGTCGAACACACATGCAAATTTAGGGACAATAAACTTGTGCCTATAGTCTAAAGTACCTTACAGGCTGACACTAATGTCCTGTCAGTGAAAATTAACATGGAGACAAGTTTTGTCCAATGTGTTTGACCTGGCGTGGTACAAACAGAAAAATGTATCACATCTCTTGCTATGCTAGAATCTGTACAAATAGTAACATTAATTTAGTGTCATAGATGAACATCTAACAAAAAAAGTTCTCCTACCAGCAGAAGAAGGTTTTTATTTTCATAACTTTGTTAACAACCAGCATAAGATTCAGCTCATACATACATACACACACATATACATTTTGTGCCTCCAGATTCCAAGGAGAGCTAGTCAAAAGAATTCCATCACCAGCGGCACAGCTGGGCATCTTTTTTGTGGCAGTCTGAGAACAGTGGTTTTTGTTGCTTGAGACTTTGTTGCAAGAGATCCAAGTGAAAAATTGATGCATTTAGTCAAAACCGAAAGGAAAGATAATATTTTTAAAGATTTAACACTTTTATGGCACCATTTTTTCTCTGCTCCCTTCACATTCAAGCTTTTTCTTCATATGAATGGATCTTAGTGTGTTACAAGAACCATTCTTGAGGGAGAGAAGATGGGAGGAAGTGGTCCTGAGTGACAGAACTAGAAAGTTTACTGAAGCAGTATCCTTAGAAACTAAGTTCCAGATATAAATGTTTGATGCAAGAGCTCCTGAAGTCAGAGGAAACACTGCACTGAGCTTTTTCAAACATCGCAGTAGTAGGAACATAATTACTCAAAGGTAGTTGTGTGGAGCTGGAAAAGAAGTGCTTGGTTTACAATATAAGAAGGAAAGAGTATGATTTTTATGGAATAATTATCCTTCATTAGGAGCAGTACTGTTTAAGATGCAAAGAAAAAAATACCTGCCTTTAAAATACAGAGAGCTCAATTCAGAAACAAAGCATTTATGACTTATGACTAATGATACCAGATACATTGGGACTTTCTAACCTGTCAACAGGGTGCAGATTCAATTTTTCCAAGAGTATAATCACTTTTGCTAAACTCCAAAACTTCTTTTCCCCGACACACAAAAACAAAATTCGTTAGGAGAGTCATAGCAGGTTCTTGCTAGCTACCTAGAGATAGGAAGCTGTGTAGAAGGGAAAAGAGTGGATATTGCCCAACGGTATATGAACCCACTGGAGACACTAAATTCTCCTTACCAACAGTAGTGCCTTCAAGAGGCAGCTTTACTGTGCCTGATGCACAATTTTTGCTACCAGTTGTGATTGCTGGGTGGCTTGGTCACTTGGTCTGGAGTCACCGGCTTAGCACAGAGAAAAATCATTGTTTCCCAGAGAAGAATAGAACAGTTAATTTGCTAAGTTCTGTCCTTGGAAACAAGACAGCATTTGTTTACAGTTTTTTTCTTCAGTGAGAATCTCCTGTGAATGTCCTAAAAAAAAGGTGCTTTTCAACGGACCCTAGGAGCCTGGGAACTATCAGACTTACAGCGCTGGATTGCTCTATTGCAAATCTCACTCAGGTGGCTTTGAGATCTAGCTATTTCTAAATCCAAGCACCTGAATTAATTTTGAATGTGTCTGGCAGCCCAGATGATTGACTGTGGCCCACATCACACTGTGAAAGTGCATGTAGACATTGTGTAGAGTAGCATCTGTCTACTCTATTTGTAGTGCTGCTAACAGGCTGGTAACACACACCCCATTAGTCATATGCACCAGCACATATTCTGACTACCTGTTGCCTCCTTAGAGCTGGGTAGCTACGATAAGGCAACTCTGTGCAACACAAAATAATGCCTGCAGCTCTGACCAAAGCTGGGATGCCCTTTTGACGCAGTGCTTGAGTCCTGGAAGAAGGAATGCACTGCCTGGAGCTCGGGAAGCCTCAGCTTACTGAATCTCTGAACAGAAAGGCACATGAGCCACTCTTTGTCACCCTGTTTCTCGCATGCTGTACTCAGGCTAGAAAAATATCTATTAACCTAAGGATGTCGTTAACACTTCAGTTACTGTTATTTGACTCAATTAAATGGGTTTGAGTAGTAACTGCCCAGGGAATGAAGGTGAATACGTTTTTAACACTAATTTTAAAAAATGGCTAGTAATATGTTTTGGAAAAGGTATTGCAAACAAAATTTACTGGCTTTTCTGGGAAGAAAGCCTGACTTTGTTGCTCTAGACTTGATGGCAGAAGACTTGTAACTCAGGAGGACAACACTGACACTGATTTGGGAAGGGACAGAATTTATTAGCTTCAATTACACAGTTCCTGTTCAGTATGGTCCAAACTAAATGGAACCACAGTTAATATTATCAGTGGCATTGCTGCTGCATAGGGACCCTATGCTCTGCCACTCTCCAGCCCCCATTGATTTGTTTGATTGGCCTTTTCTTGAGCTGGGATTCTGTTTACCAGAACACCAGTATATCAGCATCACAGCTCTGGATGCACCCCCAAAACCCTCTTTATTGTCTAATGAAGTCAGCACAGTTAATTCAGCAGTTCTACACTGAGCAGTATCCTACAATGTGCTCCTACAGGAGCTCGTAGAGTGTGACAGATGCACTATTCATCATTAAGACAGCCAGAAAAAGGCTTTAATTCATCAGTAGGCCTGAAAAAGAATAACTTTATTTACATTCCTTTTCCTCATCCTTCAAGATTCCTGTTCTCAAAAATCTTCCCAGTGTAAATATTTGTAGTTGAGTTAATTTCCTTAAAATCAGACTATGTAGTGCAAATGGTCACAGAACTGTATATCTAATGATGTAGCAGGCATCACTGTAATATTCTTTCAAATCAAATTGAAGTCTAAAAACTGACTGTAAAAGAAAAAGTAATAATTGCTGTTTCTTATTACCCTTATGAATGTAGCTTGTACTCACAGGAAGATTTTAAATGTAGTCATCACATAAGGATGACAGACACAGCTGTCACTAGGTACACATTTCAGAGAAAATCTTTGAGAACTTCTTGTCATGCAATCAGGAAAAAAAGAATTCTAATTCCATGAGTATAACAGTTTCTTCCCCACTTCTAATTCTCCTTCATTTTTATCCACAGCTTTATGAATCTTCTTGATTTATCAGTTATTGGTATGGCATCATTGTCTTCTCTTAAATGCCTGACCTAGCAGGGACAGGCGCACCTACAGGAATAAACGTAACCTGACAAGACCAGCTGGTATTTTGGGGGGGCGTGGTAATTGTTTCTGAGGGACGGTAGAATGCATGGGATTTCTTTGAAACTTTGACTCTTAAGGAACATTTCAGTTTAAAGATACATCAAAGTTCAGGGGGGAAGGGGTTCATGCTGTCATCCTAACACAAGTGAACTAAGCCATCTTCTGGAGCTACACGAACACTTCTGGTGGGCACTCGCCTTTTCTTTCTTAGAGAGCTGAAGTCTGTCACAGTCTGAGAGCATCCAACACACTACCAGTTTGCTACCAGGAGCTGCTGACTTGTCAGAAGTGCCTGTGCCCAGCTGGCCTGCTGTTCTGGGCTTAGTAACCTTCATCCACAAGCCCCTGTTTCCACAAGAGGGATCACCTCCCTCCCTTCTTGTATCCTTGGCATGATGGGTATCCAAACACTTACGAGCAAGGATTTTCCTGTGTCTCCTTCAATCAGTATACACAGCGCACATGCATAAAAACCTGTTTCCTGTGTAGTTCTTTGTGGGAACAGGGAGTGAGATCCCTGAGGAAGTAGTGGTTTGCTGGGTATGGTTTGGTCTAAGGCGTTTTACAGCACACATGCAGGACATGATTATTCTGAGAGACAGATCTTCCAAATATTTCTCAACAGAGTAATTTAACCTTCCCATTGAAGCCCATTTAAGTATGAAGCTGTAATCAAGATTGAATACTCATAAAATTAAATGATTTATGCCCTTCTCAAATTATTGTGCTACAGAAATATTGAAAAGAGATACAGGAGTGTTGTGGCTGATTGTCTCCCACTCTGAAATTATGATAGTTGGCTTTGTGTAAGACATTCCTCTGAAAGATATGTAGCCAACATGCTCTCCGGCAAGACTTTCATCATCCTTTCACCACTCCAACCCAGTACCCCACTATCTTTATTGTAGAATATTTTCCTCAGGTCTAGGTTTCTCTTGTCGAAACTTGATCCACTCTTCTTAATTGTTAGGAAATCATAGTATTTCAAATGGATTTCTTATGATTTTGAGCAAGCTTTCTTGGATAAATTCACAGGGGAGTAATAAAAACTTTGGCCCTGAGACAGTTTAGTTATTTCATTTGGGCTGGGTCAGGCATAATGGGGCAGAAGCTTCTGGATAAGGAAGCAGGACAAAATGCTGTAAGCACACATCAGCCTTGTTTTATGTTTATCACAGAATCATAGAATGGTTTGGGTTGGAAGGGGGCCTTGCAGTTATCTAGTTCCAGCACCCCTGCCATAGCTAGACCAGGTTGCTCAGAGCCCTATCCAACTTGGAGTTGAACACTTCCAGGGATTGAGCATCCACAGCTTCTGTGGCAACCTATCCCAATGCCTCACCACCCTCATAGTAAGGAATTTCTTCCTAATATCTAATCTAAAACTAGTCTTTCAATTTGAGCCCATTCCTCCTCGATCTGTCCTTGACCGACCTTTCCAAACAGTCCTTCTCCATCTTCTGTGTAAGTTCTCTCCAGGTACTGGAAGGGTGCAGTTAGGTCATCCTGATGCCTTCTCTTCTCCAGGCTGAACAGTCCCAATTCTCTGAGTCTTTCTTCATACAAGTTGTGTTTTCCATCCCTCTAATCACCTTGGTGTCCCTCCGCTGGACTCACTCCAACACATCCGTGTCCTTCCTGTGCTGGGACTCCAGAGCTGGATGTAGCATTACAGGTGGGTCTCACCAGGGTGGAGTAAAAGGGAAGAATCACCTCCTTTGCCCTGCTGGTAACTCTGCTTTTTATAAGAGTTACCTTTGAAATACAGGTTTAGGGTCTTTTTTTCAATTTTATTTTATTGTTGTTAATCAGAAAGCTATGGCAGTAACATAACATACAGAGAGAAAACCTTCATTTCATTTAGCAAAAATGATACCTGGTTTTCTTACCACAAAACAGGTTTTTACCTATGCTATTAGGTCAAGTCATATTTAAACAGAAATTGAAATTAATTAGAAGTCTGTAGTCCAGCTTTTTAAAATCTGCTTTTATTTATATTGGCTGCTAAAAGTCTTTTGAATACATATAGAGGAAAAAAAAATCATAACAGGCTTTGCATCCTGAAACTGATTTTTTTAAAACAATTAACACAACTAATAAGCAAATGGGTTTAATAGCCCAGAGATGATCACCGGATTTCATGACCTCAAAATAAGTTCCCACTTCTATTACACAGGAAAAAATATGTTCTGCTTCTCTTTCTCCCAAATTCAGCCAGTTTCCTCAACTCCCAGTAAACAAGTCACTGAAACAACTTTGGTATATAAAGGAAAATCACAAGGATATTTTTTGCTGTAGTATGTACATGGACATCAGGCTGAAGCTTCCTGAGTCACTGTGGCCAGGTTTTTCAAAACAGCCTTTCACAGATCATGTTTAGCTAGTGTTCTGTTCCTGAAAATGCATAATAGATGTAAATCATTTGACCAAATGTTATCAAAAGTAGTTACCTTCAGTATTTATTATATTATGAAATTTATGTCCATTGAATGGGTTTTCTACATTTATATTCAATATTTGCCTAAGAAAAATTGCATTCACTTGAAGTTACAGAGAAATACAGCAGCCTGAGAAAGACAATGGCATTCTCTTCAGGCAGGGATATCCATCTTTCTCTGCAGACCCAGAAATTACGCAGAGCAGCAGAACTTTATAAGTCACAGCCAATAAATGAGGTATCAAAAAAAACCCTGTACAGTGGCAGATCATTTTTTTGTGTACCTTTGTTTCCCTCTGTAGTTGTCATATAATGAAACGATTATGCCATTTTGGAAACCTTTTAACCATCAGAATCAGAATCCATGGAGTTTAGAAATTCTTCTCTGGATTCATGCGTTTTCCTGTGGCCATTTTCCCACGGCATCTTTCTTCATTCCACTAACACCACGTACGTGTCTCTTTCAGGATGTCTCAATGCTTAGCCAAGAGAAGCACAGCTGCTTTCCATTTCCTTGTGACCTTGTAAGAACCATTAGCTAGTCACGCAAGAGAGAAGATAAAAGAGCATCTGAACAGCCTTAGGGTTTCTTGACACAAAAGGGCAAAAATAGATACAATTCTTTTTGTAAATATCTGCATTTCCAGACTTGTTAACATGACTAGGCATTACAGGAAGAAATCATCTTGAGCTACAGGACCCCTCTATATCCTGCATTTCTTTAGCACCTCTGAAAAGGAGCTAGCTCCAAAAAGATACAAGATCTGAGTGCAGAAGGCTTTCTGGATGTTCTGTAAAGGATCTAGCTTCATGCCTACCACACCAAGCCTGGGTATGAACCATGTGTTTCCCAATGCAGAAATGGAACTGTGACCAAGCCAAACAAAGCTTGCCAGGTTTGTCTCCTTGCAAGATCATCACAGCACAATCAAAGCAGAATGTACTGCTTTTCCATCCCAGCAGTACTACTCAAGAGGCAAGAACAAGTTCACTGGGTCCTCTAGGCTGTTGCCACACCTTTACTTTTATTCTTGTAAATGTCCTAAGAGATGATAGACTACTAGAAATAAACTTTCTCCAAAGGTCTTCAACCTCAGAATGCCCTGAAAGTGTGAGGAATATTCAGTGTGGAAAAGCCAGACTGGTACTGCTGTCTGCACTGCATAAAGCACATCCAAGGGCCCTCGGTAATGAGCAGTGTAGAACAAAGCCTCTTCTCCCACAAGGCAGCCAGCGTGCAAACTTCAGCTCACATTTCATCACCATCTTGGGTACATCCAGCACAAAACATTAGTCTGAGAAAAAGGCTAGCCTCAAATACAAAACACAGTAGTGCCTAGAATAATCCATGAGCATGTTGCTACAGAAGACAGTACTTTAGTCAGCTTTGCCTAACATTTAAGATATGGTTATCTCTTCAAAGCCACAGACATCCAGTGTCTGTGCTAGATAATGTACAAACCTTCAGAATAAGCAAACATGTATAGCACCTAAGGAAACAGGAAACGAGAGCATACCCTGGCGATAGAAATTGGTCTTCAGGACCAGCTTTGCTCTTGTGCTTCTGTTCAAAGGCAAAGTGTGAACACATTACACATATGAACACACACATGCATAGATACAGGTTCAGAAAGACATACAGGCTTATCTGACAGGAAAGATAAAGGTGAAAGTATAAGGAAGAAGAGGGAGGGAGGGAGAAGAGGGAGGAAGAAGAGGGAGGAAGAAGAAGGAGAGAGAGGGAGTTGGAGAATAATAGACGCATGAGGTTCCACAACGACAACACACCACATATAGACTGCTTCCTCTCTGCAGAAGACTCCAGCTGACAGGGTCTTACTGTTTGAGAGAATTGCCTTTAGTTGTCCTTTGCAATTGTTCTGAACTCCAAGTGAACAGGAATATCTCTTCTCAAGAAAGTTAGGAAGGGAGACGAAGTGCCTCACATTATCCTTAGAGAATCAATACACCTCTCCCATAATATACATGGAGACAGTTCAGCAGGTATTCAGAGAAATATTGTTGTGCTAACTGCAATGCTGGAGGACTGACACATTGAATTATATGGAAATCCTCTCTGGGCAGCTCTGAATTCTCCTAGACTGCATCCTAAAAGGAAGAAAGCAAAACATCAACATATTGAGCTAAAAATTCTAGTTTGTTTTTGTGTGAGTCAGAGGTCTTCTGCAACAGTGACTTTCCCCATAAATAGAAAATTCTGGTTCAGTTCCATTACTGAGACGATATCTAGCAAATTCAAAGCATCACAGAGATCCATGCATAGCAAGTGTGTTGAATTTCTGTGAAACAAACACCAACTCCTTATGGTAGGGTTAGTACTCATTGCACCAGAGATTGACTTTATGGTTTAAAAGATAGAATAAAGAATCTTAGGCTGTTTTTTACTGCAAGCAAAGTCTTCAATACAAGGATGAATAAATGAGTGCTTTTTAAAACAAAAAAACCCACAACAAAAAAAAAAAAAAACCAGAAACAAGCTAACAGGAACAAAAAAAGCAACAGCAACAACAAAAACAAACACCCCGTAACCACTTGGCAGCAAAAATTTATTTTTGTGAAAAATTTTTGGAGATTTCAAAAAGGGAAAGTTATGCTTTATCCATTAATTTTAGTCGAGGACATGTCAAATTTTTGCTTTCAAATGCTGAAAAACATTTTACAAGGGATTTTGGAAGACTAAATACAGTGCAGATTACATTTAACATATATGCCAGCTCTCAAAGGGACTTTACTCTCCCTGTTGGCTCACATTTATGTCAAATAGCAATTTGCAAAGTTCTCCAGTAAAGTGAGAAATTCAGTGCTAATTAATGTTTTCTAAAAGCTCTGTAGGTTTTCTATTTTTCAATTTCAGCTTTAAAAACACAGGAAAGATTTCTGTGTTGACAAATCTATCCTGACATCAGGTCACAACCCTTCTGGAGGCATTAATAATTACCAATAGACTGGAAGCCCAGAACACTTTATGTATTATGTAATCTGATGATGATATTTTACAAGTTCTTGTTAGACAGTTGGAATGCTTTTAAAATTATGACACTTACATTAAACACTGTAAGGGGTTGGTAGATATACTGCAAGATATACTCAGGATTTTTTCCATCAAGGAAGGTGAAAAAACAGTGGCATTATTCAGAAAACACTATTTTCCTATCATTATCTTAAAAAAATAAAAACTGCCTCTTATATAGTGTTCCAAGCAATATGAAAATGTTCTGGCTTTAATCAGCAACACAAATTTTTCTGTCTGAGCCAGTTCTGGCTTGCTCTATTTGTTTTTGTATGAGTATGGCAACTCTTCAGACCTTTAGTTTGCTTGTTACTCTGCCCTGTCTCTCTTACACCGTTTGATTTGGTTCCCCACCTGGATTATGAATACTTTATTCTGAGAAAAGGGTATTATGTATCTTGAGAACCTTTATTTGCAGAATTGCAGAATGTGGTGTTTTGGTAGCATTGCACAGAGATGAGTTTGACAGTATGAGTTCTCTGTTGAAATCAAATCCAAATATTACATTAATTCTAAAATGAAATACTGAGAATCTGCTTTTTAAGCAGAATCAAAATATTTTGACCTATCACTATCATTTGCTGTAGAATAATATTTTACAACATTGACATTTTCCACATGTTTGCCATTTACTCAAGAACATAGGCTGGGAGAGATTTCCAGCACTTTCCAGTACTCTTCCTTTGCTTAAATCAGGGTCAACTAGATAAGCTTGCTTAGGGACTTCTCCAGTAAAACACTGGATGCCTTCAGTGATCTCCCCACTTCTCTTGTGGGCTGCACAGCTGTCAAGGAAAAGAAGTTTTTCCATACATCAGATGAGGATTTCCTGTATATTTATGGCCACCATCTTTTATTTTCTCACCATCCAGAAAAAGCCTGTACCTGTCTTCCCTGTATTTTCTCTGTGAGAATGGCTCGCACCCCTTCCCCCCTCCCTAGCAAAACTGGAAACATGAAAATGTGAGTGTAAACTGTGTGTGCACATGACACACACAAAATTGCCTGAAATGGCTTCTGCCCCAGCATTGAAGAGGAGGATGACCATCAGACAGATCAAACCATAACCAGGAGATTACCAAGCAACTTCTGGACACTGGGAGAGTCAAATAGAAAAGCAGGAAAGGAGCATGAAATTGTGGTGATGGGGAGCCCTCCTGGAGGGGAGCAGTGAGGAAGAGCAGGAATCAGGCCAAGTTTGGCATTGCAAGAAACAGCACTGCTGTTATCATACCCTTCATCAGAGATGAAGGCATCTCCACAGCCTGGAAGATCAGCCTCCCCACTGCCAGCAGCTGCACTCCAGCTGACAGGGGCTCGATGGCATGCAAGCCCACCCCCGTGCACAGGGACCACGTTGCACCTTTTCCACTAGAGTGGGCATATATGGGCTTTATGGAGCAGCATAAGCCCTCCTAAAGATTAAGTGTCTATATCTCCTACAGCACAGAGGGGAAACGTGGCAGGAGAATCACATTGCCAGGAAAGGGAAATGCATGAAATTCACATGTCCAAAGTGCTGGACGGAATTGCACGTAATTGTGTGAATGTGGAGGGGATGAGGGCTTTTGGAGGTTATTATTTTGGATGTTGGAAAGTGCTTATTCATATTTAGTAGTTTATCTGTTGTAATGCTGATAAGAGTGTCATAGACTCAGAGGATGGCTGAGGCAGGAAGGGACCTCTGAATGTCCAGCTCCCTCTCCTCACACAGGGCCAGGTAGAGTCAGCTGCCCTAGACCATGTCAAGCAGCTTTTGAAGATTTCCAAGGAGGCAGAATGCACAGTCGCTCTGTGTGACCTGTGCCAATGTTTTATCAGCCCTACACTGAAAAATTATTTCCTGGTATTCAAGAGGAACCTTCTGTGTTTCATTTAGTACCCACTGCCTGTAGACCTCTCACTGGGCAGCACTGAAAAGAGCCTGGCTTCATTTCTTTCCAGCCTCCCTTCAGGCCTCTGCATGCATTTGATAACATGCCCTCCTGAATCATCTCTTCTCCAAGCTGAACAGTCCTAGCTCTCTAAATCTTTCCTTACGTGAGAAATGCCCCAGTCCCTTTAATGCCATAGTGATACTTTGCTGGACTCCCCCCAGTATGTCCATATCTGTCTTGCACTGGTGATTCCACAAATGGAACCCAATTTCAGCACTTGTGTGGTCTCAACAGTGCTGAGCCAGCTTCCTCAGTACTTGCAGGTGTATCACTTCAAGACCCATGGATTTCTCTATGCCGAGTTTGCATAAATATTCTCTGACTTGATCTTTTCAGCCGTGCTCTTTCCTCCAGACTTTCTCCAGTCTTTGGGCCCTGGGATTTCTGAAGGCCAGTCCTGCCAGTAAAGTCTGGGGCAAGGAAGGCATTACGTACTCAAGTTTTACAATGTCCAATCTCAGCAGGACTCCCACTGCATTCAGCACTAGGCCCATGTTTTTACTGGCCTTCCTTTTGTCACTATGTACTTTAAAAATCCTACACAGAAGTTCCAGTCTGGATTCTGAATGTATCATTTCCTCAATAACTATGTGTACTTAATAAATCAATAAGCCACTTGAATTTTCTTTGATAAAAACTAAGAGAATTTACCAGTTTTCTCTTGATATGTCCAGGTAGATGTAGAGGCAATACAAGTGCCCCTTCACATCCTCATTCACAGGCTGATCAAGAAGTTTTCTTTTTCTTCAGACACCTCTCTAAGTCGTGCTCTCTGTCCCCTCCACTGACTTGCAATGGTAAATATGAGACACCTTCCTACTTTTCTGCTGTTTGCCAGACAGTATTTACTAATGAATCTCTGTCTCCACACCTGAAAATCCATGTTACCAGTCCTTCATACGAGGTACGTGCAATTTTAACTCCTGGGAATATGCAGCTGCTGGCAGAGTGTATAGCAATCCTGAGTACTTCAGTATCTGCTCATTATTTTTGCCACTCTGTAGGGAGTGGTGCACTTAACGTGTCTTGTCTCAAAGAGGCAATTTTGTTCTTCGTAAGGCTTGAACGCTTAAAGTGCATTTTATTTTGTCAGTGTGAGGGTTATGACAGACATTAGCACCAAATGGGAACAAGAAAAAGAAGCACACAAAGGACATACAGATAATTTTGACTTTTTAAATGCCTCTTCCTAAGTTCATGTAACATCATTGGACAGCCTTCGATCTCTTCTCCAGGAAGCAGGAGTGTTAGGAATCACAAAGCTTTATCTGTCAGCTTTCTACCACTCCATGATAACTAGCACTTCTATTTTCAACTCCTTGCAAAGTTTTAACTTTGCAGTGATAGATATGGGAGGGCACACAGCAATCCATACAATTCAACTTCTCCCTCCTTTTGTTGTTAGAGTTTCTTCATTAGTGAGCTCACAGCATCCTCACAGTCACTCTTCTTCCCCAGCTGTAGCTATTTGCTGGTTAATCTTGAAAGGAACTCTGAGGACACATGATTTAAGACAAAGAAAAAAAAAATCTCTCTATAAGTCACCTGATTTAACTCACATTTTCTGAGCATTCTTTAGAGAGCTGTCTGAAAGAAAACCATGGTGACCTCAGGAAAGGAGTGGTTTCAAAGTGTTATACCTTCTTCTGCTTTATATGCTTTTTATTTTCTATATGACTTTGTAGTGTTCTTGTGAAGGTTGAGAGCTACAAGTTGAATCATGGAAATTGCTATAGAAAGAGTGTTTACAAGTGCATGCTGTTTCTCCCTAAATACAAGTTAAACAGTTTAGAATGTAAAGATCTGTCAGTCAAGTCTGAGGGCACTGAAGCAGTTGTACAAGCAGTCCTGTAAACCACTGAGTACAGGTGTAAGCTCAACACTGAAAGGACTACTTCTGATACAAAGAACATGGTCAGACCTTTGAAAGCAAGGTCTTTATTATAGACCCAGTACATCTGATAAATCAAACTGCTTCGTCTATTTCAGCTTTGCTCTGTCTAACAAAATATAAAAACATAAATGCTTCTCAGAGCTATCCAAAGAGTCAAAAACAGGCATAATTTCCCTGTTTCTGATTTCGTGGTTTTTTTCCAAAACATCAGTGGTACTTGACATTGGGCATTATTTAATCAGTTCATGCCAGAATAAAGGAATTTTTTACTGGGAAGGGGAAATTAGGCTGGAAGCCATGCTTTGTGGCAAATACTCTTTGAAGACTTCAGCAAAAATGTGGAAAAATGAACAAAAAATTAGAAAGTGAAGGAGAACAGAAACTACCAAAGCAGCACTTACTGTCATAATGAAACTAAAAATACTCATTTTTCTTAATCCAATGGCCATTATTCTTAATCCAGAAACAAAGAGCTCAAAGCAACAGAGACTTTCCCATGAGCAATCTGGGGTAGAGTAATGTTACTGATGTCACAGCTATCAGGTAGAATCTGATCCAGTACTACAAGCACAGAAGAGAGGAAATAATAATTTTGAAAAATATATTACAGTCTTTGCCCTGGCACAAAACAGACTGGAATAGTGATCTAGATGGAATAAGTCCATGCAGTCATTCCATATCAATAACAAAAAATCTAGGTAAAAGAAAAATCTTAAAAAAGCAACTATAGGAAAATGTCAAAGATCCTTCAGACCAGGCATCACGCAAGATCATGTTGAGCCTTCCACTGTGAATACTAAGCTCTTACAAACTACTCTCAGAAAGATAGAATTGGAAACTTCATGAAATGAGCAAAATTCAAAGGAGGAGGAAACGTGTCTCTCCTGCTGCCTAAAGCCACTGTCCAGTGTCTCATGGGAAATATCCTTGAAATTATTTTTATTCCTATAAAGAGTCTTGACCTATTAAATTCACAAAGGAAAATATTCCTTAGTTTTAATTAAGTCAATTTTCTTTCACACTTCTTCACAGATGACTTAACGCAGTCAAGCATCTAGGCAGGCTGCCCCAGTCAGCTAAGCCACTAGCTGGACAAGGCAAAAAGGGCAAAAGAACCATGTGAGGAGGGCCAGTGTACTCTGTTTGCCTTTAGAACAGCTGCACCTACGTGTACCATTAGAACAAACTTAATTAATGCATATGCTCTGTCTTCTAAGGACAAAACAGAGGGCACACACAGATGCAGCCACAAGACATGGAGAGTTTACAGCTGAATTTCTCAGAGTGAACAGAAATCTGGGTCGTCTGTGGTAGAATTAGAGGTGTCTGCCTTCTTAAAGCCAAGGAGAACATATTCTTATCAAGTGGTCCATGCAGGGATCTGAATCAGAATATGAAAGGATATTAAATTCTATGTGAAATCTTGACGTTTCCTCATGAAAAAAACCAGCAATCGCTTAAAAAACACTAATAACAGGCTAGAGGAAAAATACTACCTCTTCCTTAAGTCAGCAATAGCTCTGGCAGCAGTACAGACATAGGCACGATGGAAGTTTAAAAGGATTCCCAAAAACATATTGCTCTTCAGCAGAGTTCATGTGTTTTTTGTGCTTGCGAGAAGTAGTAATGCAGATTTTCCCCTGAGCAAGCAGTTTGGGATCCCAGCTTACATCTTGGCAGAGAGAAAATAGGAAGAGCTTTGAAGGATGTTAGTGGTGACAGATCTGATCAGCCATCCAGCTTGGCAAGTGGTAACACAACTTCACTGTGCACTGCCTATTTTCCCATGTACAGAGCTTTCTGTCAATGACTGGATTTCTACTGTCTCCTTTGCCCTCTGATTCCCAACACAGAGACTCTTCTTGTAACTCAGTACAGACCTTCTTATTGTTCTTTGGCTATTCTACACTGGAATTACCACTGGCCAGTCCTTTTCATTAACCCTTGCAAACTGGCACTTCCAGTTTGGGAGACCTTGCACACTCTTTGGTTAACACAAAATGGGACCCAGTCCATAAAGAGGGGTCTTTGCAGATGTAGCTGAAAAGTGAACAGGTTATGTTTGCAGCAGGCTGCCCAAAATCCCATTTCATTTGTGGTCCTGGTGGCCTGCTTTCTACTCCAAGTTTTTTCTTGCATAGCTGACTACACTTTCTCCTCCCACCCCTATGCTTTTCTGGCTCACACTGTGATCCCCAACACAGCTCTCCTGCTTATTTTTATATTTTTTTTTCCCCCACCATCACACTCAAAAGATAGGTCTCTTAGATGTCCCTGATTCACGAAGATATTTGCAGGTGCTGGAGCTATCACTGCCTGAAAGGATATGGACAAAGCACTTTAGAAAGGCCAAAAGAGACGCTTAGCACCTCAGATCTGGGCTTTCCTATGCAGAATGCACACTTTCCCTAACCCAGTTCAGTCATATGCGTCTAGAAAATCACCTCTTCTGTACAGCATAAGGATAGAAGTGACAGCAGAGCATCCTCTCAGCAGCAGAGCTGTGGTTACATCCTGTGAAGGACAAGCAAAGGGACACAGAAAAGAAGAAGGGGGCTGATGTTTGGCAGGACAATCTCCAAGCAAATGGTTTTGAATGACCAAAGTACTAGAAGTGGAAATCTGACACACAGACTTGTCATTTCAGGGAGAAGAATAAATAATCTTGAATTAAAATCTGGAAAAAGCTTTTGTATGAGTTCAAAATGTTCATTTCAAGCACATTGAAACTAAGAATCTTTGTTATAACAGAGCCTGAAATAACAGGGCCTCCTGTTATTTCAGAATCTTCTGCAACATGTCTCAAAGGCCAAAACTCAAACTTAACTGATTATTTTGCAGTGGAGTCTATGTTTTGGGAAGCAGAGAAAGAGTCTCTGTCATGAAAAGTATTAATTTATTATGGGGAATTGAGCAGTAAGGATAATTCATGGAAATGTAATGAAACACAAAGAGAGGGACATACCACTAATTCTGAGGTTTTAATTTTTTTTATCTGTTTTGCTACAGAAGTCAAACACAAAAAGAAATATATTATTTTTCCCCTCTCAAAAAGGCTTCAGAATCAGTTTATTTCAAGCACCCATAGAAAAGACAAACCATACATAAGGAAGAATTATAATGAAGATGTGTTTTCTAATGCACTGAAGATGGTACAATGGGAGGAAGACTGTGAAATAACTGGGGATTTCCTGTGGGTCCACAGCATGGTTATCCTACCACCTGGAGCAATCAAAACCAGAAAATTCTTTTTTGACACCTGGTCTTTCTACCTGACAGGGCAAATGTTAGGGACATCACAGAGAGAGATTATATCTGAATAAAAAATGAGAAATTGTTTGAACCTTCATTGTTAAGAAATGTCACCATTATATATATTATCTTTTTCTGAAACCAAAATATTTTGGGGGTTTGTGTGGTTTTTTGTTTGTTTGTTTGTTTGTGGGGGGTTTTTTAGTTGATTTGGGTTTTGTTTGTTTTTTTTTGTTTTGGTGGGGTATTTTTCTTTGTTTGTTTGGGGGGTTTTGGGGTTATTTTGTTTGTTTGTTTGTTTTTCGGGGTTGTTTTTTTTTTTGGTCCTGTGCCCTTAATTTCCTCTGCTCCTTTCTGGTGTTGAAAAAAAACAAAATATGAGACCAAAATTGGTAACATAATTCTGAGAAGCAGCTTAAGCAGCTTCCACATACCAATACAGTTTTCAGCAGACTGTCAGTTCCACTTGATGTGATGGCCTGAGTAATGATGGAAATGCTGACAGATATCACTGTTTCCACTCCATTTGTTCTTTGCACTACACCCAAACCAAACCTGGAGGAAAGTTACTTTTTTCAGCTGATTGTTTCGGAGGAAAGGGAAGCAGATCCATTTCTTGTACTTTGAATATGGAAATATCATAATACCGCTGTTCCTGACTGGAAGAAGACTATTCCCTGCTTTATTGCAGTAGCAAATATCTATGAGCTATGAAAATCCATGCAGTATCCTGGCTGTGAAAGAGCCATAGTACTGAGAGAAACTGATATAAAAAATTAAATACCAAGTCTGCATCCAGAGGAATTCTATAACATCCAAAGATGGCAGAACACAGAGACAATCCCTTGTAATATCAGCTCAAACTACATAGCCATAACAGAACAAAACTCAGGAAAGGAATATATTGCAGTAAAAAATTAATGGGCTGGCACCACTCAGCTGTGAACACAAAAGCAGCTTTCTTGAATCAAATTAAAAACGGCTGCTAGGGCATCCTGTCCCCACTTGCAGCCTACAATAGATGTGTAAGTGAAGGGCAAAGTGACTCTTTATTTTATTATACATCCTAAACCTCTGCAAAGAGAAACCTTAAAAATCTTCCTGCACTGAAATACTTGGACTATGGTAATACATTTGTTAAAGTACCCAGGAATAAGCATATTCCTGGGTGTCCAGGAACAAAGAGTTTTCAATCCCGTCCTGAGACATCTTACAATTCTGACAAAATCCTGTGACAGCCAGTTCCACAACAAAAGTATGAATTATAGTAGTTTCTTACACACAGGTGGCTTTCACTTAATTGCCACAGAAAAAAAGTAAGTGGATTAAATACAAGAAAGACAGAATTTGATAACTTAGCAGTAACCTTAATAATGCTAAGAAAAGGGGCGGGGGGGGGAAGTACTTGTAGTTGGTAGAAACTAACTACCTATTTCTATGTTCAATTCAGTTTGATTTCCTCACATTTGTCAAAGCCAAGCTGTCATCCTGAAAATACTCACTTTGTTCACCAATAAAGTTGTGTGATCCAGCTCCATGGAGAATCACAGTGTCTTCCTTGATAGGAAAATCTCCCTGTAGCTGCAAGTATTCCCAAATATTGGTACACCAACAGAGAACAGCCACAGTGTCCACATGGTGTCATCAGCTCTGACTCAAAGCAGAGCAATTAACAGTGTTGTGGCACTAATGCTGGAGACCTTTCTCCCAGCGGTGCCTTATTCGATGTCAGGAGTACACTTGCATGTCATTGTCCTTGCTGTTGTTTAGACAAAGCCCAAAATACTTGGGTAAATACAGTAAAGATGTGGAGAAGGGGAGCAGAATCTTCAGTAGACCTGGTTATAGCACATATTTACTTTCTTGAGAGACTGCTGAGACATTCCCTTTGTTTCTCCTCCATGAGAACAGGAAAGACAGCTCTGCTGGATGTCTGCCCTGCCAACCAGCAGCTCACAGCTCCAAGATCCTGAAGACAGGAGACCCCAGAGCCCTCTGCATTCTGGGCGCATGCTTAGGCCAGGCTTGGCATGCTCCTGTCACCTCCAAGGGCACTCAGCAGCATGGTGGGCCAAGACCTTTGTCTGGGGCTGCCCAACAGGCTCAGAGACAAGGTTCCAAGCACCAGAAGCAGGAACATCCCAAAAAGGTGCCAGAAAAACCATATGAGAGGAGCTGCACAGTGCCTGCCAGTGCTCCTGCTCAGGGTACAGGACGTTCTGTGGCAGTCGGTGGTAGGGCAGATGGTATGTACATAACAGAGTCTGAAGGACTGTGAGAAATGCACCACTAGCAGGGATTGAGTCATCACCGTTTGGGGACGAGAGGACACTACCTGTGTGCACAAGATCTAGGCTGCCAGGCCTTAGAGAGAGGTGTCTTTTATTCGGAGACACAGTCCAAAACTCCTTCAGAAAAGAGTGATGCTTAAAACAGGGCAACCCAAAACAGAAGGCCAGACAGAGTTAGGAGAAAAAGATTAATTTATTAAAGGCCTTTAGGTACATTTAGGACAGACAGAGCCTACTCAAGAGGTTACACCCAAAATGGATGAGGAGTCACAAGTTCTTCACATTTTATAAGTTCTGTCTATTAACACATCGGGCCTCAATTCTCCAGTTACACCTTCAGGTGATGATGTCAATCACCCCAAGCTTGCTCCCCCATTGTTTACATATCTTGGGGCTCTGAGGTAGCTGTGTCCTTGGATTTTCCAACTGAAAGGAATTGTTTTGCCTAAAATGCTGAGAACAGGGCTTTTAGCACTTTATATGGAGCCTAGAGCTACACACCAAAACTACAGATGCGTGAAAAATAGGAGCTAAAAATCCTTAAACCATCAAGAGGATCTCTCTCTTGTTGTGGAAAATACAGGCAAAACAATTGGAAGTGCCTGTACAAGATTGTCTCTAAGACACTGAAAGCATCTTGGAATAAATAATTTTCCATGGCAAATGTGTGTTCTATCGAAGGAGTGGTTGGGAATACCAATGGCTAAAGTAATTAATCTGATGTATTAAGGGTTTGCCTGTAATAAATAAAAGGGAACAGACAAGAATCTATCAGAATAAAAAGAAACATTTCCCTTGCTCAAACATATTGATAAATAAGGTAAAATATACATTAGAGGGTTTAAAAAAGTTCCTAAGGGTGAGGAAAGATTTTGTCACTGAAGTACTCCAAGTAACTCCAGCTTGGGAAACAATGCTTTGGGGTGGATTTGTTTTAACGTTGTGCAGAGCTCACCAGCAGAAAAGAAAATTGCCAAATTTACCATCTCACATTTTCAGACACAGATGTGAAATTTGGATACTCAAATGACATATCAGTGAAAGGCACAGAAAGTTTTTTGGTTCAACACCAAGGACTCCTGAGTCCTTGTACAGCTGAATGATATAATTCTCACACAACACTGTGATACAGCTACATGATAGGAGGTCACTATATTTTGGATTAATAATCTCTCTACACTGCCTCGCATATTTATTTCCAGTAGGCAATCCAACCCAGTTTTGGAGTTCAACCCTGGCTCAGAGCTTCACCAGCAATTCACACCACCTGAAAATCAGACAGTCCTTAAGTGTCCATCAAAACTGCTAATTCAAGTGAACTTGGACTCCCAAAGAGGACAGAAGACTCTACCTTTGACAAGGGACTAAAGCAAATCTTCCAAGAAACATCAAATAACTGTGTCTGTCCTGGCCAGGTGCCCAGACAGGTACCTCTAGGACACTTAAGCACGCAGAAAAAGAGAATACAATTCCCACCAAAGCCTAGACACCTGCACTGAGAATTCTGCCTTGTTAGGTTTGCAGGAAGAAGTAAAATCCATGGAATTCCTGGTTCCATGTGTTGACAACAGCCACCTGAGTCAGGTAACATTGCTCATCTGCAAAACTGCATACTATAGCATTCAGTTACCACAGTAAAAATGTCCTCCACAACACTCTCCCTTGCTTTTTTTCCTGCTGCCTGTCTCTCTTTCCTGTTTACTTCTTTTTCCTTCTCCTCATTGTCTTTGGATATCAGTTTTATGTTTTGCTCCAGCTTGTGCCCCAACTTCACACCATTCCCCATCACGTAATTTTTAGCCTCAGCCCTCGGGCACCAGCCATGGAGTAAGCTGAAGAGGCTTAAATTTTGGTTGGTATAGGATGGAAGACAATAGCTCCTCAAAGCTGGTCTACATTCTTCTGCATCCAAAATTACAGCAACGAAAAGCTGAGTCAATTATTTTCCTGGAGCACTTAATATTTCTCAAAAGTCTACAGTCTTCTTCTATTACTCTCTCCCTTGAAACTGAATCTCGCCAAAGATCTAATTAAGTTACAAACTATGCAGCAGACTTATTACTCCTGTTCATCTCTTCTCAATCTAATTAGTTTCTGCATACACTTCTTTCCAGTATTTCTGATTGTATGTGGAATTTAATGTTTTGAAAACTTATTCAAAGAACAAAGGGGAAATTTTGACTTGTCTGCCTTAACACTATGAGTTTAATTAAATTTGTCAGGCAATGAAGTTACTATTTAAACCGTATTTTCCTATTTCATTTACAGATTTATCAGCAATTACCAGTTTTTTAAATACTTGAACCTTTTAACAATTCTTATACAAACAGGTCCATGCATCTCTCCATAGACTCTCCATATTCTTAGAATAACTAAAAGCTTTTGCTGGAGTTTTGTGGGGGGAAATGGTGGGGGTTTTGACTTTCTTTACATTGCCAAGTGTATTGGATGCAGGTGTCCAGGTTCTGGCAGCAGTGGGCTGCAACATGGTCAGTGAGAGGAGGAGCCAGGGATGTCCTGTCCCAGACTTGGACACTTTCAAGCAGCTCCAACAGACCCACTCCACAACACAGTTTCAAGGAATGAAGATGAAAGAGGGGAAGGAAGGAAGACTAGAGTTTTCCCCAATCTGGTAAATGCTTGATTCTTTTTCATGTTGGTTTCCAAAGGCCAAATCAATAATTCCATATTTGCATAGTCACATATTTTATATATACATAATTGTATTCTAATAGCAATGTCATAGTCATATAATGATATACACTACAGAATTGTATAAGGTATATATTTTCATATTTATAAAAATATGTATCTGTATAAATTATTTCTATTTTATATACCAATATAAATATTACTGGTATGCACACATAACAAACAAACAAAGTAAATCTATTTAGATTGGCTATCAATTAAGCTCATTTTCCCAGATCAAGCTGGTTTTTCCCATAATGGTAACTGGTAAACACCACCCCTGTTTTTACCTCACTCATGAGCTTCACTTTCATTCTTCCTACTCTCTCCTTTCTTTCCCAGTTGGGTGGTGGGAGTGAGCAAGTGGTTCAGTGGGTGTTAGGCTTCTGTACCAACCCACCAAAAAATGAATGAAAACTAATAATAGTCATCCCTTTGCTGCCTCAAGAAAAATGTGTGTCTTGAAGGCCTGAAACTTAACTAGCTTCTGCTGTATTTTCACTTAAAAAATTGACAATGCAATTTCTTGTGCAATTTTGAACAGTATTAATTTTCTTCCACTTAGTTTCCTCCCTTCAGCTCTTAAAACATCAAGGGGACAATAATAAATTCATTTTCTCTAGATCCAGAGGGTGCATTTTCTCTCACTGGTTAGATTAATCAGAGGGAAAAAAAATAATATTTTGCCTACTTTACAGACAGCATAAAATCCAGTGGGTTTTACCCATAGTTATTCTTGGTATGTCAACAGCAGAAGAGTAAGCAGAAGAGTGCTGAAAATACATTCTACACAGAGGAGGATCTAGTATTCCCAAGACATTCCCTTCAGCTTGAATTTACTCAGATATAATCTCTATAATTACTATTTCTCTAACAATAAAATAAACAGAGGTTATTTCTGCGCCTATCAATCAAATCTTCCTCCTGCCTGTTCATTTTAGAGACAGGCAGTTCACTTCAGATTTATCTCTAAGTGATGCAAATGCCTTCCTTCCNTCCCTCCCTCCCTCCCTCCTTCCCTCCTTTTCACCCTTTGCCCAAAACCCACTGCCATGTGCTCATATAGGACATCAGGGACTAACTTAGACAAATTTCCATGCAAAATGTGTCATTTACTAATAAAATTCAGTGAGTATTTGCAGAGCCTCTGACTTCTGTTGCTCCTTTCAGCCTCAAGCATTTGCAGGTTTTGACTGTTCCCTTCCCCTTGAGGGCAGAACATCACGTTCCAGAAGACAGTACAGCCTTGGACATCTATGGATTGATTACTCAAACTCCACACTCATCTGATGAGTGGATTTCTCCAGCATAATCCAGGTGTTACCTAGCACCTGAAAGAGACGGCAAGACTCAGAGCAACGTATCTTTGAAGGTGCTTTCCAGTTTAATGCATAGGAGGAAGCAAAACACTGTGTTGTCCCATTCCTAGTGCATTATTTGGCTAATAAATACCTGACCTTTTCCACTATCACTGGGTAGACCATGTGTTTCCTCTAGAAAATGCAAAGTCAGGCACACACAGCCTTTGCAAGCCAATTTCAGCAGCTGAGAATTGAGATGGTTTTGCTCTTGAAGTGTCATATTGTCAGTGGGTAAAAAAAATGCTTCACCTTCCCAACGCTCCAAAGCCCCTTAGTAAGCAAGGGGAAGATTGTTCTAGCAGCCTTTTCTGCAAATGCCTTCCCCTTCCCAGGCATGATATGAGGCAGCTGCCTCGAGAATTTGAAAATCTCATCTTAGTGCAGCATGAACTATTCTACTCCTATAGTAAGAGACTGAAGAAACCAGACATCAGTACAATTATTATTTCTGAAACTACCAAAAGATTACCATATACCTTGCAAAAGTGAAATAATTTCTTCTCCTTAGTCCTTATTCTGTAAGAACAAGATGAGCAAAATTCTGCCTAATTATTAGCTGACAAAAAGGCCAATTCAGACATGGAGGAAAATTAGTTGCTTCCAAAGGATAGAGTTTGCCAAGGCATTCTAGCATCTGGTTCATACTTCAATACAAAACATTACTACCTTAGCTTATAGCTACTGGTTTTTGTCACCTCATCAAGGCTTGCTGTGAAAAGTCGGCCTTTCAGCTACGTCCCAGGGTGAAGAGGGAAAAAAACAGGATGCAGAGATGGCATCTTCTTACCTTCCAGGAAACAAGACCTGCACATTCAAGTGGATGGTCGAGGGAAACCACAAACACCTTCCCACTTCACTTGAGAGATCACAATGATGCTCAGTATTCAAGTGGACATACTTAAAGACAAGAAGGAAACAACAGCAATGTTTTAATCTGTGCCAACAAGCCATGGGCACAGCCTCTGTTTCCCTGCTCTCACAGGCTAGAACCACACTGACATCTGGATGTGTTGGAGCTGCTTTGCATTCGAAAAGCAGCTGCAATGTTAGTGCAGAGGCAGCAGTATCTAGTGTCAGATTTGCAACATGGGCTGCAAAAAAACTTCATAAAAGAGATTTCAAATATCAATAGAGTATCATGAGAGACTTGCATAAGTTTCTGCTTGATTTGTTGGATTACAGTTAGAATTACAGTGAGCACAGAGAGTTTGACCATACCGTGCTTTGCCGCCAGCCGGAGCACCATCCACCACGTAAGACAGCTGTTCACTGTGCACGGCACACTTTTGTCTGCAGCACCCTGTGAGCAGCTGTGAGACACCACCAGAAATGGGCCCAGCCCAGCACAGGAACGGTGGGCACCACTTGGCAGTGTCCAAACAGATTTAATGCCTTTTATTTATTCATTCCATAATTGATAAACTGCATTCAGCACCTCATGCATGGACACAAGGACCAAAAGTGTGCAACAAGATGAGAGATTTTTTAGGAAGAGCTGTGTGTTTTCAGCTTGTCAGGCTTCTGTGGTTGGGTTTTCGTTTTATGGGGTTTTTTTGGTTGAAGGGAGGTAGCAGAAAAATGTAAGACTGAATTATTTCCTTTAGCATCAGACTGGCCTTTTCTACACACAATTTAATCAGAAAACAAACAAAAAAAGTAACTCCAATATGACTAATAAAATAAGGGGAGAAGATCTTGCATGTTAAAGTGGGTGACCTGCGGGACACCAAACTATGTATTTTTCGTTTCAGAAAATAATTTGTCCTTAAAAACATTTCCAAGATAAAGCAGAAGAGTGACTAGAATTCAACAGCCCAGATCATAGTCCACTTGTCTTTATAGGAATAAGAGCTAGTTATAGTAGGAGCAGTGAGGTGCAGATCCCTGGTCTCAGTACCTGGGACCAGAGCACATGCCTAGCCACAGCAGTCTTCTCCCAGACAGTAGCAAAACACTTTGATGGTAAAATTCTGCTGCTTTATCTCAAGGGGGTTTACTTTGAGAGTCATTTAAGCAGTGAGTCTTTCCCTCATCTCAGATACTTGTTATACTTATTACCACCTTCAATGCAAGAAAATCCTGGGCTGTATTATGGAGAACACAGTCCAAAAAACAAGTCTGTTCTGTCTGGGAGAATTCCTCATTCTACACTTGAATAAAAGCTTTCCCACACTGTTCCTGGGCATGTATTGTGGCCAGCACTGGGAAAGCATCATCCTTTCTCTTTTCTGTATGGTGTCTAATACCCGAGCTATGGTAAAAATCTTGGCATTTCCTGCCCCTAGATATTGCCATCTGATCTCATTTCATGCTGAATTTTACAGGCAATGGGGGTTCAGGGCAACACGAGCATTGTTCTTCGCAAGAATATATCTGACAAAGTATGTCCATAATACTTACTTGATTTTGACATTCCAGATTGCACTAACATCTGGAGATGTGTTTACAGAAAGCAGCAACCTGAAATTCTGTGTAGGTGGAGGCCTCACCTTAATTGACAGTGAGTATTGGAATAATTTTAGTATTACTGCTCCTGGTGAGAATTTTTCTTCTGTCAGGATATATGACGCATCATCAACTTTACAATGTTTACTGTTCCTTTCTCTGACCCAGATTCTAGATTCCTGAAGCCATATGAGACTATGTACTTCCATTTGACAAAGGTTATCTCTAGCCCTGAGATTCCTGGGGTGGCTAAGAGAACAGCACAGGAATGTACGCTTTGAAAAGAATAACTTTGTCAGTAATTTTTTTAATTGACTAATTTATACATAATTTTCTTGGTTTTGATCAGTGATCTGTTATTTTCCGGTGACCTCACCTATGATTTGGAAGCAAATGGGGTCAGTCCCAATGCATCATACATCATACCGAATGTTGTCCCCTTCTCTTCAACTTGGCCTGTGCATGAAATTCTACCAGCCCAAAGGTGACTTATTGAAAAGAGGCCAATGCAATACACTGTCTTGACCATATCAAATCCCTGTCAATATATATTAGTAATGAGAATTTAAAAGCCCAGTTCTCACCACCCTCTTAGTTCCTACATACCCATTTGTACAAGATTTTCATAATCAAATTTTTTTGTTGTATTTCAAATCCTTCTGCATGTAGAAAATCTCAAAAATCTTTCTCCCCATCCTATTTGCCATCATCCACACAGACAGCCAAACCTTTCTTTCTTTTCCCAACAGTCTTCTGCTGCAACATTTTTCTTTCACTACCAAATTTCATTTGAAAGCATCTGCTGAATTTCAGGGAGGTGTGTTTTATTGGTCAAGCTGTAGTGGGCTCCACATAGAAAGATTTTCATGGCCAGTCCTTCTACTAAAAAAGTCCTCTCTCTTAAAGATATGAAGCATGTGGACAGTTCTCAGATCAGAATATAATTTCTGGCAAGGAATCATGTGTCCTGAATTTCTCCCAGGCAGTGCAGGAGAGCAGGTTGTTTAATACCAGCATGTCTTTGTAGCAGATGGACTGTTGCAGAGCTGTGCCCATACAAATAAATGAGCACAATTAGCTCCAAGGGGATAATGAGGAAAGAAGAGGCACCATTCACTTGCAGCGAGGGCCAATACAATACGAGGTGCATCCATCTTTTATGTCCCGAACCCTGATGGCTCAGACTATGCCAAGATTCACAGATGCAGAACATTTTCATTCACTGTAGATCAGAGCCAAGGATCAAAAAACAACACAGTTTGGGTAATGCAAGGTGTTGATTACTAAGAGGAAAAAACAGTACATGTATCAGGATATATACACTGTTGTTCATTGCCTCAGTCAGAATGAGAACCAGTCATCTTGATTTCCATCTCTTTTTGATCTTCTGCTAGGTTTGACAACTGCTATTGAATTGAGGGACATTCAGTCATTTTTAAGCTATGAACTGAAGCTAAAAATGTCGCTGTGTTTCCTGAGCCTGAGACTGGTGTGATACAGGTTGTCCTAAAAATTCAACAGCTATAAAAAGTCACCCTAGTTTATCTCTCCCTTTGAGCCTCCCTACCTCCCTAATAACTAAGCAGGGCATTACAAAAACTGAAGTCAGGGGGAAAAGCAATCCCCCCTCTGGGGAGTCTTACAGGAAATAGGAAAAGTCAAAATAATTTTTAAGAATCTATGGCAGTGTTAACGACCATAGCCATGTTGTATCTAAGGGGACCTGTCTGTGTGCATAAATGTCTGAAAAAAGTGGGGCCCAATTAGGTCACAACATAGATTTGTAAGAAATATGTAATGCTTCAACAAGTCCTAATGTCTCCCCTCAAGTCAACGCTCAGTCATCCAAATAAGCAAGTTGGAACCCACTTGTTACTGCAGGTCTGGAAAGTACTGGTTACTTTCCAGAAGTATCAGGAAAACTGCATTCTGCTGCTATTTTGTTATATCTCTGCAGCACTGTCATGAACTAAAAAGCCTTCTCCTGCTTATTTGGAATTCCTTTTCTTCTCTTACTTTCACAGGAAGATATATCTGAAGCCATGTCGACAGCAGAACAAGGACAAACATGGTGCTTGTTAACAGTGAACTCCTAACTCTTCCACCGGTGACTTTGAGTTGGTTCCACAGCAATTAGCCCTGCTCTTCATACTAAAAGAGTTCTGGATGAGACCACGTGACTTAATTTTTAAATAAATGTGTGTACGGTTTTAATAAAATATGTAATTTTAATTCATATTATGTTGGAAAATAAGGAGAAAAAGGCTGGTGCTCGAGCAAGACTACTGTTAGCTGAGCAGACCTGAGATGTGCTGTTAGCTGCAGCAGGCCTGAGAGGTCCCGTGGGAAAGGCACCAGGGAGATGCAGCTGTGCCCTTGGATTCTAAGTAAATTCTCAAGAATGTATCAGGAGGAGACCTTCGATTATGGAGGAATGAAGGAGTGACTCTGAATGTGTGAGAATAGAATGTTAGGAACATGTAAACTATAACTTGTGTAATTAACCAGTAGATTAGTGGTCTAAACTTAGAAGCACTGTAACAGTATATAAACCGCACACGCCGTGAAATAAAGGGAGCTTGGTTATAACTCATATTGAGTTGGAGCCTTGCTTCCACTTCGCCTCTCATTAGTATTAGACTTGTTAAAGAAAAGATAAATTGGTGTGAGGTTTTTCTGGAAGCTTCATACTCAAGAATATGGGTTCATATAAAGACATGAATATTTATAGTTTTCATATTTTTATATGAACCCGTTAAAAAGTTCAGCTATGTGCTTTGGTGACGACCTTTCTGGTCCAGGTTCCTATTGGGAAGAAATCCCCTGGACAAGCTGCAAACCTGTCCTTTCTTTGCAAGGAGACAGATCAATCTTGAAAGGATGTAGCAAGAGAAGTTGTCAGCCAGTACTTTGGGAAAGTCATGACAGATCATTCAGTGCAATCATAATGCTCCTAGATTCCCGATGGAGCACTTTGCCCAGTAGTACCCATGGAGGGAAATCAAATAAGCACTCACTACGCTCCTTTTCCTAGTGTCCCACGAACAGCTTGAATTCAAGACTGCTGGCATGCTGGATCACACATGTTTTTCTCTCCAAGAGCGTAAGTTCTGCTTTTGAGGAACTCAGATTTTATCTGCTCTGGCAGTGGACAACACCCAAGACATTCTATAGAGAGGAGAGTGCTACTGTCAGGAGAGAACACCAATCACCTCTGATGTTGCTTATCAGCAGCTGAAGGACAAAGAGGAGAGCTGGAGGCTGACAGTAGCTGGGACTTTGTGATATTGTTGTGAACAGCCTTTGTGGAGACAGGATGCCCAAGGTCCAAGTGTCCTATGGTTTCTCCTGATAATACCAGCAACCCTAACACCAGAAACCCCATTTCTATAGCTGTCCAGCAACTGACAAGGGAACTATTTTGACTCAAGTGTGCCTGGAGGGAATATCCTGCATGGCAATACAGCTTTCCAGAGCCAGGAAACAGGATGGAAGCAACATAAAATGGGAAAGACAGACAACACCCCAAGGCGGAGCACCTTACCAGGCTTTGTTCCTGGTATGCTGCTCTTTGCCATATGTACCAATAGGTTGATGCATTGTGGTTAAACCCATATAAACTTGCCAGTACCACCAGGGATCAGGAACTTCACCTACAGTCTGGCCACAGAACCCTAAGTGATTCTTCCATTTAACAAATTGCATGTTGTTTACCATTTTGTCTGATGTTTCTTTAGCTTATATAAAGCAATTACTTTCTTCAAATCACATTAATAAAATACAATTCACAATCTGCGGGCTTTTACAGCAGTCATGTTACGCTCTTTGGTACATATTAATTTAGCTTTCACTGTCTGACATAACATATGGTTTCTCTTTTAAGAAAGAAAGCAAAATAGGCAAGGAGCGTAGTTTCAGCCATTTCCACATTTGTCATTTTGCATGATTTAATGTTTTTCCTTTGAATCAATTTGAAGACAAGATTCTTCATGCAGGTGTATATACAAATCTCCTATGCATTCCAGTTTGACTAATATGACTACAATTACTCTACATCAATTTTCCTTCTCTTACTTCATTTTTGCTTCTTTCTCCCTCTGTGAAGTCTACAAGCACAACATATCAAAACAAATAAGCCAGTTTTATTCAAAGCTTCCCTAAATAAGGACAGTTACAGTATGCAAAACTCTCCTCATTTCAGATTTCTTCTTTAGAAGAGAACTGACACTATCCATGCTCCCTCTGGCATCAAATAGAAACTTTTGAGAATAGATAAGCACTGGACAGGGGTAAGATTTTTTGCAGAATATTCCAGTTCTATCTGGGGAAAGGCATTAAGTGAACACCTGGTATACTCCAAATTGGTTCTTGCAGCCCACTGTTGCAGCTGGGGAAGACTTTGTTCCTGTACAAAGCATTACTTTACACCTGCATCAGCAGATGAATTTGTTTCCAAATTTGAACACCTAAATAGTCAAATAATTAAATGTAATCACATTTCATAGTTGAGACCCTAGCTCTGTGGAACAGACACACCATTAACTCTTCCAGGAACTAACTCAGTCCTCTTACACTATGTGTAAACTCTTGATTTGCATCATCTCATATAATAGGTCACACTATTTCCATGCAGAAGTGGTTGATTTTCTTTATGGCTTTGTAAGAGACATCACGACCAAAAAACAGGCAGTGACAAGGAATGGGTTTATGAGAGATAGAAATCATTCAAAGTGTTGAATAACAAGCTCCTCAGGGAAGTGGTCACAGCCCCAAGCCTGTCTGAGCTCAAAGACAGTTTGGACAATTCTCTCAGGCACAGGGGGCGATTGTTGGGGTATCCTGTGCAGGACCAGAAGTTGGACACCAGTGATCATTGGGGGTCCCTTCCAACTCAGGATATGCTGTGATTCTGTGATCTGTGGGGCACATCTGACCATACTCCGTTTGCTGAATGGAGCCAAGGTGGGAAGAGTGAGGAAAGGACACAAACTGCAATGCTGATGTCAAGGTGAGCCCAAATGAACAGGCCAACCCAAAACTCCTCCCAAGGAAACACATTTCCCACCCTTTCCAACGCTTTGCAGTGCCAGACACATGCCTCATCCCAAAGCCATGTTTGCATCCCAATGCACTACAGAATAAAAGTCTTGCCTTTAAGGACATAGAGGGAATAGTTTTATTATTCTCATTGTTGAGTTGATGCGTTTTCCACAACAGCATTTGTAAGTTATCAGGCAACAATATGGTGCTGCAGCTTTATAGATGACTCATGGGGTTATAACTCTGCTCCCTACCTCATCAGAAGGATGTCCTTGTGTCCCTTCAATGCTATGTTTAAGCCCTGTTCTTGCACTATAAACCACAGTAAAATCACACTTTACAGCAATTTTGATGATTCCAGGTTCCCCTCTAAGGTCAGAGAGCACAGAGTACATCTGGGCAAGAATTTGTAAAGAGAGAATTTACTGCAAAGTACACTCTCAGGGATACACAGCTTTTCTGAGAATTTTTGTGAAGTACAGATTGAAATTAAAATATTGGTTGAAATTATAATTGTATTAATATACTCTGTTTGTAGAGGAAACATTCCAGATATTGATTTTGAGAAAACAATTTTACTTTTAAAATAAATCAGAATGGAGAAATAGGTGCATGAAAATTCTTTGAAATTCTTTGAAAGTAGAATACTTTGAAAAACGGAATAGTAGAGAATAGTACAGAAAAAAATAGTAGAGTTTATGATGAAGAAAATGTAAACAGCACCCAGAAAATAATTCTTTTTCAATACTTCTGTGTTTGCTACCAGAACAAAATAATTCATTACTCCCAATGGTGTAAAACTCAGTAATTTAGGGAAGTTATAGGCTGGGTATCACAATAAATGTTAAGATTATTATCTGGGCGCGGGGGAGGGAAATTTAATTAATTTTAAAAAGAGAATGGGTGTCTTTAGTGAGAATCTTGCCCTAAGAAAATTGATCTAGGCAACAGACTTTCCCATAGAGCAGTTAGCTGGAAAACATCCCCATGTTTTTGGTGAGCAGTAGATGGGTTTTTAATTTCTCATCTCTTCATAATGGGTCTCATTTTTTGGAGGGGTGCTTTTCTTTAAAGTCTGAACTCCTATATTAACAGGATTAAGTAAGAATCTAATCTTGCCATGTCTAAAAATAATAAAAATAATTTTTTCACTGTTTGAGAAAATTGGAAATTTGGCTCAAAAAAATAGAAGAAATGAGGATATCTGCTCATCAGAATTCCGAAGTTTCACCCATGATTTCAAGGATACAGCCAGATAATCACTTTTAATCCAGTTATGGGTTAAAAGAGTAAAAGATTTCACTGAAGAAGCTTCTAGAGATCAATGCCCACTATATTAAAAAGCAAGACCCAGTGAAAAAAAGAGCCTCTAGTGGGCAAGAGACTCACAGAGACCTTCAGCGTCCCACAGAAGGCTGTTTCTGTAGTGCTGTCCAGCAGAGTCCAAGCATGTGGAAAGTCATCCCAAGTGTGGAGTTCCCCTGTGGTGTCAGCATAGCCTGGGCTGGCGAGGACAGCTCCCACACAACTGTGTGTGTCTAAGACAGAATAGCAGCCCCAAAAGAGAAATTGCTAACACCCTGCTTTTTGCATCCCATTTAAAAATCTAAAGTTTTTGTCGCTGATGGTGTGGGTTTGCTCTTGTGGTTACCTCACACTCAAATGTCCAGAGACAGACAATCCATTGCCTTCTAGACAGAGGGACAGACAGGGACAGGCCCATGGTACTGTTATTCACTGTCCCGTCTCTGATGAAGGCAGAGACCCTCAAAATAAACAAATTGCCCCTTCACGAGGCCTGCACATAAGGGCACTTTTCCTCTCCTTCAGTAAAAAAACCCTAATTCTTCTCTTCTCATTTAGCAATTAGCAATTATTGGTAAAAGTTTTTAACAGTAGATAATTAAGTGGAATACTTTTACTTAAGAATAACTTGCACCTTTCTACCCAAGGGTTACACACCTTATACACCTTTTCAATCTGATAGTTAATTAAATATTTTAAATACCCAATCCAATTTATAATGATAATTAAGTAGCAAACCTAAAGTAAGCTTTTCAATACGAGAGCAAAGGCTCTACAAAGAGTCTTATTATGAACTTAGTCCTAGGAAAGAGTTGCTCAACACTTCACTAGGATCTGCCAAACTCCTCTGTTAATGGCTCATAACCTGTTGTGTATTGTCCATTGTGCAGCTTGCTTTCTTCACATTTTCAGCAAAGTCTGTGAAAGTGAAGGTAGGGTTCTAAAGTGAAATATCACAGCCTCTAAGTATTTTTCCACCTTGGGGTTTCAGATGGGAGCTATTTCTCTGTTGATAGGTATATTTCTACTTGACCTCTGTCTCCCCCTTTCACCTCCGACTGACATGAGAACAAGCAGTGGTCAAACCCTCTGAAATGGAGGGTAGGACCAGCCCAGCTGCTCATTGCTCTCAAAGAAGGGACAGTGCTTGACCTGCCTTGCACAAGGCAGCTTCTTCTACCAAGCACACTCAAATGAAAGTTGCCTGGGGAAGAAAGTGCCTTGGAAAGAAAATACTTTCCTGTCAAGGCATTGATTCCCCTATTTAACTCCCACACTTTTTCCCTGACTTGTAAAATGGGTGTTACAGAAATGCAGGCTTCCAGTCTGAAAGTGCCTGAACGGCTGCTGCTGAGACTCTGTGGTTGATAGGCACAAACAACAGCCATTATTGAGCTATTGCTATCCACAGACTCTTCTTTCACCAAGAAGTTAAGAGTTAAGCAAGTGGGAGGATGAGCTGGCAGGTGTGCCTGCTGGCTACCAGCAGCTAGCAAGAGCAGGTAACAAAAACAGTAACTTTGTTCTTCAGGGTAAACAAAAATTCAGGTGATGCCTCTCGGACCAGAGGTCACCTGTCAAGAGCTGTCAAGGCAGAGTTGACCACCTGTCAAGGCAGAGTTCCACCACTTGACATCTTACCAGGCCAATAGTTTATGTGTGTTACTGATGAAAGAGGCTGCATGGGAGCAGTGTCCTTGCCTCGACTTCAGCCAACAAGCTGCTCAAGAATTTTGCCAAGAGCACTGCAATTCAGTCTGTTGAACTGGCTACAATCCCTGGCTCTGAAACGAATTTCCAAGATGACCTTGGTAAGTCACTTAATTTCTGCATGCCTTGTGGTTCACATTATTTGTTGCAGTTTGAAGGATGACACAGCAGACCTTACTTGAAAGCATCTCTGCCCAGCCCGGTCCAGCCCCTCAGTGCACCAAACTCTCCTGGTCACTGTGCTCTCACCGGCCGGGGAGCCATAAGGCTAGCTCTGCTTCATCTGCTTCCACAGCCGGCGATGGTAAAGGAGGCAAGGAGGGTCTACGTATCGTGTCCATGGAAGGTTTTATTCACATGGTGCACCAGAGGCCAAAGACCTCCCAGAGGCAGAGATGCCTCATGGGCGAAGGCCTCACTGCACAGACACATGTGGTGCATAGACAGCCACATGCACCGACACACGTGCTGCATAGACATGTGTGCATAGACACACGTGTGCGTAGACAACATGGCAGAGGGTGAGGGCTTTTATAGGGAAACAGAGAGGGGCAGGGACAGCACTCTGTCCCAATGGTCTCTGGGCACAGGGGCAGTACATGGGCAGAGTTAGGGTACAGGAACCAATAGGGAAACCTGAGGGACTGGCCAGGACCACGTGGGGTGGGGAAGGCAGGACAATAGGTGACAAGTACACACAGTAAGAAATAGGTGGGAGAACTGCAGCTTCTACCACAACATTTTCCCTGGTAACACATTAAGGAAGAAATGGATGGGGAAAATACATCCATTATCACAACACATATTGTTTACTTGAGCTTAAATTTTGAAGTCTTTACTACACCATTTTTAGGCCTGGAACGGTTGTGCTGGGGCAGTAATGATATAATTCATATTTCAGCCTGGACAAGATCTCTAAGCTTGAAGGCTGCAGTTTGCTAGTCGTAGGATAGGTCAAAACTGCATGCACTTTTGCAGCCAGTTTCAGAGCCCTGACTTCCTCATTGTCCAAAGCATGAGCACTGTTGCTTCTTTCCATGGCATACACCTATTTGGACTGCTTGGGTCTACAATTTAAACATTACATAAAGTGAAATATTTAATTACATAATGCTACTTTTGGGGTGTAAGAGGTAAAGCTTGAAAAATCCACCAAAAGGCAAATTTGCTGCATTTAAAACATGAAAACCCAGCTCCTGTTTTCAAAAAAAAAAAAAAGTAATATTTCACCTTTTACTTAAACATAAGCATGTAAGACAATATCAATTCTGACACTAGAACCTAAAATTATGGAAGGTGCCAGTTAAAAAAGCAGCAAAACAAGAAGGAGAACTCTGTGCATCTACTTTTAACTATTCCTTTCCCTTCTGTGGTGGGCTTAGGAGTAACTGTTAAGTGATCCCTCTTTGTCTTTAACTTGACACACAAGATTTTTTATTTTATTTTCCCCTTCTGTCGTTCTTGAGATGGAAGAGTGAGAAAGTGTCTTGGTGGACATCTGGCAGCCAGCCAAGTCTAACTCCCCACATCTCCAATTTTATTTCTTCACAAAACCCTTAATGTTTGTTTGATTGATATTTCAATCTGTCCATAAACGACCAACTTTATTCACAGTCAATCAATTTCAGTGTTAGAACTGAATTAAAGAAACAACATTAGCACAAAATAATTTTGTTTCCACTGAACTTATTCCTTTAAAGGATCATAAGTTCTATGATACAAATATTAATTGTTGAAAAGGGGAATGTAACTAAATTCACCTAAGAAAGTTAACGGTATTTCCACACACAATACAAGATTGAACTACTTCCTTTCAATCTCAGTGATTTCAGGGATCTGCATTCTGTTAAATGCACATTTAAACTTCCTGTGGGATGTAAGTGGTCCTCTATCTGTACAGAAGCTATTCCTACTGCATGTCCTACAGACATGCAAAAGAACACACAACTGGAGATCAAAACCAAGTTGAAATCAACGACAATATCAGATTTGAGGCTTCTGTAAGTAAGCTGATGTACTTGGTATTCCTTGCAAGTTTTGCTGGAGCAAATACATTTGTATAGGGCTGATGTGAGTCAATGGTTTCTGCATTTTATCCCTCATAAATACCATATGGTCAAATTGACCTTTCCAACACGGTAACAAGCACAATGGGTATGCATAGAAGTAAGCAGAACTAATGACACCTTAATACATTCTGCAGTGCAGCTAAACAGGACAAAGTTATTGCCAGATCATTTGGACTTGGAAGCAGACAGCCGACAGCTCAAGAAGAAAATTAAGAAAGCCTGTGGAACAGAAAAAATTATCTCGGTAATTATCTCAGCATCATAAATAAATAATATAAATATAAATATAAATATAAATATAAATATAAATAAATATAAATCACAGCAGTATGAATATAAAGAGACCCTCATCTGAGGAACAGCCCTATGGTCTAAAATTTCTTTCTTATGGTCTGTACTCCCATGTAAAAAGGCAGTTCCTGAACAGCAAGACTTAGAGAACTGTCCAGCTCCATGCCAAGATGTGGACAGGTCCAACCCTACTTAGCCCTCCCAAATTTCCAAAGGCCTACAGCATTCTCTGGCAAGATTCTTGATATAGACAATGCTGGGCAAGACCAGAACAACTGCCAGCCTCCGCATATGAGATTTCATCCAAGGATTTTCTGATCTCGAAAGTCAAGGATCCAATACTCACAGTACAGTCCAGTTATCACTGTCATGAAGGGAGACAGGGATATCAGCGTTGGATGATGAGCCAAGTACACAATTGCCTGGAGCTCATAAAAGCAGGCCTGACTCTTTCACTCCCTTGTCCCATGAGGTAGAGGATCCCGACACAGGGATACAGAGAGTCCCCATACATTGTACAGTAAAAAACCCAAGCTCTTTAAAAAACAGGACTCTTTTTATTGCCACTTCCCGTTGTCCAACTAAAGGATTGACTGCTCTGACTTCAGAACTATCTGAAGATGTGACTAACATATCAGCCTCTCTGGCAACAAGAGGAGAAAACCACCCTGATTGCTACACTTTAGAAACTGGTACTGTACCTCTCAGAAGTTTTAGTTTTGATTAATTCAGATGTATTTCGGGAACCCATTTAAAGAATATTATTACAAAATTACACCAATGAGATTACTATAAAATGGAAGGCTCCGAGAAAATGTTTGTGGAGATCCAACTGTTTCTTCCAGGGCTCAGTGAAGCAGATAAGATGGCTTTGAGCCAGACAAGTTCTAAATAAGCCTTGAGTAAAAATTCATTCTGGTCATAATTTAAGATCACTATAGCAACACAACCACACTTGCCAAGTATGCAACATTATAAAATTACAACAGACTTTGAAAAAAAGGTTCTGTTTTCTAGCCATTTTTTAAAATAGATTTAAATCTGTATTATGAAGGTGGCAACAGTTGTTAAGGTTCAAGATCTTGTCTTATTCTGTGGATGGTTAAGGAATAGCTATGTCATGTGCTAATTAAATTTACAGCAGGTATCTCCTGGAACATGGAACCAATGAATCTTCTAAGGGATCCATGAAATTTTGTATCTCAGAAACAGATGGTACAGTAAGAGCAGGATTAAAGGAATGAAGCAAGAAATCTATGTAGAGTCCATTGTGCTGTGGGAGAGAAGACTGAGAAGTAAGGAGTGCTAAGGCACATCTTTCCCCACAGACTTTCAGCCATTTTTGTTCAAAGGGAAGGTATACATTTTGCACAAGAGAAGAAATGACACTTTTGTTCTGAATTCAGCACCATTCATCTTAATACAGACCTGAGAAGCCAGGCAGAGCAGCAGCCTTGAACTATGCACTGTGATGTACATAGCAACATCCGACACCCAAGCAACAAATTAGGATTGTCAACTCATTTCTTCCCCATGCTTTGAGCACAGATGAGTTTCTGGAGAAAGAACTACAAGCAGTTCAGCCACATTCTTCCTTCTTTTGACAGCAGCAAAGTTCCATGTTCCTCGGTGGGAATATGGCTAGGAGGATCCTATGCACGGAAGACAGTGCAGAATTCATGTTAAATGCAGCACCCTAACTCAGGCTGGCATACTCAGCTTCCTTGCATGGGAATTCTAATGGTTTCACCTAGTAGCTTTGCTGCAGCCATGCAGGCATCTATATCCACTAAACACATCTACCTGGCCTGCTGCCAAACCTGAGGATAATCTTGACATAATGCCGGATTTGAGAAAATCCTGCAGACTCAACTACACCTCCAATCAGGATTTAAGGGTGTACAGATATGTACTTGTATTTACAGAAGTTTTGGAGAGTTCTTAATCTGGAATGCTCAAATGAAGTGGAGGGGGTCCCAACTTTCTTCTTTTCTCTAAGTAAAGTTCAATCCCTGACGGCCACGGAACAGCATAAAACCAACAGATCATTTTGAACACTGTACCTTCCATCACACTTTCTCTGCTACACGAACAACATGGTGCACGTAGCTTTGGCAGCTCTCAGACCAGCCTGCCTCTCTTACAGAATGAGTAGGGGCTGGGATGGAAACCTACCAGTCCTGAAGGCTGGATGAAGCACAGATTAATATTTGCATTGTCACTTGCTCCTGCAGGGCAGCAAGTGACCCTAGAGGGTAGTGACTTGGGTAAGCTGCAAGCAAGATGCAGGAAGAATTCACAGCATGTTTTCCAGATCGCATCTAAGAAAGGGAGAAAACAAAATGCCCCCTCCTCCTCCTCCTCCCACGCTGCTGATGGCTCGCAGCAACAGGCATACCTGGATTTAAGAGAAGACATTAAAATCTTCCTGGCCCATGGTGTACTTGAAGAGGGCTTACAAGAAGGCTCAAGATGGCTTTCACAGTGGTTTGAGAGGCCACATAGTGATAGCACGAGGGGGTAGGGCTTTAAACTAAGAGATATAAGGTTTAGATAGATGTTAGTGAGAAATTCTTAATTATAATGGTGGTGAGGCACTGAACAGATTGCCTAGAGAGGCTGGGAACTCCCTATTCTTGTAGGTGTTTAAGGCTGTGTTGGATGGGGGCTCGGAGTAACCTGGATTAGTGGAAGGTGTCCCTGCCCACGGCAGGGGAGTTGTAGCTAGGTGATCTTTATGGTCCCTGACAACTCTAACCATTCTAGGATTCTATGATCTGTCTTTCCCTCTATGGGTAATCCTGCAAGCTGGAGGAAATTGTCCAGTAGTCAGCCTGAACATCACTGTCTGCATCCAGCTATCTTGTATGATCTTTAAATTGGACTGTCTGGCTTCACTTTTAACTCAGAGACCTTTGATTAACAGTAATCTTGATTACTCTGAATATCAAGATTGTTCAAGGTGTACATAGTCAAACTGCTTCCTAAGTATTTTGGAATGTCTCTTAACATCAGTGTTAAAAGTGTGAGTTTCCTGCAGCCCTGCTACACAGCTCTACATTGTTGCAGTGTGCACCAGAACCTCTGCAGTGTTCAGAGACACTGATTCATCATCCATCATTAACCTGATTTTTGTCTTATGCTGAAAGAGATCTTTCACTTCCCTAAACACTCACAGCTTAGGGGAACTGCTGGGATCCCTTGGAATCAGATGGAATCATGCCCTAAGAACTTCTATTTTACTACTATTCTCTTCCTTGTTTTTGTAAGGAGCAATGGGTAGAAACAAGACGGGAGGTAGAGATTTCTTATTAAGAAATGATAATTACTTACCCAGGACTGATAATTACGTGAATAACTTCCCTGTTTATGCAAGAGTCTGATCTTTCCATTGGCTGACTCCTTTACGCTACAGATCTCTATTTGAAAGTCTTTTACCATGAGCATCTTCCTCTCAGTCTCACTAGAAGACAGATGGTCTGCATCATTCAGCTTCAGGAAGAGAGACAGCAGCATTTTCTTTGACAAGCTTCCACCCATTCCACCAACAGCCAGCTGCTCACCTTGTCTTTCTGCCAGTGGCAACCTCGAGAGAAGCAGGAACTAGGTGTTCTCCACATCAAAAACAGTCATGTTTGCGTGCAAGTTTGGGTGCCACAGTATAAAAAAGACATTAAGCCATTAGAGAGCATCCCAAGGAGGGTGACAAGAGTCGTGAAGGGCCTTGGGGTGAAACCATATGAGGAACTCCTGAGATCACTTTGTCTGTTCAGCCTGGAAGAGACTGAGGGGAGACCTCACTGCAGTTACAACTTCCTTGTGAGGCGAAGAGGAGGGGCAGACATTGATCTCTTCACTCTTGTGACCAGTGACAGACCCAGGGGAATGTCCTGAAGCTGAGTCAGGAGAGGTTGAGGTTGGGTATTGGGAAAAGGCTCTTCACCCAGAGGGTGGCTGGACACTGGAACAGACTCCCCAGGGAAATGGTCACAGCAGCAAGCCTGACAGAGCTCAAGAAGCATTTGGACAATGCTCTCAGACACATGATGTGGCCCTTGGGGATGGTGCTGTGCAGGAGCAGGAGTTGTATTCATGGTCCTTATGGGTCACTTCCAACCCAGCATGTTCTGTGATTCAGTTTTGATCAAAATATATGCTCTCAGAAAAGCAGTTGTTTAAATCTAGCAATTTTTCTCCTTGGGACCTAGTAGCATCCCTAAGGATCTTCCAGTATGTGGGTGCATACAAAACGCTAAAAATAAAATCATTTTACTCTTAAACATAAAGATCTGAATAATGTAAACTCCATGAAATAGCCCAACTCTGGCACTTGAAGTGTTACACACTTAAACTTTCTTTGTTAGTGACCTGAGAACTTTTAGCAGGATATTGAATAAGGCTCTCAAATGCTATTGATAGCACAATTTTATGGACATCAACAGGCTAGCTGACCCAAATAATCCTCTTCATAGTGAAGTGTCTACCTCCTCTAGCTGCTGGTTCTATTCTTATGAGGATGAGCATTTCTTCGATGTCCTATCAAAGAAAACAGTAAATTATAAGTTTTACTTAGTAGAAAATAACTTTAAAATGTTCCTCTTCTTGCCTGGGTATTTTGTCTCATTCTTAGAAGGCTGTACTCAAGTAAGTCAGATTGTATTGTCCTCTCAAGTCTGACTAATTTCAAAATCACTTAAGTGACAACACTGCTTTGTGCAGTCAGATATTTAGAAATGGCCATCATGAAATTTTGTCCAACATGAACAATTTCTGTATGCATCCATAGTCAAAAGATACATTATCCACTGTGAAAACTCCCTTCTTTCTCTGCACATGTGTTAAAATATTTATGTTGTATTATGAAGCATATGGAAAATGTTCTCCCTAATGGATCATGGCTGTGGGAGACGGGTTGTCAGGGAGAATGTGAAAAATTCAGTAGACTGGTGCTTCTGCAGATTCACTTTTTTATTCTCCATTCAGAAATACAGAAAACACAGAAACTTTTTTACCTTTGGGCAACTATTTTTGACCATCCAGAGTCTCCTCAACAGCAACAGCACAGATTCCTGGAGACAATGCCAAAAGCTGAGGCAGCAACAGGACTCTCAGGCAGTACTTTAGAGTGGTGAGCTTGATATGCTACAACAAGACCATGGTCATGTATGGAACCACAACATATCCTTTATGGTAAATCGAACACCAAGCATGCCCACCAAGATCCAGGTTTTCATGAAAGACAGAGAGAGGGAGTGGAAGACTGCAATGGCTTCTGTTAGCATTTCTGAACAAGATTAACGTGACACACGTGGACAATATTGGCACAAAAATATTCTTAAGTGTCTGTTTGTTCCACACTGACTTGTGCATACTGCTGCATATGTATTTTATATAATTCAGGATATTACTTCTGAGTACCAAACACTTCACTATCAATAAACCTCTGATTTTTAATAAGAATGCTATTGTTTGCTTGCATGTCTGTCTCCATTGAACTGTATCTCTCTTTTCTCCTCTCAAAGAAAAGACAATCAAACAATCAAAAGACAAAGGAGGAACTTCACAACAGAGAAGGAGAAACATTTTAAACATGGAGCCTTTGTTTCATTTCATCTCATTGTTTACAAAAAGCTGTCTAATTAAGCACTGGTGTTAGCCACACCCCAGGTGGACTTCAGTGAAGAATAGATGTTAAAAGAACTGCATGCTGATGAGACAGGATGAGGATATGCAAGCAGTTTGCATACGTGGACTTCAAAGTGCCAGCAGACTGAAATGAGAGCAGCGAGGCAAGAGAAGCCATTTCCCCAGTTCTAAAATGAATACAGTTCTCTCCCAGCTCAGGAGGAGGAGGAGGCTGGTGTCAGGAAAATGAATCCACAAACGCCAGAGGTTTATGTCCAAAAAGGAGACAGAGGAGTCCTGTAACTTTATTCATGAATAAAGGGAGAGGTCATGGGCATTTCCCATGGGGTCCCTCAAACTGACAGAGGATGCAGCCTCTTTTATCCTAATTTCCCAACCACAGGTTCCCTCTCTCTTTCCCCATTGGCTGAGGTACTCGAGAGGTACAGGCTTCCCAGAGTGCCTAATTAATATACATCCCCCTCTAATACAGACACCCCTAATACACATTCTCCTTTTCTTCTTCTTCTTGTGTCTCTGTTCTTGTAGTTTATTAATGCAGTCTTGGGTAAGTCAAATTAGGGAAATTCCTATGGAAATCTTACCCATTGTTTCTTCTAGCTCCCAGTATCAATGTTATCTTACCAGCAGACTAAGGTCTTATCTTTACCAGTCATTTGTTTGTAAAGACACTCCCTTATTCCTTGCCCTGGTAATGTATTTCTGGATCAAATGTCTCCTCTGCAGCAAAGTTTACCCCTTCTGTCAATATCCCAAAACCTGGAGACATTCAGGTGCTACAATGACCCTGAATGGATATTTTATCTGGGTCAACTGTGATACCACCGATCATTGTAAGGGATATCAGCAATCCTCCTTCAGCAGAATGAGAGTAAAAGTTTCTGTTAATTATGCTTCTAGTGAAAATCCGTGTCATTTCCTCTAACTACCCTCTTGCATTTGTGACATCAAGACTTTGTTTTCTCAGGAACTGATTCTGGCAGACACATCACTGGGCCAGGACAAAATTGTGGATTGTGCTGATGCCTCCTCTGATTGATGTTATCACATCCTTTAAGCCTGCAAATTCTCTGGAGGACTCAGTGACATGGATCTGACAAATGGTTAATGGTAGTAATCCACCATCTCCTTCCCAGCATGTTAGCTGGGTGTGCCTGCATATACAACCCATACTTGGAACCAGCTGACCACTACTCTGCAGTGACCAGAGACTCTATTTTGGGCCAAATAGTTTTCTCCAGCCTCAGACCTAATAGCTTTGTGTATCCATCTTTCATTTTAGCATAGCTTGCTGACCTCTACATGTCAGCAGCTCACTGTGGTGTTTCACAGAGCAGGGACATATCGAGTGTTGCAGGTGGCACTGACAGCACAGGGGTGGGAATGGAGACCATGGTTCTGTGCCTGTGGACAAAGCCCTCTTCTCCCACCTGCAGAGGCCTGGGCTCTCTGGTCTGTTTCTTGCAGCAAGAACTCAGCCCTTTTTCAGCGTTCCTAGCAAAGGAACTACAAAACAGTGTCCTGTAACTCCACTGGTGATGGCTTATGTGATGAGCCTGGTAGCTCAGATGAGCTCTGGATTGTCATGGAAAAGATAGAGTTCAGCAGCACATACAAATCCATGCTGAGTCCTATTCAAAGTTGGACTACAGACCACCTGAAAATTAATGTCACCACAAAGAGAGGACTGGCAGATTACACTCTGTGTAATTACACAGCAAAAGAGCCACAGGGGACACTGCATGTTATTGGTCAAGGTTGTGTCAATAGAGGTTGATGGAAGTTGTTGACTGTCTCTGAGGCTGTCACAAATTGCAAAGTTTGAGAAAAGCTTTTTACTCTGCTGTTCAGCACTGACATTAACTAAAGCCTTGGTTTTGTCAAGAAACAAGGCACCAGTATGTATACCTTTGTCATTGCCACTTCTTTTGCTAAGTGCTGAAAGAAGTGGGCATTTTCTGTTGCTATCAAATGTGTTATTTTTCTGTCAAATTACTTTCTCGATTCATGACTCAGGTGTAATTTTGGTGACACAAATATGGTCCATTTTGAACTTCATGTACCGTTCTTCTAAGCACAGCTATAATTCCATTAAATCAACAACAGACTGATTATTTTACAAATAACAAGAGAAATCCTAGATGAAAATTGCTTTTCAATGCTAATTATTTTTTTGCAGCAGCAGCAAGGAGAAACTGTCAAATATACTATTTCTATTTTTTTCATATGGCATTACTTTCAGTGCAATGTCAAAAATACCAATGACCCTTTAGAGCATGATTAAAGCTATTAAAGCATATTAATGTCATTGCAGAAATCTTGGCTAATCAGTTCCCAGAAAAAAATTTCCCTTAGGGATAATACTTTAACAAACACAAATTCTAACATACACAAATGACTCTTGTTACTCTGAGTAATGGTTTGTCTAAATGGGCTACATGGGCAGTTACACTTTGTTGAGTGGTTGGTGGGTTTGGCCAGAGATATTCAGAAGGGAGCTGGTTCATAACACCGAGTGAGGACAGCCAAGAAGAGTTGAAAGCAACAGCTTGCCTACAAATGTGTTTATCAAGGCAGATCTATGCCTCTGACCACTTCACTTGCCCAAAAGCTTGGCTGATAAACTTTTCTTTTCTTATAAGGCAAGGATCAAATCTCAGTCACCAGGTCGGACAGCCTGGCAGTCAGAGGCACATGTTGCCCAAAGTCCTGGTAGTGTGCCCTCACAGCAGTCTCACACTTTCCTGGAAGGATCTGCAGTGCAGAGAGGACACATCGCTGGTCAGCTTTCAGTCAGCATACAACTGGATTCAGGCTTCAGTTGCTAAATGACCCTCAGATTTCCTTTGCCTGCCCAAATAGAAGCCTACTGACCATGAGGTCACAAGTCAGGCATATTCCTGTGCACGAGGGCATGTGACACAAGCGTGCTCTAGCCAAGAACAAAACTTCAGCCAGGAGGACAACCCCTGTTTTCCCTTCCCTACTGAGTGATTCACTGCTAGGATCAGCCACAATATGGCCTCTGTCCTACTTCCTCACAGCAAACAGAGCGAGTCAGAAAATCCTATCTGGCACATCACAGTGGCCACAGACTGGGAAATAATCTAGGATGCTGATCTGCACATGTTTCTATTGTACCTTCAGGGCAACAAAACAGAAATTAGTTGTGGTTATCCCACTGAGATTTCTGAATCAAATCTCCAGTAACAGAGAGTGTACAAACGTTTGTTTTCTGGTGCTGAGGAAAAGAGCACAAACTGATTCCACTGTTCTCTGAGAAGAGGTAACATGGTGGATGTGAACAGTTCTATCCACTGGCCTCAGAAGTAGAGAGGCATAATAATCAGCAGCAGTGTTGGCAAGACTGAAAAAGAGAGCTGTGATGAGGCCTGACAAAGTGTTGTGTTCTTTTGGACATGTGTTAGCATGCAAACCTCTTGATAGCTGAGGCTGATAGCTGTTGAGAACTGTTCCTTACCATACAGACATGATTCTCCTGAAAAAACAGAGAGTTTATGTAGCATGAGCCACTGGAAAACACAGAGACGAAAAAAAGTAAGTAGTCTGGGAACCTTGAGCATTGCATGCTGAATGTCTGGCACTCCAGAGCACTTGCAAATACTCCTAGGGGCCAGTGAGAATAAATAATTTTTCATTGACATTAGTGAAGTAAGACCATCTCTGAGTGTCTACAATTAAATAATTCTTGTAATACTAGTGTTAAATCATGAAGAAAGGCTAAGGGAAAAAAATTTATTCTACTAATGGAGGACTTCAGGTGTATATTACAGAGAGAAATACTTAGAGTTCTGGACTAATTCACAGATGTGAAGACTACAGTTGACAGCCACAGAGGTCAGCATGCTAATTCTTAAATACAAAAGCCTTTGTCCAAATTGTGAACAGCTCTTACTGATCCTGGAGTCTTTGAGACTGAAGAGACAGACACACGTATATCCACCAGATACTACTAGATCCAAAGAACACACAAAACAGGAGTTCTAACACTTCACATTGCCCATTTCTCTGTCTTTAATGACAAGAGAAATTCTCTCTTGATCTGTAAGTAATATCCATGCAATATGCTGGAGTAAAATCCCCAGTATAAGATCAGGTAGTCTTCTCCAGAGGGTTAGTCATTATGCTTTAGTTCCTATTCTCCCTGTCTTGCTGAGTTCAAAGAAGATATATCAGAAGAATTTTTTTTTTTTTTAAAGGCAGAATCCTGATCTTTAAAATAGGTTTTCCCCTAAGCTGTGGAGTCCCTCTGCATAAGGGAAGCACAAACAGTCCTGCCCTGCAGTCTGTTGAAGACCAGGTACAGTTTCACACAAAAAAATTGTTCCACAGAGTTGAAGAACATATCCACTTTAGCTTGTTGTATGATTTTAATACAGATAACAGCATATAAGTACGAAAACCAGGCTTTATTTTCCAAGACAGAGTTTCTTTAACAGAGATTGTGATGGACAATGAAATCCCAGAAAGTTCAAGCTGACCATCTAAATTCTGTACTGTTTTACATCTGATGCAGAAAAAAAAAAAGGTTTTTGGAGATATAAGTTAGTCAGTTACTGTTCAATTTATATTAGTTGTCAATTAACATTTGTTTTTCTTGCACTCACAATACAAAAGGCAGACGAAATGCAGAAGTTACCTACAGCAGTTTCCAACTCCTTTGCTACGAAAAGCAAGTTGTAAATAAAAAAATGTTGTAAATTAAAAAAAACTGTTTTAGATCTCACCAGGTAGGTGTATTACAGTGTTTATAACCTTGAGGTTCTCCTTATAAAAGGTATCCAAGAATTACATTTGCTCGAATATTTTAACAAAATCAAATCCCATTATTGAGGCAACCACCGGTAGCACTGCATTGTTTGCCCCTCATAGATATGGGGCAGAGAAAAGATTCTTATTATGTCCAGCAGAATGTTAAAGAATTCCTTTTAAAAGTAATTATGAAGTGAGCAGAAGTTAAGTGGGTGGGAGGACCTGAGAATGAACTGACAGAGTCCACAGGAACCAAGAAGAGTGACTTCAGCCGCAATTATGAACAAAAATAGCAGACCATTCAAGAGGAGAATTTCAAAGACACAATCAATAGTGAGTCTGGAGTTTTAGACTGTATTGATTTTTTGGTACATTCAAAGTTTGCCCTTGCAAAGCAGGTTGGCTAGCCTATGGGAAAATGAAGGAACTGGTGGGTCCTCACCCTGCCTCTCTTTTTTCATTGGGGTGACCCAGGAATAAACTCTAGTGCCGTGTACTTACGTACCAGTCATTTGTTTAGCTAGAAGAATTGACCCAGGAATCAACACTTTCAAATTTACTGCTTCATTCATCTGCAGGTGCCTATTGATCACATTTTGGAAACAGTTCTAGAAGTTCTTGGAGCGATTAAATTGGAAACTTGAGTCTGTTTTCCTGAGCTCTCTACTACAGTTACCTGCTTGCACAGATATACCAATCAAACAGAAGATATGACTTTGGTGTCCTTCTCAAGGCCAGTCAAGGCAGCTGGATTTTGTACCATGTAATTACAGACAGTAAGTCTTCTTAGAGATTACTCAATTCATCTTGTTTTGATGGAAAATTCCAATCAGGATTTGCAGGCACCCCTTCAAAAATTCTTTCTTGAAATCTAGTACATTTCTTGGAAAATAATTACCTCTGAAATGTCTTCTTTGAACTGGTCCATTTACTTGAGCACACTAATTAGCAGCAAACAGAATATATCTGAAGGAAATTTCAGATTCTTAGTCACCAACACTTTGTGTGTTACTTTTTCAGTCACTGCCTCAGCTGGGCTGGAGAGCAGCTGTAATCTAAATAGACCACTAGCCAGAGTTCCAGAAGGAAAAAAATGCCATGAACCTCAGTTTCAGGCATATAGAGATACTTGCAGCCTGCAAAAACAGGCAGCCTGCAGCTACACTACTGTAGGAACAGATCAAGGACCTAAGGTCCCATCTGCCCATTATGCTCTACTCTGCTGACTGCCACATCAAGTAAAAGCAGCCTAGGGTGCTCTACCATCTCCCAGCAATTAATCAAGATTCTAAACCCTTATGTTTGTATTTGTTGCTGAATATGTTTCAGTGTATTCTCTAGCTTTGACTTTCTCTTAGCCTGAGATGGAGGGCAAGAACCAAACTTCAGCAGAAGACAAGACTGACATTGTGAATAAGACATTGACAAGAAAGGTAAAATAGATTTTCTTCCTCATTCCCTGCTCTTCCTTTCATCTACTCCCTTGATTCATCACCTATTACTAGCAGCATGTTGTATTTACATTTTCTCTCTTGGAGGGAAGTAAAATATACGTAAGTTGAAACTTCCTTATAGATTTGGGTGTTCATGACACAAACACTGCATACTTGCTTCCATTGCTGTCCAATAAATATTTTAAGCTTTTCTGATCTAGCAAACAGTTTTCCAGAGCCCACTGTAGGTGATGCAAGTCAATTTTGCAAAGCTGTGAAACATCTGGTATGGCTGTAACATGTTGGCAGTGCAATCCCTCGTATTCAGCTCTCAATGAGAATTTCTTTTTGGGTGTTTGCCAAATTAGAGCTGCTGTGAGCTTTGGGAAGACTGAAGCTTTCCCTAGCAAGTCGTGAAATGAGTCATCAGTCCTGAATGAATCTTTGTATTACATGGATCACATGTGTAGTAGTCTCACTGAATACATTTTCACATCCTGAAAAAAAAAAAGCCAGGATAACATTTTGGTGATTCCATTAGCCATAGACATGATTTTGCTTGGATTCAGCCTCACTTGTAGCCCTCCTTTCTTCCTGAATAGATCCCATTCCTCCCTGGTGGAAAGAATAAATGTAAGTTACTGCCTGTGATACATCTAAAGAGACACCTCTTCTGTCACGTCTGAGGCATTTACCCTCTCATGGTCTTCGACTCCCTGTGCTTCACACAGCCAGACCCCACTGTGCTTCCTTACTTGCATTTCAAGTTTCTGCATCAAGTAAGAGCTAAGGATCTGGGCAGCAACATCCAGTCACAGAATAGGAGAAAATCTGAGACTCTGCAAAGCCTTTAGAGATGGCATCTGCTTGGTTTCCTGGGACAGTGGCGCAGTCAGACAGGTGCTAGAATAAAAGGCCTTTCTTCAGGCCTTTTGAGAACCTACCTAATGTTTCCAACAGCTCAAAGCCTGCAAACATAAAAGCAGTCCAGGCTTTCAGCAACATGAGGAGCCAGAAGATAGCAGAGTTGCCACCTCCAAGAGAATACCACACCTGAGAAGGATTTACAAAGCCACCAAAAGTTTTCAGTAAGGACTGTTCAATGAGAACAGGGTGAAGGATTAAGCTTCAGAATATATCCAGAACTGTTCAAAGCTTCCTTATACATATGGCAAGGAGCATAACATTTCTCAGAGTCCACTGACATTCCTAGAAAATTGGTTAAAGTCAGAATGCCCTGCCTTTACTGACGTCCCATGCACACCACAATAATGCTCTTGCAGCCAGGGGAGGCACTCCTTTCTTTTTTAGTTGGTGGAAGTTTCTCTGCTTCCATTTTCACTGCTCTGCAAAGAGCAGCAGCAGATTCATTAAATCTTCCGCTGTTTCCAGTTCACCACCAAGCAGATCTTGGGCAGAGAGAGCACATATGAGGGTCTATTTAGTTACCACTTCTGCTAACAGTTGGTGCTTTCAAGCCCAGTAATGTTTGCAGCTACACAATTCAGTGCTGAATAGCAAAGACTTAAAAAGGAGCAAAAAGTATAAGGACCAAGATAATCACTGACGTGTCCATAGCAACCTAGTAGGGAAAATCTGACCTTATGAATCCAGTGAGCTGNTCCATAGCAACCTAGTAGGGAAAAGCTGACCAGTGAGCTTTTTCTCCCTCATATTGCCCTGTCTCTGTCACTAGTACCATATACATGTTTTCAGTGTTGGAGTGGACAAAACTCTCAGGGAATGAAAGGAGGACTAGGTGTCTCTTACTGTCTAATCAGTGAGTGGAAAGCTAGGAACAGCACATGTCACCTGAACATAGCTGCCCTTACATCCTTGATTTGCTGTGACCTGCGGCTTTGACTTTAGTTCTATGGTTTCATCAGACAAATTATTTAATTTCTCGTGCTGTAAGAGTGGGGCTGGGGTGTGGGAATATGACTTCCTTGAGGAAAGGTGGCAGTTTAGACCTAGATTTTAACGTCAGCTCTGCATCCTCCTACTTCTTGTGCTTCCATAAGGTCACTACCCCTAAACTGCACAGCACCCAGCATCTCAGCCAGGCTCCAGACATAGGAGAAAATATCCCCATTACCAAGCATCAGGCATTTTATCCTACTCATCCAGAGCCTTAGCTATATCCTAGGCCACAAAAATTAACCTGCAGTAAAGATCATGTCCCAGCATCCTGTTCTGCTTTTCTGCCAATTTCCACCCTGGCAGTTTCCATTAACGCTGGTCTGGTGCCTGCACGGGTGCTCCCAGCCCATCCAACAGGCTCTCACACAAGTGGGCCAGCCTCACTGACAAACATGTAGCCAGGTTCTCCTCTGCCCAGTCTGAGTCTGGTTACACCAGCACCTGGCCAGCTGCAGTCATAACCTGCATGCCCCAAGTCACTCAACAGCCACCACACAGGAAATAACAGAATAAAAGCACAGTTTTTAGGCATAAATCCTCGGGCTTTTCCCAAATGCCTCTCACCTACTTATTGTCAGGCTCAAGCCTAAACCAATGAACAGGCACTAAGACTACCCCATTCCTCTTATAAAGATCTCTCCAGGCCATAGAGATGCTTTTGGTGTTTATAATATTTCTTAGCCATCACCAAATCACAACCATTTGTGTAGTACCCCAGCCAAAGCTATGGTTAAAGCCATCTCTAAAAGAATTCTGCAGGCTTACTGTAATTCTCTCCCCCAGCTTTAGACCCACTAACACACAGTTTCAGCCTTCACACCTGTGTATTAGTATGTTCCTGTGGAGTAAAAGCAAAAGAGGAAAATAGATGTTAAACTGCCAATACTCTGAGCTTAACCTAACTTGAATTCAGATGTAAGCAATCAAGTTTTAGGCTGAGAAAAATTGATCCATGGACTTTTCCTAAATACATCACATAAATTTCTAGCTTAAGAAAACTGCATTGACTCTTATTTGCAAGGTGTAGAAGACTGCTAACAAAAGCATGTTTTGAATTCAGTTGCCAAGACAAAGGAACAAATACAAGAAGATAAGTCTGCAAGTGGGAAGTTTAGAACAAGTCTGTTTGGAATTTATGGACAAATCTCCTGCAACACAAAAGCCTTTTATAACTTTGAGCTGGATTTCCACTGTCCTTTGTATTTTAAAACAGATTTTTCCAAAGCATTTTCTTAAACTATTGTTTGTATTTAATCTGGAAAGATACCTCTTTGTTCCTAAAGAAATCTATTTTAAATAGATGCCGTGGGCAATTCAATCTGCATTTTTTAACTCCCATTTTATTTATGAAAAAAATAAAATGTTTTGGAAATGTGAAACACTTACCTGGATTTGTCCCACCAGAAATTGTGTTTCCATTTCATCAGCATTTTACACAGCTGGAGCTGAAACCCCTTTCAACTTTCCTCAGTGGAGAGAAAAGATCACCTTGCTTCCTGCAGCTACTTGTATTGACTGCTGTTTGCTAGGAGGCAGAAAAACAGAAGGGCAGTCAGAAAAACAGGTTTCCCCTCATCAATCTAACCCCACAAGGCTTAGCTCTGCTGGCAACTCACTTACTTCCAGAAAGGAATTAAGTGTTCCTAAGAATTGTGCAAATAACAGAAAGCTGCAAGGTAAGAGCCACATCCTCTGCACTAGTCTTGCAGGGATAATTCAGCAGGAAGTGGATATTCCCTCTATCATGCCTAGCGAGAAAAGGGGGCTCACTGGTAGAGCTCACTGCAGATATGGAGCAAACCCCAGCTCACCCCTCAAACCACATGCTTTCATGCTGATGAGGGCAGTACTCATGCTTTCAGGAACCTCAAGGGACAATGGCTTTTTGGAGTCAGTAAGGAGAAGGAACTGCCTCCTAGCCTTGGGTAGTGGGTGTAAAAAATTAATTAAGTGTACAGTAAAGGGATTTTTATAGAAGATTAGCTATAAAAACAAATTCACATGTTTGTCTCAAGGAAAGAATTATCTAAAGTAGGGGTAAATATTTGTATCTCTCTTCCTCCGTCAAGGACATATATAAATGAGCACTGTGTGCACAAAATACCTTGTGAATAATGTTTATAAACCACAATTGTGTAGAGATAGGGCAGATAGAAATGCCAATATCGGTCTTCATGTCTGTCAGCATCACAGGTGCAGGCCTCTGCTTCTGATGGTGCACAACATGACCAGCAGTTGCCTATGAAAACTCCTGCAGCCCTTCACAGAGTCAGCTCAGAATGACATGCAGCATCAGAGAATCAAAGCACTCTGTGAACTGACTGGATTTTCTCCACTTTGCCACCCTTAGTTTACATTTCAGTGGAGGAGTTTGACACAAAGCCATACATAGTAAATGACTAACAGGGTGTGAAGCAGTAGAAATATCCAATAAGATACGCTTCCTTCTGTGGGAAACTTCTTTACCTACCTTTAAAAAGGGTGATTGACTACCTTCGGTGTAACTACAAGAGCTTGAAATACCACTAGACTTTCCATGACTGATTTTCTTTATTCTCACAGCTGTTTTGCCATTATGGAACAAATAATGACATTCTTTAAGAAGGACTTTCAGAACACATAGCATTTAAAAGAGTAAGAATTTGTTCTGGTGTCAATGGAATACAGGGTAAAAGAACAATTCATGTAGCATATTATTTTGCTTGTATTAAGTTTGTTTTAGCCAAAATAAAGCCCTCTTGAAAAGTTACTTTAATTTCTTGGATTTTTTTTTCCAAGTGGTTATAAAGAGAAATGAGGCATTATATAAACCTGTATGAAATGCAGAGATTCAAAAATCTCTCCCACCAGAAAGCTGATTATTCTAAACTGTTCTTATCTTCTACAAATAGTTAATTCTTTTGCAGTGTTTTTTGCCTATAAATCTCAAAGAACATCTGTAAGCATGAGACCCTATTCTCAGCCAGGTGACATTTTTCAACTCATTGAATGAAGTGCAATAACTTCCGAGTGACAGCTGCAGTTTACTAAATTGTCCATGCAAAGAGCCGTAAGTCTGTTAAGTATGTTATCATCTGCTCTCCTGATTGAGGCATCATCAGTATGGGGCCTCTCCCTGGTTAGATGTAATTCATCAAGATCTAAGCCACTAACAGAAGAAACACAGTACAAATATCTGGGTGCTGAGAAGCACCCATCCAAATGTCTCCTAGGGCTTTAACTGGATGTTTTATACAGCAGAGATCTCTCCCCACAAAATATGCCATAAGAGTTTATGTGCTCTCTGCACAAAAATCTTCTTTAGGCAATTCTTCCTGCTAATTACTTCCAGCAATTATGTAAATACATAGGCACACAGATATAAAAGGAAGAGCATGTGATGTCAGCTTCCCATATATTTAGAGATTCGCTTTGCAGCTAGAGAAAGGAGAGGTAAACAAGTAGTCCAACAAAAACAAGCAAGGGATCATCAAGTATAATCTACCAAATATAATGAACACAGCACAACACAGTTGAGGCAGGTATATGTTTGAAAATACAAGCCATCCAAATGGAAACCATCAGCTATTTAAATTTTCTTTAGCTACCTTTGTTTTTATTTTTCTCCGTTAAATCAAGTCACGGTTTGGAGCTTTAACAAAAAAGGGTTTAATCAGCCTGTTTCTGATGTAGGGAGTAGGTTGAAGTAATGATAGCAGACTAGAAAGATGTCTTCTGTTGCCTAGCATTGTTGTGCCAAATATAGACACCATGTGTTACATTCCAGCCCAAGTGATCCCAAAGCATCCTCTTCTGTAAAGTCCCTTTTGCTTTGGGAAGGTGACACCTAAACACACAGCCAAGTGAGGGAGAATAGAATTTCAATTCCATTGAATATAGTGAATAACTGCCTATCTAAATCATTCTTCTCCAAAGAAGTATGTTGATAAAAGGAGGTGTACATGTTCTTGGAAAGTAATTTTTTTTTTTTTTTGTAAAATATTTTTGTTTTTCAAAAGAAAAAAAAGCTACATTTATTTTTAAAGGCCAGAAACAAAGTGTCACATCTTTTTTCTCTCAAACATACAATAAATAACAGCTGTATAATAAGCTCTCAGAGGATGAAAAATCGCACTGAAATGTTTACTAGCACAGAAAGTGAAATTTTTGTTTAACTGATAATGTAGGAACAGTGTGCTCCTGGAAAATTCAGAGAAGAACATCACAGTCACACAAGAGGTGGTAGTTTGTTTCTGAGCTCAAAACGAATCATTCAGCACACACACAAACAAGCTCGGAAAGATAGTGGAGGCTGCCTGCCCCTCAGCAAGTGCCCCCTGATTCTGAATAACTCCAGGTCCACACGCACACTGCAGTCAGTACACAAACTTCAAAGAGTAGAATTCTTCTGAGATTCAAAATAGAGTGCAATAGAACAAGAAACAGCATTATTTTTTCTTTAGCAGTTCACAAGACAAATGGCCAGTTATTGATCCATTGCAGGTTTTTACAGACGTCTTCTATACTTTTCAGTGCAAAAGATACTTTAAGGTACATTTAAAAACCTGATATCTCTGTCTTTCCTTGTATTGTATCTAATTGACAGAGCCCAGATACTGAGCATTATTGTGACCAGAAATAATCTAAACTGATAGGAGAAGGCTTGGGTAGACTTAATACAATACTTGTAAACATTTACAAAATTTACAGAGGTTCTCATTGTTGATGGAACAAAGTTCAGATCAACTCTCTGGTAACTTCTGGGGAGAAAGAGAAGAGGGAGAGAAGGTAAAACCAAAACTGAGATCCCCTTAAAACACATTAAACAAACAAAAAGCTTGTTTGTTTTAAAAATGCTTTAAAACTCCTCATTTGATACACAAATCCAAATTCAGAACCCTCCCAAACTATTTCCAAAATGGAGCTGGTTCTTCCACCCCCATCTGAACTACCAGTCAATCACAGCATCAGGAAACTTTCTGTATTTTATGGCTACCTTTTAACATAGACATTTCTCTGGCTTGTTACACTTGAAATTAAGGGTGAATTTTGTGTCTCTAAAAAAAAGTTTTCAGTTTTAGTTCCCAGGCAGCATAAATTGATAAAAGCTTTCATGTGGTTTCACTGACTTTCCCCCACAGAACAGCTGATCCTTACTTTTTACCTCTGTCATATGCAGCAGAGCAGGGAAGTCAAAATATCCCAAACATGACCACATTATTTCCATTACCAGCTTCAGATGCAGCAATATAGGCAGGTACAGAACAAAAGCAGCCCTACTACTCCAGACTCTTTCATATGCAGCCACAGAGATAGAGGATTCAGTATTGCTTTATTAAGAGCTGATTACATCCTCTTACCATGAAGGAGGCAATAGCTGATAACATTCCTGCATCACAGGAAGCACCTTCTTGAGTCAGGTTCTAGGTATCCTTTGGTTACCACCAAACTCCAGCATTGTTCCCATGCTTCCATCTGACTGTACAGGGCATTAGCCTGAGCTCCAGGAGACTGCAGGGCAGTTCTGTCCTGCTGGTGACCTCACAGGAGTCACTTATGCTGTGCTGCTGTTTTGCCACAATGACACGGCAATAAAGGAGTCCCATCTTTTGTAAATTGTGTTTGGATTTAGAGGCAGGGAGTTCTATTCAGGGCATAGGGATTATTCTCTCATACAACAGGCTTGGCCTGTGAAGTGGTAAACAAGCTTCCCAGCCAAAGTAAAGACATGTCCTGTTCTCTTTTGGTTCTCCTTCTGGTGTGTTTTATCCTGTAATTGTAAAAAATGTGGAATAAGCCTACAAGGTACCATTTTTAATGTTTAATCATAATTAGTACAAAAAAAGTTAGATTATATCTGGGCAAAGGACACAAAAACATCCTCCTGCTAGGAGGATAAAACTTGAAAATTCCAGTTCTGTATTTAAAAGATGAAACTTATTTCAGGATGAGATAAGAATTAGCAGGGTCTAGAGCATCGATGGGACACACACTTCAGATATCTCATTCATGCAGATACCTTCAGGGCAGCTAGGAGCTGGTGTTTCCTGAGATATTTTAAGAGACCATGAGAGCACATTGTTTTTCATGTTGTGACAGCAAAACACTTTTCACAGGATTTATTTGATCTGGAAGCAGGGGGAAAGAACATAACCCAATAGCTAAGCCTAGAATCACGTCTTTTAAAGGTGTAGGACTTAATAAGTCCCCAGTGATAGCAGCTGAATGCAAGTGACATGCTCCTCTGATCAGGCTGCTGGTCTGGGATTTTGGGTATCTAGCCCAGTTGACATCAATTTTCAGTGCTGGCTTTTCTGAGACCAGTGGCCTAACCAAGCACCCCCTATGCAACAATCAATCCATCAGAGGGCAATAAGAACAAAAAAGAGTAGCACTACATAACAAGATTTATTGAAAGCTCTTTCATTTATGACATTAGGAAAAACAATAATGCCAATTTGCAGTGGTCTTTTTAAAAATAAGATGTGCTGATCATTGTCTCAAAAAGAACAGAAAACAAGGTAATCAATGAGACAGAAAAGAAAAGGAGTGGGAAATCCTGCTCTGAGAAGCTGTAAACACTACATAGTCCTGTGGCAGAATACATCAGTAGAAAATCAGTTTGTTTACTCAGGAAAACCTGCTGAGATTATTTACAGGTGAAAGTCTGATATAACCTATTGTATTTCAGATTATGTTCCCAAAAAAGATACATGCCTTCCCTAAACAGTAATTCTGTACGTTGTATGTGGTAGAGGCACCAATCACATTCATATGGTTTACTCATGTGATCTTCTAGCATGGGAAATAGGCTGGGATCACAGCATGAGATCCAAATCTTTGGCTAGATAAGTGATGTCTTTCACAGAGGAGCCCAGCAGCTTTGGCGTTAAACATATGATTTTCACGATTGTATGGTGAAGATACTTTATTGCAAAAGTCCAGGGTTTCTTAAACTGTTAGTTTGTTATGAGTTTACCTACCTGCCAGCCACAAGAAACGTGTTAAACTAACCACCATAGACTACAATAGGAACAGGCATTAGATGTAACTAACTGTGAGCCCCACACTGTGACCACTTATTGGGTCAAATAATTGTTTTACAACTATGTAACTTGTTTTTCACCTCTAGTTTAGCTGAGTCCTTCCCAGAATGCTTTTCTAGATAGCCAAAGTAACTGAAGTGAAGGGCAGCAAGGCCCTCACTTTGCAAGGTGTTTCTGCTCTGCAATAAGCAGGAATTCAAACATCTGTAGTTGTTTGATCTCTACTCAAAGCATCACCAGTATCTCAGCATACCATTGGTCCTCCTTGCTGGAATGCTGGGATGAATGCCAGCCACCTGAGTCAGGGACTTTGGCAAAAGCCATGTGCATATGACCAACAGCCAAAAGGATCAAGGCTAAACCCTGAACATGTTGCTTGCAAAGTAATCCCACTGGTAGAGGGAATGTGCTTACCCAGAAGAAGCAATTCCTTCTCTTTTTATGGAAATCTCTGCAATTCCGACTTGATTCCAAAAAAACAGGAAAATCTTTCAACTTCATTCAAAGACTGAAATCTTTTCAGACTTGCCATTGTTGAACTACCATTACAAGAACAGTAGCATGATATAAAACTATATGCATTTTATTTCCAATGGAGAATATCTCATGAACACTCCGGGATATTAAATGGCATATCAAAGCTTGCTAAACAATGCATTGGTCTGACTTCTTTGGAAAAAACTGTTTTCTTCAGGAATCTTCATTCCAACCATGGAATCAACTCCATAGGGATTTCAAACATCTCCTGTGATATCATAGGTATATTTTTTCCTACAGCTATTAATCAGAGGAACAGAACCAGCAAACACAAAGAATTTTCTCCCCAAATTCTCAGTCCTCTCTCAGCTAAAGGCCTCTGCCTCACATCACACTCTATCTACAGGTGGTTATTTCTCAGACACACAATGCAAATAATTTTGTTAGGACAACACTCGCTAGTTTTTTGTTCCCTTAGGAGATCTCTGTGCTATACCATGGCTCTCTCCCTTCCTTCTAAGCAGCAAATTCATGCTTTATGGCAAGAGGTGGCATCAGGTGAGCTGACACTCCTGGAGACTGAAAGCTTTCACATCTCCCCAGGCTACGCTGTACCTTACTGCCTGGAGCTTCTGGCAGCGAATTTGTCATGCAGTGTGACCACCAGCTGAGGGAGAGGAAATCATACTGTCAGTAAGACAAAAGCCTGCTGGCTGGCTGGCTATGGAGTCATGGACATTGGACCTCAGCAGGCAAGCTGTCCTCTTGTTAGGACGTTGAAATTTAAGGGGAAACATTCCTTCTGTGTCGTGCAAAATTTAACTTTAAAATTTGTTGATAGCTCTTGAGAGTCACCTGTATTCAAAGTGTTCTGGAAAGTCACTGAATAGAAGAAAGACAGAAGACATGGTACTGATCTGTTCATATTTCACTTTTAACTGTTAGATTTCCCTACTGTAGGATTCACTTCTGCTGTTTGTATTATCAAACAGATATGACTATTACTTTGACAGACCTATCATAGGAACAGATTATTGCAGATTTCCTTCCCTGTTTTTGATTAGAACCTTCCATGTTCTACAATGAAAGGTTTGAGGGCTGCAACTCTACAGCAACAGCTTCCTCAGACAAGAAAAGGAAAACAAGTGAAGTAGGAGAGGAAGTAATTTCCCATAGTTATGCTCAAGGTATGGACTGCAGCTCAGACCCTTCTAGCCCCATTTGACCTTGCCATTCTCCCAGTAGAAAATGGACTGAGCAGAAAGCTAAAGATCTAAGGCCTTACAGGAATATGACTGAGAAAGGAAGAAACACTTGCTGCAATCAGTGGAACCTTCTCCAACTACTGCAGTGAGCTTTGGGAAGGGTTGGGCCAAGAGGACAAGGAGTAGAAACTGAGGCACAGAAAGTTCCACCCAAGTATGAGGAAGAAGGAATAAGGAAGAACTATTTTTCTGTGCAGGTGAGCATGCACTGGTTGCCCAGAGAAGTTGTGGAGTCTCCCTCACTGGAGGTATTCAAGGACTGTCTGGATGAAATCCTGTGCCATGTGCTCTAGGGTGACCCTGATTACCCAGGGAGGCTGGACTGGATGACCCACTGTGGTCCCTGAGAACTTGACCCATCCTGTGGTTCTGTTACCTCAAAGTGAAAGATCTGCTGTATTCCCTCTGGCACCACGAAAGATACACACAATCTGCTGCTTCCTAAACCCTCAGTTTCTGCACTGCATGGGCTTACTATGTTTACACTTTTGCTGTCTCAGAAATGTCAAGCTCATCAAGAATCTGTAAAGCCTTGTCACCTGGATGTGTGTGATCACATGGGAAACTCAGCTTCACCCAGCTACTAGACAGCAAAACAGCAGGCACAAAATACCACTCAGAAGCCAACTAGCTTCACACTGCCAGTATTGACAGCTACATTGGTTGGGCTTGATGATCTCAAAGGTCTTTTCCAACTTAGTAGATTCTGTGATTCTGCAATTGCATGTCAAAGCCTCTACACTGACATTTTCACCCTGTCATTAAACATATTAGTGTCTGTGTGAAGGTTGGAAGGGCACCACTGGGCCTACCTGATGTTGCCAGGCCCATCAGGGCTCCTTCTGCCTGCCCAGGGCTGCTGATGTTCCTCTCAGGACCCAGCTCTGCAGCCCCTGGGAGCTCTCAGCTATCACCATGCCCAGACAGTCTGCACAGTTCAGCAGGATGACAGTGCCCTTGCTCTATTGGTTTGGCACTCGTGGCACCTGAATTCTGTGCTGACTCAGCCCCTGGGCAGCCTGTGACATGCCCCTGTACCTACATGGAGGAAAACAGCCTGGCCACCTAGTCTCCTCTCCAAAATGTTCCAAGCTTTCTGTTGGGAAAAGATAGGCATAAATTATTACCAGCTCTCTCCTCTGGAGCAGAGAGAACCAACTGCTCTTATTTTGCAAATGTGAGTCACCCCTTTGGATGGTGGCAAAGGGAAGAGGGGTGATGATGTAATCCCTAACTCTTTCGGGTTCCCCATCTGCCAAGGAGGAAAAAGCAGACTGTACCGCCAGGCAAAGCTTACAGACCATTTGTTCAGGAAGGTATCACGAGGGCAATGGGCAGAGATCTATGGCTGAGCAGCCAAGATAATAGAGGAGCACTGGGTGAGCAGACAGACCTACAGCTCTCCCATGCAGTACTGGAGATACAAGAGCAATCTCTGCCTGCTTAGAGTAAGGCACTCAAATATCATGCCAACTCTCTCAGCAGTTTCTTTAGCTGTGGAAAAGATATAAGTAAACCAGGGGTTAATTCTTTCCTAAAAATCCTTCCAAGGGGCCTCTTGTCTTGTAGACACTGAGAAGAAAAAAGGTAACTGTAAAAAGATGTGCCTTTACTATTTTCATAAGATGTGTTTAAAGGCCTAAGTCCATTGAATATCTACTCCCATTACTGGCAACTAAAGGTCAGTATCTGTCAAGTATATCATCCTATTCCCAGCATGTTTTTCTAGATATATACTTTTGTACACATGTGGGATGAGAGGGCACTCTGTCCACAGAACTCAGGGGTTTCTTTGAAGGTTCTTGCCACTCTTGGTCTTGTGCCTTAACTAACATCTTTGGCTAGAAATATAATAGTGAAATCAGAAGAGGAACAAAAGAAATCACTCTTCCCATCAACTTAGATTTCTCTTCCAAAATAATAAATCTGTACTTGCAACAGAACCCTAGGAGTTTACACATTCAAGAGATAACTAAAATAAATAATTATTTGAACAGTTGAAAGTAATTTATTTAAATAGCCAATCTATTTAAAGAGCCCATCTGTTATTTAAGTGATCCACAAACATTCGTTATTTAATAAAAAAATAAAATTAACATATGTGTCTTTAATCTTTCTTTGGGATTTAGTCAACCCTCCCAACCCCGCCGAGAGTATTTTAAATAAAACCTCTTTTTGCAAATCAGAGATTTTAATGAAGTATTACTAGCTGCCAGTATAATTCTTTTAATAACCAGAGTCGGAGTTCTGTCTCATGACTTCAGAAAAGCTAGACAAAAATTGGTCTAAATTACTCTTCAAAGCAGCACTGAAATGTCCTCAGAATCTGCTAAGCATGTCTGAGTTCATTTCAGGTAGATGCCAAGGTAATCTACATAGTGAAAAGAATAATGAAACTGACAGATCAAAATACAAATTGGAGATAAAATCGTCCCTGAATGATGTCATTGTCCCAGGCCACGACCCTCAACATCACTTACCAGGATAATAGGCCATTCATTGGAAACCATTTCCCCTCACCCACGTTTCAGTGCCAGGCATGGGAAGCAGACAGTCCTCCTCTGGTAGACACCATAGGGCTGCAGGTGACACAACTGTTCCTAGTTTTGTAGTTCTGCCTTGTTTTCCAGGCAAGATGTCCCATATTAGAGGTTCACTGGACAGGTGGTCAGCTCTTTCCACAGCACGTCACCAGGCAACACTCTGAAGTGCTTTTTGATGCTGTCTTCCATGTGGGGATCTCCACTCCTACCGTTTCTGCCCACTTAGGAATGCACTATCCTGTACAGCTTTCTGTATCCTGCCAACCTGTACTCTGGTGCTGGCACCTCCACTTATTTTTCTTTCTACCTGACTCTGCTCACATTGAAAGAGGCTTTCAGATCCAAATGCTGTCATGCACCCATGAGTCCAAGTGCTTGATCTGCATCCAAGACTTGGAAGACATTTTATTGTGGTACATTCACAGGGTTCTTAACCCTTCCCAAGCTTTGTAAATGCCAATATCAGCATAGTTTATTCTCATTCTTATGCCCTTGCATTGCTCTAGCTTTTTTAAAACAGGCTTGAGGAATCCAAGTGGCTCCCCTCTCCCTTTGTATATTGGGAAAACTCCTGTCAATATATTTTATGAGATCAGTGAGCCAAAGAAGGTTGTGTGAATTTCTCAGTACATGGGTCACCTACAGAGCTTGAGTTTTCTGCATACTTCTAGAGGGTTTAACACTTTTGTTTCTGACTGTTGCTGCCCTTCTCCTACTACTGCACTTCCCCAGGCATGTCAAACCATAGAGTTCTCTTCAGCACAGCGAGTCAGCATCTCAGTGGAGTTCCAGAACTGGGAGGCCTGGGCACATTTCGGAGCATTGGGTAGTAGATACAGAGTTCTACTAAAAAGCCATGCCTGAGTATGACCTGCTGGGACACTGTTACCTAAAGTGTACAGTGTTACCTAAAGTTACCTACAGTGTACAGTGCATTGTGTCAATACTATACCACAGAATGCCAATCCTCAGACACTTTGGGTGTCTTTAAGCCACCCATAAGGGCCCAGGAGACATAACAAAGGGCTAAGGGCAGCAGCCACCTTTCTAGATCTTCAAGGACAGGTTGGATACACATGTCACTCTAAAGCACCACTAGATGCCTGTTTTGAAGGGACAGAAAAATCTACACACCGATTCAAAGCCCTGTTTGTTCACTGACAAGCAGAGATGTGATTCGAGTCCAAGTCTTGAGTGTTAAATTCAAAATTAGCCAAGAATGCTCTTTTGTGGCCTTTCCTTGTCCACCTCACGTAGACAAGATAAAATCCTGTATTGTGCTCTTTCTATTACTGATCCATGAGAACCCTCATGTTAGTCACACCTGAACAAATCTTCCTGGTATCCCTGCTGTCTCCTTGCACCCACTTTGGTGTGGGAGTGGCTGCAGCAGCTTCCAATTCCTTAATATCCTTTGCTGATCCACCAAGCCTTCTTGATGCTTGGTTATTCAAGATCTATTCAAATACCATCATACTTCATGCCACCTGACATCACTAATTTTTTTTCCTAACATATTTTCAGTCTTTTTTTCCTTCCCTTCATCTTCTTCATTGTCAAGGTAAGTGGGCCTTTTGGCCACGCTGGTTACAGGCATCTCAAATATTTCCTGTCTTTTCTGCTATTCTGCACTTCGCATGCACCTTTGTTCAGAAAGGCAAAGGTGCATGACACTGACAATTCCAGTATCTCTGTGTCCTGTTCTGCACAGTAGCTAAAAGCAGGTGACTGTGTAAGAATAGAGAAATAGATCAGGTCCTATAGGTTACTGCCCTTCAGTACCTCCCAGTTTCCAACAGTTTATAGGCCAGACAAATCATAAACTACAGCCTATGGCTGTTTAATAACTCTCTAAAGATTTGTCTTCCTTGACTTGCCCAATATCCTTCTTGAAACAACATAAATTTCCAGCATCCTTGACATCACACAGAATGGATTTTCACACCCCACTGCAAACTAAAAGGAGAACCATCTGCTTCCTTTGTACTGGAGCTGCTAGCAAATACTTTCGTATCATTACCCTGGATCCTGCACTAGAAAAGACAGAGAGCAGTCAACTCCTATTCATCTTCTGTAGGCAATCATTTATTGCTTTCCCCTAGTTTCATCTCTTATTTCAAGAAAATCTTAGTATAGTTTTCGTTTAGGTTGGGTCATAGCAGTTTCTGTGTTTTTACTATTTTTTCCCCACTTCCTTTCATTATCTATGAAGTACACTTGAAGCCAAATACATAAAATCATAGCAAAAATATAAAATTAATACCATGGAATTTTAGGTTTTAGGTTTAGGTTTTCAATAACCTAAACCATACTAACACATAAATATGGTCTTCAGCATGACATGCTGCATATGCGAAGAGGAGCAGAAAATATTAAGAATTTTCTTTCTGCACAATTGTTCCAGGCTGTGGGTAGACAGTCACATTCCCTGAAATCTCAATCCCTTGTGATTAATGCCACTTGTAATCTATAGATAGTGTCAAAACTGGGGCCAGCCCTCATCTACTGCTGGAAATGGGCATGCCTAAAGCACAATGTGCCTGCATTCCTACGTGCCTTGCCAAGTGCTAGCAAAGATGAATGGGTTTCTGCCTGCCACACCACAAACAATAACAGTGAAACAAAGATAATGAAAGTTCTTGAGAAATTTTCTGAAGTAAGCAGAAGGCAAGTGGCATTGAAAGCAAATCACCTTCTGTTCCCTGACAATTTGCCTCAATTTACTTGGCATGGGGGCAGCCAGAACACTTGATTTTTCCTATGGTCTTTTCCACACATATGTACTGGGTTTCATGAGAAAAGTGAAAGGCTGTGGTGGTCACTCTCCAAACTATTTTTGAAGTCATGTATAGGATTTAAATTCCAACTCCCACCAAGATACCAGACTACTAATTTTAATATACTGCTTAGGAGATTGCTTAAATGACATTTCCAATGAAAAAACACTGTTATGTCCTCATTACAACCATGTTCTTTAAGTTATTAATAGTTATCAAAGAGGTAGAGTGTATAGTTATGGAAAACCTTTCAAAGCGGAGGAAATAATGTCACTTTTATCCAGTAAAAAAATTAATAGGATTATAAAATTAGACTTGTGCATAATTCAGGTTATTCCTAATATAACTTGGTCATTTTTAGCCACCTGCAAAAAGAGAGGGCTGCAGCTTAACTGGAAAACTATCTCCTTTTATTTTTCACTTTGTGTATTTTCAGTGTATGCAAATATGCTCTCCTAAAACAGAGATTAAACCTACTTTCACCCATGCCAAAATACAAAAGTATGAAATTACTATCTCTTTTATGCCTGATGTTGCACTAAAAAATTACCTTCTCATGACCAGAAGGAAGAGAGCAGGAAGAGACCAATTCTTCAATGAGCAAGTTGAGAGCCTCATCTGGAGAAAAATCTACCCAGGTCTTCCAAGAACAGAGAGATTTATTATTAAGTGGAAAAGGGAGCACAAGCAAGGGTAGCCAGAGACAGGAGCTTGGAGAGGTTGAAAGAAGCCCACGGAATGTTTTTTGTAATCCCAAAACTGTGCTGACTGCCCAGTGTAATGCCCACCAGCTCAAGAAGTGTTTCCCAGTTACTTTCAGGAGTGATAGGGGATGAAGATCTACATAAGTCAAATGTTTTCAACACTGTAGCACTCATGTGCTTGTGAGTCAGCACTTAGTGTCTTCTACTGACCTGGAGGCCACCAAGGTAATTCAGAAATTTAGCTGACTTCTTTTCTCAGATCTGGATAAACAGGTTCAGATACACCGGAGGAAAAAAAGGCTCACCTGATGCAGTCTTTCAAAGCCACAGGGGCAATTAGAGCTAGCAGGTATACTGAGGCAGCCACATGAGCCTAATAGCTCAATATGCTGGGGTTTGGTGTGAACCTGACAAAACCTGGCACCTTTACAGACTGCATAACTGGCTGATGGTCAGCACCACTTTTCTCACTGTTACTCACAAGACCAAGAAATCACTCCTCCTTTAAAGAAGAGAATCCTCTAAAGTGCATAGATCCCAAGCAGTTTCCACACTGACAGAAGCTTGTGTTAAGAGGTAGAAATTGAGCCACCCTTTCTTACCTATTGCAATTTCTTAATCTTTTCAGCAAAATTCAACCCACTAAAAGAGACACCTAAGGTACACTTATGAGGCAGATGTCCTGATTCCTTAAGCAGACAAGGATTCACCAGCTGTTTATCTCAACTTATTTCAGCCATGGGCAAATCCAATATATAAAATTTCTACCTGTTTCTTGAAAATAAGTAGCTTGCTAGGGAATTGAAGATTAGAGCTCACACTGTTGTAAAACCAGAGGCATAATTCTAGCAATTCATGAGTCCCGTGAGTCAGCCGATCAGCCTGTGTGGGTTTGCCAGCCAGCCAGGACAACAGGAGCTCCCACTATCCCTGTTGGACAGAAAAGATCACTCTTACTTCTCAGTAAAAACAATAAATCACACTGGCACAGAAGGTTAGATGTCTCTCATGTTAAAGACCTGGAAGAGAAGGAAAGATGTGCAACTAATTGGAAAATGACAGTTGGGAACCTAGGTGCATTGATAGATTCTGCAATCTCTTGCTACCAGTGGTTTGGCTGCCTGTGTGAAAGTCCAGCTCTGATATGGTACAGTCTTGTGACATGGGACTGCTGTGCAGAAGCTGGATGAAAAGGCCTCTGAAAAGCCTCATGAGGCATTTGCAACTACACAGCCTTCACCCCTTGGCTACGTTGATCCTTGTCTAAGCTACTCGGTAGGTATGCTTGTGCCCCGGTCATTTACCTTGCTGGCCTTGACTATGTGTCTGGCTAGACTTGAGACCTTTCTTATCACAGTGAATTTGTCTGGCCATCTATGGATTCTTGTTTGGTTCTGACAACTGCTCTCCTTCTTCAGGTGCTCCCTGTCGGGGAGATCATCATCCCTGCCTGTGCTGCACTCACCCTTAGCTACTGAATTTCCTTCCCTTGTAAAACAGTCTCCCTCTTGCTGCTCTTTGGACAGCAAGAGGGAAAGAGGAATCATGAAAATTTCACCTTTTCACCTCACTTATAGTTTCGTTTTGCCAATGAACATTAATAACTTATGAAAGGTGGAAATGTTTCTCACACCCTCCTCATATCGGTCTCCCTAGTTTTCTCAACATTTTCCTGAAGCACACTAGTCCTTTTGTGTTTACACTGTAGAAAATTTATTCACTTTGGAAAATCTTAACGTACATAGGAAAACAGAATAATACGGGGAAAACAACATTGCTTTCATGATGTTTATAGCTGAAATCACAAGTTGGTCGAATTCATGGCTGAAGGATGCTGTGAGTGAGTCCAGAAAGTTGGCATATATTTAAAGGAAGAATAGTTAGTTATTTGGGTGAAACCAAATGGAAAAAATCCATCATGTTCCTGGATTTTCCTGAGCAAAAAATAGGAAGATGGGAAATTCTCAAGAGAAAAATCAGATATACATGTCCCATTCTTATTCTCTCAGCTTTGTACATGTTTAGAGAGTTAGAGGGGGCCTTCATCTGAGGTAGCACTGATACACTTAAGTTCCTATATTATTATATTTAGATTTGCAACTGAGAAATTGAATTGGTCTGCAGAAAGTAGACATATCTACTAAAATGAACTCAATTACAGTCAAAAAAAGAGCAAAACAAAACAATTTTTTGTGATAAACCAGTATTGCAGTGGAAAATTCTATCATTTTTAACAGCTTGAAGACACATCAGCGGACAGCAACTACAGCTTAGCAACTGTGATCAAAGTGCTTGTCTTTCAGCTTCCCTCTGAGGATGAAAAAGTATGTAAATAAGACCAAGGCATTACTCATGGTTAAATTACATAAACTGTTACAAGACTACCCCATTGTCCCTTCTGGGAAAAGAGTAATTCCTGTTAAACTGAAAAACCTGTGAAAGTAGTAAGAACACAATGGAAGGCACAATGTTTCTCACCAGTTCTCCTTGTCACTGGCAAACTGAATTGGCCATTGCTTTCCTGATATAAGCCCGAGGCTCCTAAATCACTGCCCTCTGCTGTCTGTGCATCTAATAAAATATCTAATATTGCAGTTAAAAGCAATATGAAGATTCAAAAAAATAATAATTTTGCCATCAACTGCCAGATAATGTCCCTTTTCCACAACTGAGTTTCATTTCTAATGTATCCCACTCACAAGATCTCATGGAAAAAATACAGTGATCACATAATTATTTGTGATTTTCCCATGTGGGTTCATCATAACTTTCCTTAGCAGCAGATTGAGCATTACGGCAGGTCACCCACTAGGAATTCCTGAATGGGTGCTGCTGATCCTGGACAAAGCAGCAGCTCCCATCTGAGTGACTGAAAGTAGCAGACAGCCTGGAGAGCATTCACTGAAGTCTCCCACAGGCACTGCTCTGAATATGATCAGCATATGGAAAGCCAATGTCTTCCTCTGCCACCTTTTTGTCACTGGCACAATTGCCTTACTCCGTCACTTGAAATGCCAGAAGAATGTGGCCTGAATATTCCATCTTGGTAGGCAATGACCACATGCAGGGAGGAAGTACAGGCCAGAGATGATCAGAAATCCAGCTTCCCCAGAAATGATAGGCAATTCCAGTGCAGGCATAGCAATCACTAGCAGCTCAGCTCATTCCTCAGACCTGGCCACTTGCCCCAGAAATATATGGAGTATGCCTCAGAGCACCACTTCTGCTGATTTACTGGCACTTCTGAAGATTTTCTGTGCCTGTAACTGTCCAAGGTGGAAGACACGGGTTTAGTAGGTCATTTTCTGTTTGAGCTCAGTTTGGTGGAGGAGCACAGGAGTCGCTCCTCAACACTAAGCGCAGCTCTGTTCTTTTAAGCAACATTTCTGTTTCTGGCCCTGGTTCAAGATCACTTGAAAACCAAGCTGGGAAAGAGATCCCGTGGCGGCACTTCCTTTGCTTACCTGCTCTTCTTTATCCCCGAAACCAAGATCTGCTTTGACTTACTGAGCCAAACAATATTGGAAAGAATACAGCACCCAGCCTCAATTTGGCTTACTGTGTGATTCCAGTTCCCGTGAAACATCATGAGGATTAGTTCCCTGGAGAAAGCAGACACAAAACAAGATTAAATGTTTCAAGACAGGTAGCAAGACTACAAAGCACAATTTAAAGGTCTAGGAGTTTAGTACCTCTTATCCTGCAGGATTCCCGGCAGGGGCTCTGTCTGCTGTGATAACAGCAAAAACACCCTCAAAAAAACAAGTATGGGAGTAAACGAAATCATGGTAGCAACTTCTATGTCAATGAAGAAAAAGGAAGAAATTTGTCCCCAGTGCTCCCAAGCTGCATTAGTTATCAGTTATTAACTAACACTTGCTGCTTATTGCGTAAAACTTGATAGAGATCCTCTCTGCCGTAGGCTCAGGAATGACACTATGTCATGAGGAACAGCTTTCTAATGGATGGCTCTTGTTTAGTTACCATGCAGGTATATTTGCACATGGAGGACAAAGGAGCGGAGAAGCAATTTGCATACAAAAACCAATTATACTCACTTGCACTCACCAGCTGAATGGCCTCAGTTTCCAAATTTATCTTTATAGAAAGCAGCATGTGCACATGCTTGAGTGTGCTTGTGTGTGTGTGTGTTTGTGCACATATGAATACACACCTAACTGAAAAGATGCAAATGCAAAATATTTGGTAGGTGGCTGGTCAGATACTCAGCTGGCTTGTCAGCACACACTCCAGAAGTAAATTTTCAGAGGAAAGCTCTTTCTTTTACATCCCCCATTGTGCCAGCTGCTTTTGAGAGAACTGTTTGTCTCTTTGGTCATTTAAGATTAGCTCAGTTGGTCAGAGCATGGTGCTAATAATGCCAAGGTTGTGAGTTAGATTCCCATATGTGCGATTCACTTAAGAGCTGGACTCTGTGATCCTTGAGGATCCCGTCCAATTCAGAATGTTCTGTGAGATATAACATTATTTTCTTACAAGAGAACAATTTTATTGGTAACAGACATTCTCATGAGAACTTCTTGTTGCTCTGTTAAAAAGGCAAGGCCATGAAGGTGTAGCAATCAGTGGTGTCAAGGGACCTGCCTGCAGCTGCAAAGAGCTGGCTCAGTTTACCCATATCGATCCAGTTTGCCACTGACCTAACTCACCCCCAGATTTTTTTCTCTATTAGCCCTTCACTACAGGTCCCACCACAGCACTGCCATGTGGCAATGGCCCCTGCAGCATGGTCAGGTAATGACACTTGGAAGCATCTTCCTGGCTAGTGTATTCTCCAAGTATCTTTCTAGTGGGAGCTGGGAATCTAAACAGGAGCTAGATATTTATAGGCTCAGCGTTTATAGGACTATTTCTCACTGGTCTTCTTCTCTCTTCAAACAGTAGCCTGGAGAAACATGTGCTTTGCTAAACAAAGGCAGAAATAATACAACTAAAGAGTCTAACTCCAGCCACAAAAGGATTGTCTTTGCCAAATCAGGATTCTGAAGCACCTGCAACTGGCCTTGACTACACCATTGCACAGAAATGTTTGTATAAGGCCTTATCTCCTGATATTACATAACACACTTTTTTTTTTTTTAAGATTAAACTATTTTCTTCCCATGGCAATTGAGATTGAAAGCCAGCAGAAACACAAGCCCTAAATGACTCAGAGTGGGGAAGAAACCCAAACAAAAAACCCCAAACCAAAACAGAGATAAAACAAAATACCCCATCACATAAACAATAACAACCACACACACACACACATACAGAGACACACAAAGTACTAATCCTTTGTGCTGCAACTGCATCATGGTAGAGCTTTATTAGACTTGGGAAAATATTTTCTAATGGCAATAGCAATGGGACTCAAATACTGCCTGCCTGGTAAATGATGATGCCCATTAGAAAAGGTAGAAAGAGAACATTAGACAAACAACTGTCAGCACTGCTTTAGAAAGAATTAATTCTGCCTTGAATAGCTACAGGCTAAATCAGCTCTTGTCTGAAATTATAGACCAAATATTAATCGTCCCATCCATATGCCCTGAGTCATGACTTTTGACATCATAAGGTAGACCATGAGCTGCATTTCACACTGGCATGGCTGTCTGATGAGATCTTAATGTCTGTCAGCAGATCCCATGCAGCACACACGTGAGCTAAGTGCTTTCACAGCAGACCAGCCCAGACAATAAAGCCCTGAAGCAGCCTCATCTTGTGGCACTGCGGGACTATAGCTGGATTTGTGTGGCCAGCATCAAGCCAGACACTATGAGGCTTCCCTCCTCAGTGCTTCCCTTACCTGTGGGACCTCCTGTGTGGAATTCAGGAGACAGAGCACACGGTTGTGGCATCTCCAGTGTCAACCTTGCACCCTGCCTCTTATTATCCCTTGCCTGTAGTCCTCTTCACTTCATTCTCTGTCTCCATTTCTCAAGGGTGCTGCTGTCATATCAAATCTGTTTTTCTCTACACAACACCATTATGTTAGTGATAAAATCACAAAAAGCTGAGCAAAAGTTAAAAAAAAATAGCATCTGGTAAATCAGAAAAATTCCTGTTATAACAGAATTAGGTGAAGCAAACTTCAAGCACGCCTCTTTAAGTTGAGGTAAAGTAAGCCGGACAGTAATTTGCTACCAAAGGCTAGTAGCAATGCCAATACCAGATTATAGGACTACAGAACAACAGAGCATAACATAATACTTCAACACCTCTTTGATCAGAAGGTCATCTGGCCCAGAGCAGCATCTCAAATGATGGCCAGGAGTGAATGTCTGCAGGACAGTTCGAAACCAAAGGAAATAAGAAGCCACCCTTTCCCAGAATATTCTCTCAGTCTCCTAAAATGTGTGTGTCTGTGCTTCCACCAAAAAATCTACATTTTATTTCCAGCAATAAAATCTACATGCCCTAAGGCTGCTGGCACGAACATTAGGATTCCTCTTTCAGTGGAGGGGAGACGATAGCTAAGAATCAATCTCAAATTTAGTACTTACATTCCTTTCATGAGTGGAAAATAATAACAGCTGCGTCACTTTCCTGTGTCAGGGAGGTCATTGAAAGTAGACCTATTTGAAGTTCTTCTACCACCATTTTCTTTGTTGTTTTATATATATATATATATATATCTACCTAAACAGTGCCAGGAGATACACACAGGGTTTTTGCCAGATTTAACCCATGTGCAGTTTAAGGACAGTGTTCCCAACAGGCAGCAACGCCTCAGAAGAGCAGACAACCTGAAATAGACAGGGCTTATATTTTGTGGTTAATCTGCAGATGTTTGCAGGCAAGATAACCAAAGTCTTTGGAGATCCCAAGTTGCTGAAGTCCCAATCACATTCTCTTTTCAGACAAAGCGCATTCAGTGTTTCAAAATTTACTTTCAGAAGGAACCTCTCTATATGATTAAAATCACAAATGACCTGAGTGTCTTTCATTTTGTATCTTTGTTCTCAGGCAAAAAATGGTGTCCTGGGAGGAACATAACTTTTAGTTCTTATACAAGCAGCTTGATAAAGTCCATGAATGAGGTGGTTTATATCCAAAGGAATTTCACATATCAACCCAAGTATCAAAAATCACAACCATAGCAGGATATTAATGCCCTCAATATAAAAATACAATAAGGTGTGGTGGTTGTCATGGTGACTTTCCGTCACACTGGGCACTTGCAGCAACTTGAGAATAATGGTTCAGAAGTTGAAACGCAAGGTGCTGTTTCAGAGGGAGATATTCTTAAAAGCCACTTTTTCTTTGTGTTAAATAGATTTCCTTTTTCAGATTGTCTATTCTGATTTACCATTGCAGCTTAAAAATAATAGAATGAATGTACTTGAATCCCAATCCCCTTTTTATAAAGAAGAAAATCCCCTCTTTATGCTTCCTGCCAATAGATTTCATCTTCCTGAGTCTATGAGCTTTCACAAAGATTGCCTGTTCAAAAGACATCAGGTATCTCTCGTATTTCTTGCGCACAACATAAAAATTTATTGCATAGTTCAGTTGAAGAATACGAAAGCATAAGAAATAATAGTTCCTTTTCAAACAATTATGAAGATTTTTTAAGTTGGAAAAGTAAGAGGGACTCTGAGGACAAACTCTTCTTTCCCCTCAGAGAAAAGATGGGAGCCATAAACAGTGATGTTAGGAATCAAACCTAACAGTTTCAACTGTACTATAAGGGTGACCTTGGGAGTCATACGGATTTCTGTGATGATGTATCTCCTAGAAAAATTCACAAAGCTGTTAGATGTCCTCTAAAAAATTTCACTGAAGATGTGCATCTTTCTGAGTAACCAGAATTCTCCAAGGTGTGACTTCGCTTCCTGACTGGCCACTGCAGGTTGACCAAGGCTAATGTTGTACAGATGGAGAGGCTCCTGCCAAATGCAAGTTTGCAAAGCCTTGGCCATAACAGCCGCATATTTGTCTGACATTTGCCAGAATGGGTGAGGCTGCTACCATGAATAGAAATACAGCAGAGAAATCCCTCCTCAAATACAGGATTTAGGATCAGTATTACCAAGCTGTTGAGGAACACATTCCATGCAGGCAGCTCGGGGTGCAGCTGCTGTGGCAGGTGCAGGTTGAGCTCTGGTGGAGGCCCAAGGCAAGAGGGCAGGAATTGCTGACCACAACAAAGGGCACAGGGACCTGTGGCACCAGCCAGGGAACCAGACATTGAGGCACTGCAGGAGCTGAGGACTCAGTAGGAAGACTGCAGATGTTCATATATACCAACTGAGAGGTAAAAAAGCCCAGGGTTTCCTTTGTTCAGGGTCTCTCCTTATAGGAACCAGCTCAAGCTGTGATTCTTTTGCTCCACCAGGATTAAATTCAGGATCCAGAGGTCTGAGATTCTGCTATAGGAAATGTGGGGTCAAGCCAGTAAGGAAACCATATTCAGCTGTGTGAGTGTGGAGTGTGTAAGGAGTCAAACAAGACACCCACCAGGTTACTGGAGCCATCCACTGCGAAAGGGCCTCAGTTCCAGCTTAAGTGGTGCAAGCATGACTGCCAGAGTGGTCCCTGGATGGTCAGACAGGGAAGTTTCCTTAAAAAAGTCAGTGGTAATCTGATGTTCTATGTCCTAACAGTTCTGTAAAAAAAGGTAACTCTCCCATGGTGTGGTGTGATGCATGGGAGAAGGAGAGCCTCGCCTTGTGCTGTTTCACCCAATGCCAGGTGACCAGTGCAGAGATGAAAGGAAAGGTGAGGCTGAGTCCTTCACAGAGTTGTTATTCTGTTCCTGAAGACATCTCCAACATCCATGTCCTTTCCTAGCAGGGATGAACACAGGGACATACAACAGGTTTTCGGCATGTGTGGGAGCAGCTGTTTCCCAAAATATCCCCAAACTGAAACATTCACGCTTAAGTTGCCTTGGCGCTTGACTTGTCAAGATGCAAGCATCCAGGGAGATTTTTCAGGCTGCTCCAGGAAGGGGGATAAATCTATCCCATTGCAAAGGGGAAGCTAAGGGAGTCACCCTCCCACAAACAAATATCTCACAGCAGCAACAGAGTTAGATGGAAGGAAATGAGGTCACCCTACAGTTTCCATATGGGAAGATGATTTGAGTCCTGGCTCAGGGCACTGACTGTTTCACCAATAGCTAAGTCACAAACCGGTATCAGGATTACACTTACCTGGAGAGTGATTTAACAGGTCCAGCACTTTTCTCTGGCTAGTGCCTGGAGAAGTTAGAAGCAGTGGGGTGACCAGCATCAGGAGGCCGGCCAGGAGCCAGCCTCAGTCAGAGATCACAAGACCACCACCATGGAAAAAAATTAAGTAGGAATTATACAGTGCTGGTATTACAGAACCACAGAATCACCACAGTTGAAAGAGATCTTCAAGATCATCTGTCCAACCATCAACCTAGCACTACCATAATCACTCCAAACCATATTCAGATGCCAGAAGTGCCACATCCATATGCCTCTTGAACACTTACAGAGATACCTCCATTGTCCTGGGCAATCTGTTCCAATGTCTAGCCCCCTTTTCCATGAAAAAAATAATCTCTATTATGTAATCTGAACTTCCTCTGGTGCAACTTAAAACCATTTCCTCTTGCCCTCAAACTTGAGATGTGGCAAAAGAAACTGACACCCACCTTCCTGCAACCTCTGTTCAGATATTTTTAGAGAGCTGTAAAGTCACCCCCTCAGCCTCCTCCAGGCTAAACACTCTCAGGTCCCTCAGCTGCTCCTCATGAAACATGTTTCCTAGACCTCTCACTATCTTTGTTGCCCTTCTCTGGACACACTCCAGCACCTCAATGTCCTTCTTGTAGTGAAGGGCCCAGAACTGGACACAGAACTCAAGGTGTGGCCTCACCAGTGCTGAAAACAGGGGGACAATCACTGCCCTGGTCCTGCTGGCTATCCTGATACAGGCCAGGATGCCATCGGCCTTCTTGGCCACCTGGGCTCACTCCCGGCTCATGTTCAGGACCCAGCACTTCACCCTATTGAACGTGATACCATTGGCCTTGGCCCAAAAATCCAGCCTTTCCAGGTTCCTCTGCAAAGCCTTCCTACCCTCCAGCAGATCAACACTCACACCCAGCCTGGTGTCACCTACGCACTATCAGATCCTCTCATTGAGATCATCAATGAAGATATTAAACAGGACTGGCCCCAAAACTGAGCCCTGGGGAACAACACTAGTGACCAGCTGGATTCAGTTTCATTTACCACCAGCTTTTCACACAGAGAAGGGTTCACCTATCCAAGCCATGAACAGCTAGTATCTCCAGAAAATGTTGGAGGAGACAGTGTCAAAGGCTTTACTGAGCTCCACAAAGACAGCACCCAGAGCCTTTCCCTCATCCAATATGTGNAGGATGCCATCGGCCTTCTTGGCCACCTGGGCTCACTCCCGGCTCATGTTCAGGACCCAGCACTTCACCCTATTGAACGTGATACCATTGGCCTTGGCCCAAAAATCCAGCCTTTCCAGGTTCCTCTGCAAAGCCTTCCTACCCTCCAGCAGATCAACACTCACACCCAGCCTGGTGTCACCTACGCACTATCAGATCCTCTCATTGAGATCATCAATGAAGATATTAAACAGGACTGGCCCCAAAACTGAGCCCTGGGGAACAACACTAGTGACCAGCTGGATTCAGTGTCATTTACCACCAGCTTTTCACACAGAGAAGGGTTCACCTATCCAAGCCATGAACAGCTAGTATCTCCAGAAAATGTTGGAGGAGACAGTGTCAAAGGCTTTACTGAGCTCCACAAAGACAGCACCCAGAGCCTTTCCCTCATCCAATATGTGGGTCACTTTGTCATTAGAAGGAGACCAGCTTGGTCAAGCAGGACCTGCTTTTCAAAAATCCATGCTGGCTGGGCCTGATTCCCTGCTTGTCTTGCATGTCCTCCTCTGGACTCTCTCCAACAGGTCCATGCCCTTCCTGTGCTGGGACCCCAGAGCTGATGCAGAGTTCCAGGTGGGTCTCACCAGAGCAGAGCAGAGGGGCAGAATCCCCTCCCTTCCCTGCTGCCCACGCTGCTCTGGATGCAGCCCAGGACACGTTTGGCTTTCTGGGCTGGCAGTGCACATGGCTGGTCATGTCCAGCTTCTCATCCGTCAGCAACCCAAGTCCTTCTCACAGGGCTGCTCTGATCTGTTCATCCCCAGCCTGTGCTGATACAGGGGGTGGGCATAGGTGAGGTGCAGCACCTTGAACTTGGTCTTGTTAAACCTCATGAGATTCCCATGTACCCACTTCTTGAGCTTGTCCAGGTGCCTCTGGATGAGATCCTATCCTTTAGGAATATCAACCACATCACTCAGCTTGGTGTCATCAGAAAATCTGCTGGGGATGCACTCAATTCCTTTGTCTATGTCATTAATAAAGATATTAAATAATAGTGGATGGACCGCTGAGGGCTCATTTGTCACTGATGTCCATTGGGACTCTGACCACTGTACTCTGGATGTGACTGTCCAACCCCATTCTTACCCACTCATCAAAACCATCTCTCTCCAATGCAGAGACAAGGATGCTGTGGAAGGCCGTATCAAAGGATTTTCAGAAATCCTGATAAATTACTTCCACAGCCCTTCCCTTGTCCACCAGTGGAGTCACTTCATCATGGGTCAGGCAGGACTTGCCCTTGGTAAAGCTGTGCTGGCCATCTTAAATCACCTGTCTGTCTCCCACATTCCTTAGCTCAGCTTCCAGGAGGATGTGCTCTATGATCTTCACAGAGGTGAGGCTAACAGGTCAGTAGTTGTCAGGGTCCCACTTGCCACCCCTTTTTAAAGATGGGTACAATGTTTCCCTTTTTCCAGGCACCTGGGACTTCACCTGACCGGTACTGAGGTCAGGCCGGCTTCCCTGGATTATCATTCTGACCCTTCCTGTCAACAGGCTCTAGTTCTACAAACTTGTAATGTAATTCGAGGCCTGATCTCTGCAGGTCTGCCTTCCAAGGCTGCAGAAACAAGACACATAAAGGGACTTCACCGATTATCAAAACCAATCCAGCTATCAGAGGAAAACATACTGCTGAATCCTTTTCTAATTCTACAGAAGGCAAATGAGTCTTGTCTTTCACTGTTTTCTCAGCAATGATCACAGTACCTAAGAACTGACAAACTAACTGTCACAAGACATTGCAGAGAGAACAGATAAGTTTGGTTCAAGGTTTCCACCACAGTCAAAACATTATCAGAGTCTGGAATTAAATCTGATTATTGTTGTCATGTGTCAAAATTTGGGCTTAAAAGAAACCGACCATTTATTTCGGTTTATTCCATTTATTCCTCCCCTCTACCATTATCAAAACTGTCTCCTTTGTTGTACCAGCAAAAAGCATGCTTTCAAACACATGGAGAGCAAGAATCAGGAGGGTGGTCTGGGATAGTGTCTTGGACAACCTCTTCAGCTGACAGTCCCCGTTTATACCAGATTAATGTGTTTGTAAAATTACAGCTTACATCTCATGGGTTTATCTAATACAAGAAAAGTCTGTACAAAAAAGAAAGGGGAAAAAAGACAGAATTTGTGTCTAAAATAGGTAGATTTTTAAAAAAAATTCACTTCCACAAATTCAAGTGCCAATTTCAGAAAACTCCAATCTCAAAGCTGTGTGAGGAAGCACACATCTGAACAAGGCTATCACAAAGGCAATGAATGTCCACTAAACGAGGACTCAGATCAGTGATTCCTGATCTGTGGTGTTTAGGTTATTCAAACACTACCTTCAAGTGGAAATTGAGATCAAAGGATCACACAAGAAAGGTTCTTCAGTCACGTAAACTACATGCAGCAGTTCTAAGAAGCACCCTTAGCCTCTCCAAATAAGTTTACCCTAATTCATAAGTGAGTCATGAAATTACTTTTCAATACCCTGCTTTTAAATTTTATCAGACAGTCAATACTGAAGAAAGAGGTCCTTTTCTTCTCAAAGACCATTTTTTCATGACAGTTTTCATCAAACGGCTTCATTCAGTTGCACTTTGCTCCTGAGTATCTCTTGCTTGCTGGGAATTTTCTCTTTAAGGCAGGTAGTTTGACTGAAATAGTTGTATCTCGCTTTCCTGCAGGGTTAAAATATCTGTGATTAGTGGTTTCATTACACTACCCTTAGGCAGAACACATGAGAAGAAAAAAAATATCTTTAATTAGACCACAGGAGTGCAGGAAAGAAGAGGGAAGGTTTTAGGAGAAGTCCTTCTTCACATTTGGGCAGTCATTTCAAGAGACCGAGAACACAACAGAGAGATGAAAGGGAGAGACAGCAGAGGGGCAAGGCAGGGCAGTGAGAGGAGAAAGAGAATGGAAAGATGAGGGGCCTGAGGGTCTGCAATAGGCTGAGAGAGGAAGACAGAAACACAGGTTAGAAAGAGTGAAGAGAGAAACACAAGACAAGACAAGCTGTGAAGGCAGACAGGAGACAGAAAGATCCAGAGTGGGAGACAGGGTGAAACAGAAAATTAATATACCACAGCAAATACTTTGGTATTCCCTTCTTAACAAGTAATATAATCTCTGGAATTTGCCCACATTCCTTCATAAATCCCTGGGAGTTTTTTTGTTATTCTAATTATTTCTCTGTATTCCAGCATTCTTCTACAACACATTTTGTGTAAACCTATTAAAGTTCAACTTCTTTTTCCATAAAAACTCCTACCAGCCTTCAAACTCCATTTGTGGAGATTAATTTTTACTTTTATATGGAATGATCTATTTTTAGATCTCTTTCTTTTCAGAAATCAAGCATGGTTATAATCTGAAATTCTCATAAACTCTATTCACTACTTCAGTCACCCAAGGAAGAAACTCAAATATTCCTATAGGGCCTTCAAGACTGATTAAAGAGGGCTACGAATAGCCACAGTGAATCAAGTTTAGGTACAGAAAACTCAGAAGCACATGCCAAAATAATCAGGTTTTCATTATCACTTCACAGACAATTCATGAACTAGAGCTGGGGGGGAAATGAGTTTATTATATAGATTTTACACTGTAAATCATTATTTACTCATATCTGAAAGATACAGCTCTGGCAGGGAGAAATAACAGGCAGATATTAAAGCGTTTTAGAAGGAATGTCAGCTCCCTCTATGGAGCATAACCAATAATTCAGAGTAAATATTATAGTCGACAAACTGTTTTTCTTTTACTGTTTGCAAATTGCTTTGGACAGCATATAGATAATTACAGTTGAAGTCATGTTCTGCCCATCTAGCCTAGTAACAGAGATGGCTTTTTAGGTGTGACATTTTTCTTCTTTTTCCTTTTCCACAGTAAAGAGAGATATTGAGGAATTTGGTTGTGGTCTGAGGCTTTTTTCAAAACATTATCTTATGATATTTTGTGAACCATTTTAGATTCCAAAACCATATATTTGAGAAATATTTTAGTCTGCCAGGGTGACTAACCTGAAGAATGTCAGGAGAGACTACAAATCTTTGAGTCAAGAGTCAAGAGTTATCTTTGCAAGCAGACTTACCAGCCTATCAAGGAGTGCTTTAAACTAGCTGTGTCTGGGAGGGTTGACCTGAAGGGAAGAGAGGGCACGGGGGGGATGACAAATGGGGGCGACAGCATGACACTTCCACGTGGCATTTCCACTGTAAAGGCAGTATGACCTGCAGCCTATCACAAAGGCTCATACACTAATGCGTGAAGCATGGGGAACAAGCAAAAAGGAATTAGAAGTGTGTGAACATAGTATGGAGCTAACAAGGCCAAGGTTGTGGGTTTGATCCTCATATGGGCCTTTCACTTAAGAGCTGGGCTTGATGATCCTTGTGAGTCCCTTCCAGCTGAGAATATCCTGTGATTCTGTGAAATCAGCAAGTGTGATATTGTACTAAGTATCTGCTACCACCTGATCAGGAAAAGGAGACAGAAGAAGCCTTATTTAGAAAGCTGGAGAAAGCTTCACCATCACAGATTCTTGGTATCTGTGGATGACTTAAACCTCCTTGATGTGTGCTGAAACAGTAATACTACAATAAATACAGAATGTGCTGAAGGCAACTTCTGATACAAGTGGCCAATGAGCAGATGTGGAAAGATGTTCTGTTCTACCTGCAACTTCTGAACAAGGGCAAACAAGCTACAAATAAGGAGTTTGAGGGCATTCATAGCTGCAGCATAGAAGGTTCAGAGGGGAATGAACAAGACAAAGAGCAGAATCACAACCCTGTACATCAGAAGAACAGAATTTGAGCTGTTCAAGGACCTGCTTTGAAGAATCCCAAAGGAAGTTGTCCTGAAGGTTAAAGGAGCCTAGGAGAATTCTTTGAGAATCACTCCCAAGAAGGCATTTTGCCAAAAGCACACCCCAGCATCTCAGTCCTTTCTGTTCATCCTTCTGGTATTCAGATAGAAGGGGTAAGGATGGAAGGGACCACATTGGGTCATCTAGTCTAACCTCCCTGCTCAAGGTTCAAGCAGGGTCATCCTAGAGCACATGGCACAGGATTTCATCCAGACAGCTCTTGAATGTTTCCAGTGAGGGAGAGACTCCACAACATCTCTGGACAGCCTAGTCCAGTGTATGGTCACCTGCACAGTAAGGAACTTCTTCCTCATATTTAAGTAGAACTTCCCGTGCATCAGTTTCTGCCTGTTGCCTCTTGTCCACCTCTCAAAAGAGCCTCTCTTTCTTGGCACCTCTCAGAAGAGCCTCGTCCATCCTCCTGGCACCCTCCCTTCAGATACTTGTACACATTGATGAGGTCCCCTCTCAGCTGTCTGACAGACTTTGGAGGCTGAACAGGCCCAGCTCCCTCAACCTTTCTATTATAAGAGAGATGCTTCAGTCCCTCAATCATCTTTGTTGTCCACCACTGGACCCACTCCAGGAGCTCCATGTCGCTCGTGTCCTGAGGAGCCCAGAACTGGACACAGCACTCCAGATGTGTCTCACCAGAGCTGAGTAGAGGGGCAGGATCACCTCCCTCGACCTGCTGCCAATGCTCCTCCTTAATGCTCCCCATGTTCCCATTGGCCCTCTTGGCCACAAGGATACAGTGCTGGCTCATGGACAGCTTGTTGTCCACCAAGACATTCATTGAACTTAAGGTCTGTCTGATGACTCTGTGGCTCTATGGCAGAAAAACAAAGATAACATTTTCCTTGTGATTCAAGCAAAAACATGAACAAAGGTGCAAGTTTCCCTGTTGCTTCTCTCAATCAGTAAGTGAAAAACCATTTACTGCTCCTTGTAGTACAAAACCAGAAGAAAATGTCACCCCAGCCCTAAAGACCACTTAAGCCTGAGGGAGGAACAGCCTGGGGATCAGCAACAAAATGTTTTTAGATAGGTAATTTCAACAGCTGTGGTCTCAGTATACCACCAGCTCCATCAATGTTAAATGTATTCATTTCAGCTTCCTCGCAAGCATTGAGAAAGCTCCTCTGTGAGGATTGGTAGGAACAGGATGAATTGTGACCAAGGAAGAAGAGACATGCTATATGGTCACGTGGGGGTGGGAATAGAAAAGCCAAAGGCTGTCTGGAGTTGAATTTTATCAAGAATGTGAGAGGCAACAAGAAGGGATCATACAAGGGATCATAAATGAAAGAAAGACAAAGAAAATGTGGGTTTGTCACTAACTGGAGCAGAGACCATGGTACCAAAGGAAAGGGCCAAGGTACCCAAAGCCTCTCTTGCCTTAGCCTTTTCTGGAAAGACCAGCATTCAGGAATCTTAGACTTCTGAGACCAGAAAGAAAATTTCAGCAGGGAAGACTTGCTCTGAGTGGAGGAGGGTCAGATAGGAAACACTTAGAAAAATTGGACATGCAGAAGTCTGTGGGACCTGACAGCTTGCACTCACAAGTGCTGAGGGAAGCTGGAGGTATCACTGAGAGACCACTCTGCGGTCTGTCTTTGGAAGGCAGCTGGGAGAGTTCATGAGGATTGACAGAGAAAAAATATCAACCTATATTCAACAGGGCAAGAAGAATGAGTAAGAGACGCACAGGCCAGACCAGTTGTCCTTAGTCCATGGAAGGTGATGGAAACCATCTCTAGACACATGAAGGATGAGAAGGTGATCAGGAGTAGTCAGCATGAACTTACAAAGTAGAGGTCATGTTCAACTAATATGATAGCCTCCTCCAACAAGTTAAATAGCTAGGTGGATGAGGAGACCACAGTGAACATGGTCTATCTTGACTTAGGCTGGCTTTTGATACAGTCTTCCATAACATCCTAAAGCAGGAAGTAGGGAAAAAAAAAAAAACAAAAAAAACCCCCCCAAAAAAAACCAAAGAGGTTAAATAAGTAAAAATAGAAGAAGATAAGAAGTAGAAGAAGATATAGGCAGAATAAGAATAAGATTTTTATCTAGTGAAGTAGCTAAAATACCTAGTCAAAGACCTGGCCCATAGGGCTGCAAAGTTCATCTACATGCTGATCACCATATATAGTCATATATCCCCTGGGGAGGGTGGTAAAATTGCTGGGCCAATACTGTTTAAAATCTTCATCAATGCTCTAGACAATTAGGTAGATTGCACCTGCATGAATTTTGTGAAACAGACAAAAGTGTGAGAAGAAACTAATACACCAGATGGCTGTGCTGCCATACAGAGGGACATAGACAGACTGAGAAATGGATCAGCAAGAACCTCATGAAGTTCAACAGAGGGAAATGTGGAGCTCTGCGTCTGACACAGAATAACCCTGGGCACCTGAGCATGTGGAGGGAAGTGATTCTTCCACCCCTACTCAGCACTGGTGATGCCACACCTGCAGTACTATATCCTACTCTGGGCTACACAGTGCGAGAGATACATGGACAAACTGAAAAGAGTTTTAAAAAGGGCCACTAAGGTGATTAAGGAACTGGGTCATGTGTCACATGAGGGAAGTCTGAACAAGCTAAGATTGTTCAGCCTGGAGGAGAGAAGGTTTGGGGATCTTATCAGTGTGAAAAAATACCTTATTATGTGACTAGAGAAGACAGAACAAAGCTCTGTCCAGTGATGCTGATACAACAAAAGATAATGGACTAAATTTAAAACACATTACATTCTACTGCACACAAGAGCATACTTTTTAGCTGTGAGATGGCTCAAGCACTGGGACAGGCTGCCCAGAGAAGTTTGGAATCTCAGCCATGGAGCTTTTCAGAATCTCACTGGACACAGTCCTGGGCAACCTGCTTCAAGTGACCCTGTTTAGGCAGAGGGTTTGCAGTGGATGATCTCAAGTGATGTTTGACAGCCTCAACACTTCTGTGAACAGCTGTTGGCTAGGAAAGCTGCATGGAAACTGCCAGCTTTGGCTGTATTTTTTTAGAAAGGTGTTCTCCTGCTTGGACATAGCAATTTTCCCAAAGGGGAAAGGAAAAGGGAAAAATTCTACTGATGATCAGACCATTTGTGGTTATATACTTGCTTGCTAATGCAAGGATAAGCTGGCCTGTGTACAGCACGGTATAACCCCTGTCTTCCTCACGGTTTACCAAGATGTTCTGGGCAGCTCTGAGGTACATTGCTCTGCGCTATAAATCGCCATCATTTCAATTTTTCCTTCATGCTGGCAATTATAAACCGTGCAGCTAATTTAGGGGAGTCACTTCCTTTGCACACACCCTGTTTCTCAGATATGATCTTCCATCTCCCAGAGATGTTTTATTCTCATATAGCATACAGCTGGCACTTGATTCCACGGTTCCCAGATGACCAAAGATACCTGTTGCTCACAGTTTGTCTTCAATAGCTGGGAGAGATAAGAAGCTAAAGGAATTTGCGTGCAGAGCTTGTGAGTGTCATGTTACTTCACCCGGTATTTAATGTACTTGCAAATGCACCAGGGGAGGGCAGGCAGGCGGATGAAGGTGGAATTCACTTGGGAAGTATTTTCCGAATTTATTTAATGGCCACCGGGTGTCACTGCTACTCCGCTAGAGATGATCGCCTGCACAGTCACCAGGGTTAGTAATTCCAGACTGGAAATTCAGCTCTGCAGCTCAGGAACTTCTGCACCTGCTGAAAGCAATCTTTTTTAAAGCACTGTGACAGCTTGATGAAAAGTAAAAGTGAATTGGAAAGGAATAAGGCCTTACAGGGCAAGAGAGCTCTTTATGAAGTAAGAATGGGCTAGAGGGATCCCCAGAAAGCACTGGAATTCAAGGTGGGGTACATGTTAACCTTAGTTTAGAGAATATGGGTTTCAAGCAGGTGATCAGCAGACAAGCTGGAAAGACAGACAGAGTTTAGGAGACTGTGGCCTTGCTGTCAGCACTGTGCAGTGTTATGATGTGCTTGCACCTCCCATCACAGAACAGGCTTTGCTGTCTCTCACCCAGACAGGCTGAAGCCATGCTATTGCTCAGGCTGGCCTCTTCATCACAGGGAAGCAGCCTGTGTCTCCTCAAGCCCAGATCTAGCCACTGTACCAGCCTGTCTTGGCCACGGAGCAAAAAGTCCAACTTGGTGCCCAGAGTTCTGCCATTTCAAGTGACTCTTGCTGAAGGCCTCACAAGATGCATCTGGCACTGTCAATTCTCTATTTTTTACCCATGAGTTACCATCTTCCTTCAATACATCCTTCTTTAACTGTAAAACATCCTCATGCCAAGTATGACAACGAGGGCTCCCAGAACCCTGCCATGTTCTTGGGATGAAAGGGTTGAACAGTCTGGAGATGCACATAACTCAGATGAGAGGGACACTGACAAATTAAGTATAACGGCATGCAGGACAGCATCCGAGCAATCAAAATTTTTATTTGTACCAAAGCAGATCTCAAAATGCTGTTCAGTTAGAGGGAGAGGGTAGAATTTGCCTCTGTGGTGAATGAACACAAGCCTGAGTGCTATTTCTGGACTCTCTAATGTGAGAAGCTAAAGGTGGTTGATGCTGGCATGTAGAGTGGATTCTCTTTTCCTAACAACAGTTTAGTTCCACAACTGCAAACCTTCTTTTGGAGGCTATAGGTTATGGGAGATCTTGGAATCAGAGGTGACTACTGTACTATATAACAGAGCAGGAGGAGGCAGAAGAACCCAAAATATAAGACTGAAATTCTTGATGGAACCAAGATAGACCCAAATTGTCGCATAATACGAACCAGCCTAGCTTAAGTTTCACGAGTTTGGATAAGCTCAGCCTTTCACTCCACCACCTCCTGAGTTTTATTTACCTACAGCCTCTGTCAGTATATATTTCTCTTGTATAACTGAGATAGCTTGCTAAAACCTGGAGCCTTGACAAGTACTTCCATTAGAAATAGAAGGGACATGGGAGGGAAGGCAACTCCATTTCCAAAGGAGATACAAAGAATACCTATCCTAGACCACAACATGACAGAAGAAATGAGAGTGTTCACCAAAATCACTCACACCATCCAGCTCCTAAACCATAATCTCTGAGATCCTTCTCGCTTCACCACCCCACCCCTAACAACTCCCAAGCCAGGACTCTGTGTGCAGCTCTGCCTTTCCCAGAAACTGCCTGGGCTGTGGGTCAGAATGTGTCCCTGTGCAGGGTGGATGCCACTTTTGTTCCAGTTTTCTGACTCCATCTGGGAGTGTGGCTGTCAGACAAGGGTGGTGACCAGAACAGCCTTGAAGCCCAGTCTAGCCATTACGTGGTTTGTTAAAGGCTATCTTCCAAATAATGTCCAGGCCAGGAGATCTTCAGGATGATGGGCGGATGAAGGTCTGCTGTCCAGACTCTCTCTTTCCTCCACCTCCTCTACAACAGCAGGAAACCCAAGGAAGGGGAGGGTTCTGCACTGGCCTGAGCTGTCTGGCTTCTGTAGCCACTTTGTCTTGGCACACTGTTTTGTTGCAGTTCCCCAGATTCGGTGTAAGATGAACCTTCCCTCTTCTCTTGGCTGCAGAAATAAGGATTATTGTATTGTTCCTTCTGGCTGCAAGCCAAATGAGACATCCCCAGACTCGGTGTGCCAAGGGAGGATTCTAACTCGCAGGAACTGAGTGAGTCTTACTTTTCCTTCACTGTCTGAAGTGCCTTACACCTCTCTCAGTGTCCCATAAGCTGCTCTGTCCCACCCAGGCACCTCTTCTCTACAATTTAAAAGTTCATCTATAGACATTTCCTGTGGCTGGCTCCCACCCTAATCCTGGTGTTGTTTAATGTTCTGAAAGGATAGCTAACACTCAAAGCTAACACCTTTCCAAAGCACAAAACTAAGACACATGCACAGTCTCCTAGAACAATAACATTCATCTGTCTGCAAATGGTCTCACAAATAATGTGAATTTTTAAGAAAATTTCAGGTCCAGTTTGGAGAAAAACCTCTGCTTTCTCAAAAAAAATTAAAAATAAATAAATGAAACAGACAAGATTTGCCACAGCTGGCCATGGAGAATAAGTTTCTGAGAGATCAGATTAAGGTGGGCTAGCTGAATGTCTGTTTTGAGCACTCCTCAAGGATTTTTGAAAGGCTGAGTGGGAGTTGCCAACTACAAGTTGCCAGCTGGGCAGGCAGTCAGCTTTCCCAAAACAAAAAGTTTCCACTTTATCAAAACCAAAAAATGTCTTGATTCATAACAACAAACACAAAAGAACAAAAGCAAATTTGCAGTCAGTCAAACTGTCCTGTTTTGCTAGAATTATCCCTTAAAATTATTTTGAATTCAGTTTACACATATTTAAACAACCTTCTCAAAGCAAGGAGCAAAAAAATCTCTGAAAATGTTCCCTCTTCCTCTAGTTCATAATACAGAGGTTTGCTGACTGCAGCTCCCCACAGGGAGCATTTCTCAGGTCAAAACCACAGTGAACTGATGAATCCCATCAACGCTGAAGATCTTTTGCACGGAACATGCTCTTTCTATCCCCCACCTATCCCCACGGCAGGGGTTTGTTTATGTCCCCACGATGATAATGTGGCCCAAATGAGCACCACTCCCTCTAAACCATACCTCAACATCAGAAAACCAGAGCAGCATTCAGGCACTTACGCAATTTCCCCGTGCTTGCTAAACTGAAGTAGGCTTAGATCCCCTCTGACCACCACAGCCCCAGTGCCCTTCATCTGTAGAGAAACATTGGCAATGCCATGTGGGCAGAAACCACCATCCCTAGTGGTACCTGCAGGATTAAAAAGGACTGACACTTCATTCAGAGATTCACACAGTATGAAACTCTTTGTTGGAAGCATCACTATTTTTTCCTCTATCCTTGTGTTGGAACATTCAGAAGGCATGCAGGCTTCCACAGGTCTGCTTCCCTATGATCATTCTCTTATTTTCATTAGATTAGGAGAGGGTTGATGGTATCAATAATGCCTAATATTTACACTAGGCTATCGTAGACCAGTTGAGTCAGGTTGATTACAATGACAGTGCAGTGCATGTGATACTGCCATACCCTCTGCACACACCTCATGCTTTTATCTTTGCTAAGGCATGCACAAATTACTTGAAGCATTTTCTGCAATATTGAGCACAATTGCATACCATCTCTGGCCTAGAAAAGCCACCCCCAAGTTTCAGTCGCATTTCTTATGCAAATCTATCATAGCAAATAGAGTTTTCTGCTGACTGAGTAGGAGAAATAAACTGCAGGAAGCAAAGAAGGAGGAATAACATATCACTGAAAATAAGACAAAGGAAAATGAAATCATTACCTAACGTTGTCAATATTTTCTTTTTTAAATATCAGTATTTCATGGCAGAATCCAGTTCATTAAAAAAAAAAATTAGCCTACAAAGGAGAACAGACATTTTGAAAGAATACCACTACTCCACACAAAAAGAGGAATGGGTTAAAATTCATTGAAAATTTAGGGATTTAGCTCTCTCAGGACCCCTTGAAAGACTTAAGGTGGTACCTACTAAGTAGGTTGAGGTTGCCAAGTGACAAGATAGCTGTCCATCAAAAGGTGAAATGAGCCTTATCTGTTTTTCTCACCAGTCCTTCTGGATAAAAGCTAGTGTCCTGCCTACAAAGGTTAGCTTTTCTCTGAGCCTGTTCCAGATAACCAAACATTTTCCCTTGCAGCTTCTGCCTTGATTAGACATAGGAGAAATATGGTGTTTTTCTTGGGAAAAAAAAAAAAAAGAGGAAAATAAATACCTTTTGGCCCATAGAAGACCAACTCAGTTTATGTATCTGAAAACTACTTCTTCTATTTTTTCTAAAAACTATTATGCATAAGGAGGTGTGGGCTATCTGCGACCATTGCCTGCTATCCACCAAAGAACACCAAACAATCAACCCACTTGCACAGCAGGAAGTCTGTGTCTGCCCATGCTGTGATGTTATCTCTACTGAGTTTAATTTGGGCTTTAGCCTTTGGACTTTCGTAATCACTCAGAGAAGCCGGCAAGCTCTAGCTTCAACATGCAGGTGTCAAGCATCAGAAAAAGCTCTGCTAGGGTCAAGTGTGAAACCAGCCATCCAAGACTCGTGCTTGTCAGGATCACCCTCAAAAGATGACCCCAGTGTCACTTGAGAAGTACTACCCAGGCTGCACCAGCCTGACAGACCCATCACGTTTGCATCATTGCCATCACTATCTAGCCTGCCTGCTTTCAGCAGGACAACCAATGACAGCCACATTTTCTACATGACTAGTTAGCTGGAAATTTCATGCTGCGTGCTACTGCACAATATTGTGAATGGATTTTGGAAAAAAAAAAGGAAATATTAGATGCTGTGGACACAGCATAGAAAGCAGGGAAGAAAGAAAGGAAGATCAAGCCTTGTTTGAGTCCTTCTTTCCTTACTCAAAGGACTTAGCCTTTCAGGGCTTAAAAATGAATTCTGCATTAAGCATTTCCTGCAACGAGACAGCTGTTGCAACCTAGCTGCTGTTCTAAGCACTGTATGATGAAGTGTTCCACTGGATCTTCATTTCTAGGAAAGCAGATGGATTTTCAGGGCACACTGCTATGCTGACTCAGAGCTACAACAGAAGGAAAACTCTTGCAAATGCTTCACAGTTCATATTTCATATTCATATGTTCATCTCAAAATTAAACAGAAGGCATCTATTAGGAACCCAATTTATATTTCTAGTTTCTATGGATTCTAAGCACTTTTCTACAAGACCTATGTACTTCTTATTTCTTCAACTGAATTTGGTCAACTAAAACTGAGTCACACAGAAAGCCACAGGATTTAGGGTCAATTTTTAGTTCTATTTGGGTTTTTTTCAACTAACCACTGTTGAAACTATTACAACTTAGTAGATCACCTTACCTCCCTTAAAATTTTATTTCCCAGAGGGTATTACTCCAGTGGAAATATTCTATGGAGTCCTGCTCAATGGTCGATCAGTAGGAAAAAAAAAGCCACAAAGAAAGGTATCTCATCTCCTGCCTAGTCAATACAGTGACATTTTGCTGGAAACCTAGGCCATTCAAACATACCAATTTGACTTAGCAACATCACTGATTTCTTAAGGTGCATGTGATTACAGAGGCTTCAGACACAATCTTAACACAGAACCATGGGGAAGCATAGTTCAACAGAGAGGGTGATAACTGAGGTCTAGGAATGCAGGACATTCTCCTGGTATGACCACAGAATTTTGGGAAAAATGGATTTATCTCTATGGCTTTATGCCACTCCTGCTATTCCTATCTTTTCTTTTCCCCCTCTTTTGAAGTGAAGCATTTTCAGAAGAGTTGGTTGTTCCTATTTATAGCATCCTGTAAAACAAGGACAGACTTCTCTTACAGGCTTTCAAAAAAACATACTGTAGCACCAGAGATGTTAATAAATCTCGTATATGATTCACTGGGCTTGTCTGCAAATTTCTCACACACACATTGCAGAACATTTTGGAGGGAATCCCACATATCTTCCTGGGAAAGGCCCATTCCCACTCCTTCTACACTGATATATGAATGAGGTTATCACTGAAGAATGTAGTAGGAATGGAGGACTGAAGTAAAAGGTCAAAGAGCCTAATCCTTCTTCTATAACACCACAAGTCTCTGCCTACCATCCCTACTATGTCTGCAACAACATAGTACCTGGGGGATGGTAACAGAGGAATTACAGGAATGAGAGTCAACTTAGAGGAGCAGATTCCTGTCTCAGCTGGTGTGGAAATGAACAAGAGAAAGTTGACACTATTCTCCAATTCCACTTCAGACTAATAACAAGGTCAGTTGAGCTTTCTGTTAAGTGGATGCTGGGAATGTGTCAGGGTTTGGATGGTTTTTACAACCGTCAAACGGGAACATCCTTTCCATATATAAAAAGGATGGCTTTGTGCAGATTCACTCGATTTGTGATTTATACAACCAACTTCTAAGGCACATTGCCAGGAGACTGATGTGGATCCTCAAATACACAGTTTTTACTGTTTGAAGACAGATGATACAACTAACTATACTGAAAAGTACTGTGTTTTTGCCTTAAGTCCCAGCTAATGCTGTCACATTATCTGACTTCCTCCTTTTTAATAAAAAAATATGATTCTGGTCTTCAGAGTCGCAGATAAAAACTTGAAAAATAGGAGCCCCCACAAGACTCAAGGACGGACAAAAAAAAAACCCAGTAAGAAGGCAAAATACATTTATTTATGATTTTAAGTAAATGTCGGTATCTTTTCAATGTAAAGAACAGAAAAATACTTTCCAAAGCAAAGATTTTAAATTACTTTGCAAAATAACTGAAGTTTTCTTAACTCTTGGAGATTAGAGATGCAAAGTTTTGCCCAATTTCTTTAGTAGGAACTTAAAGTTAACTTCCACCAGGAAACTTTGTAACTGACTCTCGGTTTATAGATAAATGCTTCTAGGCCAAATTTTGTCATACCTTTTGAACAGATCACGAGAATAAAGCAGGGATTAAGTATCCTTGTCAGAGTGTTTGAAAAGTCTTCCGTCTTCTGAACAACAGACTACAACAGACCCATTCACAAACTTAATCAGCAATACACTGTTTTGTAGTCATACTCTCTGGGTTAATTCTGGGTTAATTCTCCAAGTGAATGTTCTTGGAGCATCTGACACACAAACCAATCTTAACACTAAAGGAACATAAACTACATTGAAACTCCTGAGTTAAAACACCACAGGCCTGTCAGAAGGTAAAAAACCCCTTAAGGTAGGCTTCTTATTAGACTTGAAGAAACGGGTACTTGGGAGAATTGACACAGTGCTTCAGGTTACAAAGATGTGCTGCTGAGCCAGCATTTGCAGGATTGGCTCCTGAGATGGTAGCAAGGCTGTGCATCTCCTGCAGAATTTCCACTGTAGGAGCATGGAGCACTTCTTGAAGGAATACCAGGGTGCTTGCTGCACTTTTTGCCAGATCCTGCAAAAATAGTGAAGCTTCTTTTTATCCTTTGGCACTTCCTCCTTTGTCAGGCTACTCACTCCTTCAATCCCCCGGACCTCTGGAGCTATCACAAAGAACCAAGGCGACCTGGTCCACCAGTGAAACAAACAAAAACAAAAAGCACAATGTTTCACACATCTCTTTCCCCTCAACAATTCCTAGTTGCTAGATGTGAAGTTGTAACAGTGTTTAGTCAGGATTTGACTACAGGAGGAGGAAAGGAAGTCCCATGGGGGTATCCTTGTCCTGTAATAATGTATCATTTTTCCAAACAGTCTCAACCACTGGAATTTTCTCTGACCTCCCACTGTCTCACTTGATAGCTTAGTCTCCTGAGCAGCAAATCATATGAAATAACTGCATAGGTTTGGTTTGGTTAATTACACATGATTATTTTCATTGTTGAGAGAGAGCTTTTTATATCACATCACCATCCCTAAATTTACAGAGATTAGAATATAGTTCAACAAGACTAATTTGCCATGTCACGCAGGATTTTCGCAGCTGTTCCCAGAAGAACCGTGTGAATGTTTTCTTAAGCCCCAGCTGAAAAGTGGAATGAAACAAAAATATCCAAGTGCTTTCTTTTTCCCAGAGAGAGGGGGGAAAAATGTTCATATGCCAAGTTATATGGCCTGCATGAAATAAATTAAATAAGTTTTTGTTTTTATCCCAAGATGTTAAAAACAAAATTAAAAATCCATTTTCATTCTCTACCAAGAATTCATTGCTTTAGTTCAGTTGAATCTTCAACAAACAAAAAATGAGAGTCATGTTGTGCTTTTGACTGGAATTTTGTCCCTGAAGAAAACTTTTAAGGGCATTGGCTGGTCAGCAAGACAGAAATTTTTATTTGGTTCATGAGATGTCATTCAATATAAAATGAAAATATTTTTCAGCTTGGCTGGTATATCAAAATAAAAATCTCCGTTGATTTGCGAGGATGAGTAGTCATTTCACTATTAAATACTCCATTTCTAGTAAAGTTCACCAATACCAGATCAAATGTGGTTGGTTGTATACAAGTCTGCAAGCTAAATATAAATTTCTTGCTCTGGAATCAGGACTCCAACCTGCTAATTCCCAGAAATCCTGTAGGGACCTCAAAGGACCTGTAGTGACTACAGTGAGAATACAAGTCTGAAATGAAGACAGTCTGGATAAAAAAAAATTCATGAAATGGAAAAACAACCATACAGGAATAGACAAAATAGATTAAAAGAGAAAATATACGCCCTGGAGCTTTAACGATGGAGTCTCAGCCAGCTCCGAATACCCCATCAAGCTGTGATCCAGCCAACATGGCAAACAAGAAACATTCAACATTTTTGACTTTAGTCAGGACGTGCCATCCTGGATGATCCCCAGGCACAGCCAGCCTGCTGATGCATATGACCCTTATCTCTGCTCTGCTTGGTGTGAGAGAGGAGCTCCTGTCCTCCTAAGCCCAGCACAGGGACAGGATGTGACAGGGAGCTGCTGCCTGCAGGCACAGGCGTGGTGGAAGCTGCAGTTCTGCTGTCTGCCTAACACAGACCTGACACTGCCTCATCTCTCTGTACAGCCAGCAAAGAGATGATAAAGAGTCAGGTCCAGATCCACAAATTACAGCTAAACTTTTAAACAAACATTTCCACAGAATTAATGACCTGTAAAGATCAGAAAAGGCTGGCTTGCATAGCAAATTTGCATGCATGACTGCCATCAACTTGAGAAAAACCTTTTAGCTGCCTTGTCTAAAACAGATGGTGCTCTCAGAACTACTGCACAGTGTTTATTTTTTAACCCAAGGAATCCAATAATTGACTTTTCTAGGCTGGTGGATAGGAGACTGGAAAGATTCCTGCAGTCACAATAGCCATCAGGACCGTTTATTAAGTGCCTTAGAGCCTGAACCAGTGTGTGCTGGTGAATACCTCAAGTACTGCAGCACCTGCTCTTCAGATGACTGTGACACTGACCTAGATCATCTTTATAACAGCTGAACCCTGCTCAGAGGCACGAACTAATGAGCGTGCAAAACACAGTATTTCGGAACCCTTTCACACTCTTTCTAAATAACTAATCATTGTCCCCATGGCCTCCTGCCAAGGTCAATATGTTATTTCATTCTCTTCTCCTCACCTCACATCTGGTCTATCCACATGACAGTAGCACTAATACTGAGTATGATTGCTGTCTGAGGCAGGAACTGTGGCCTGTTGGTACCCTTCACCACCAGACATCATCATCATCTTCTTCTTCAGAAATATGAGACTAGTAAAACTCAGACTGAAAAACTAATGCAGGTCTACATTTACAAGTCAGACCAACTAATCTGCTAATCAATACAAAAAATATCGAGGTAAGGAAACATCTGAAAAACATCAAGAAAAATTAATTTTATGGAGGTGGAAACCATTTAATGCCTTGATGTGTTACAGTTTTTAGCAAGTGCTAAGCCAGCATATGTCTCCACAGACTTAGATGCAGATTTTTGTGTGAAGCCCTCTGCTTTGGTAGAAGGTGGAGTGGCAGTTCCTGTTTGCGAATCCAAGTAACTCATGAGAGCTGAATTTATTACCTATCTACACAGTTCCACCACTGCTTCACTCATTAAGTGTCCCAGAAACACAAGAAAGGTGCTGAGGAAAGAATACCAAACCCACAAGTTCCAAGCACACATTGTTTCCCACTGAAATGCCCTCCAAGCCTTGAACCAGTATCACTGCAGCTTTCCTGTTGTGCAGTGCTTGCAGTTGGAGTTGGAATAAAACCTAGGACTGGCAGATCAAAGGAGCAGTGGTAAAGTGTTTGAGTTAGTCTACTCTCAGTATGCAAGTCCCATGCAAGCTTCTCCTCTTAGCTTACTATGCTGTGAGTCACACCATTCGGCCAATGAACAGAGCTGTTGTACACCTGGTCTGCATGATGTGTCTTCCATATCCCAAGGGTATATGCCAGAGATCCAAAGATCCAGCACATGGATTCCAGTTTAACCTTGAAGGTTAGGATTTGCTTCAGTAAGGACTGGAACATATGGGTAGGAAATGAGGATTAGTCACCCAGGGATGCAGACAGAATAGGATCACAGAAATGCCAATCCCAAGTCAGATTGACTGGGTTTTTTTAAATTATTTTGAGTCCTTTTAGGTCTCACCTTTCCCCTTACCTTCAGAGAACATTTCTCAAATCCCAGTCCAAAGAGCTACAAATTTATTTTGACATTTTACTGAAGTCAAAATTCAGATATCAAGAACCATGGGACTGGGATTTAGACTTCTAAGAGACAATGCTGTGCTCCTTGGTGACTCTCATTGGAAGCAGGCCCTCACCTAACCCAACCCAAATTTTCCAATTGTGAAAGACTCAGCTTGATTTAGGTGATGCTGACTACAGCTTCCCTTGACACCTGGCTTTCTGTCCATAACCTGTCATTTGATCTTCAGGGGAGGCCATGCTTACCTTGATGTGTCATGATTCCCATGTTCACTTCAAATACTGTCCCCTTAGCAGGGAGACCCTATAGCTGTGGGGAACTCTTCCGGGAAAACCCCATTAGCCTGTACTGAGTTTTGTTCAGCTGCATCAAGAAAGAGGTACCCAATTTAAAGAGGTCTTGGCTTTCTCCAGTTAAAGTCATTTCTTGCTGGTCCCTTTATTGGTGCTGTAGATGAATTCTGGACACTTGTCTACAGCTCTCCTTGTTCCATGCACACTTAGCTTTACTTTGATTTCTTACATCCTAACACAGTTCACTTGGCAAGACCTGAAAAAGCACATCATGAAGCTCCACAGAGACACTCCAAAGGACTCACAAGTACTTCTTTGTATTCATGCTTTGAACCAGTTTTAGTCCACTAAATAAGTTCTTTTGACTAGTTGTAGAATACTTTATTCTGACAGGGAAGTCACCACTTTATGTTATCACACAGCATTTCTCAGAGCAATCTTTTCTGCAAAAGGCCATGGTAAAATGTTTGTGGCCTACCTCCCTGCAGGTAAACTTATCTGATTAAAAAATCACTGAAGGTCTCCCTTGCTCTTGCAACTGAGGGTACGCAGACTTCTAAGATACAGCACAGGTTTTCTTTGATAGTCTGCTTAGATCATACGGTCCTCACCATCTCATGTAATGTATTTTCCAAAAATGAAAAAAGCACAAAGGAATTGAAGGAAAGCAGTGGAAAGCAGAGGAAAGAGGAGAGAGTCCCAGATACTTTATCTTTATTGTCTTGTTCACGAAAAAAGAAAATTGAAGGTTTTGATGCCATGTATTTTAGATTTTCTTAATTTGACCTGCTCACTCCTGAATGTTTGAGGCAGGCTCTGTAAGCTATTTCTGACTTGTTCTTATCTGTATTTTCAAAAAGGGCAAGACTGGTCTATGCCAGGTATTATACGCTGCAGATTTTAGCCAAGTACTGGTGATCTTGAGTTATTTAGGTTCTAGGTATGCCATTCTCACGTATGTATTACAGCTTTCTCTCCCTGACCCCAGACTTTCGCCATACAGCTTATTCTTTGGCGCTCCTTCACTGAGAGAACTGTGTGTCCTTGAGCCCTGCATCTTACACAGAGACCTAAGAAAAGCCAGTCACAGGCCAGAAGTAAAAACACAGACATTTTTTTTCTTCAAGCCATTAGACTGGCTGCAGAACACACTGCAACAGCTTGCTAAGCAGAGTGCTGCTGTGGGACTACATGCTCAGGAGGGTGGGGTTGTGGCTTGGAGTGAGAACTGTACCTCTTTGTTAAAACCACTATGTGACCTCAAGGAACAAGGAAGCAGAAGACGTGCTGTTCACCACGCTCTGCCTCCTGCTGTGCCATGACGTGGTACCCCTGGAAGTCCTCTGACACAAAGGAAGAAGCAACAGCCCACACAGGTGGTGCCAAGTCCCACAGTCCGGCCAGGCATCCTGCAGGTTTGCTAATACTTTCCCCACCTTCAGCCAGAGATGAAGTCAGAATGACTGCACTCTTAGTTTCTTAACAGCCTCAGAATGCTCTGTTTCAGGACAAAACTGGACATCACACTGTCAGCTTCTCAAATACACCGGGGTCCGTATGAGCAGAGAAAAGTCTTGGTTGAGTTAGATTCCAGTTGGCTATATACTGGAGGGAAAGGGAGTTCTGAATCTTATCCTCTTCCAATGCATATTCAAAACTTCCAGTGGTGTCTTCATACATTTTAAGTGCCAAAGTACCTTTAAAAATTTGGCCTCCCTCAGTTAAAATCCAGCAAGACCTAGCTGTCAAACATGGCTTCCAAACCAGGCTGAGAAGAATCCAGCTAGGCCTTCTACAACCTTCAGCACCTCTTACTTTCTTTATTGTACATAACTTGCTGAAACAAAATCTCTTTCAGTCCGTAATATTCCAGTCTACTCTCTCAGAGGTGATTTATTTTCCTTATTTATTAAGTATTTCAGTTTGGCTTTTTTGGGGTAATTGATATAGAACATTTAGAACAGAACATCTTCATAAACCTTGCAGATACCAGCAAGCCCATATAAGGATAGCTGCAAAACATATGAAGCACTAAAACTCTTCAATAGGTTTAATGGTAGGAATTTTTTAAATTTGTGCACTCTACACATGCTTTCTTGTGCTTTTCAGAAGCGTGCATGACATTTATAAAGATGGACAACCTAAAGCACTGGGAAAAGATTCTGCTTTGAATGTTTAGAGGGGAATTTACCTTAGCATTCTCTGTGCAGAGGATCTGTACAGCAGTGAATGTCACTACAGAACTTGTGAAAGACATATCACTTGCACACTACATCTTTGCTTTCTAAACCCTCTCTCTCTAGTAAGCTGATAGGGTCTTCACATGGACTAAAAACCCAATAAAAACAGAATATAAGCCAAAATGTCCTTCAGAGCCTTCCTGTTTCTCTGTGGCACAGACAGGTAAGATCTCACTCAGCAGCAGAGACAGGGTTTCCTCAATTCTGCCTCAGGAGCAGGCTTCAACATATGTTCAGAATAGGGAAAAGAAAGCACTGGACTGACCTTCTGCAATGAGCAGCTGTACTGTTAGTTTCTGGCATAGGCCTGCACAGGAAGGACCCAGAAGGAAGCTTCACACCAGCATGTCTATCAACACAGTTCTGAGGCACAGGAGTGCCAAAGAGCATCGTAAACAAAACAGTGCTCCCAAACATCACAGGAGGATTTCAGCTGTCTCACAGGTCCAGGCATTTATTGGAATACCACATCTTGGTCTTGGGGCAAAAAGGACACAAGTGTATGGCACATTCACTCACAGAACTGCATTGACGCCAAAGCACTTTGCTGGAAGAGCATCTCATTATTTTGGATGAGCGAAGTGCTGAAGTAGGGATCTCACTTATTCATCAGGTGAACTAAAAAAAACTAGCCTGAGTATGTAAGCAGGCTTTGTCTTTTCTTTGCAGAAAAGTGCCAGCCACACAGTTCATTTCAAATACATTTGCCAAGAACAAAAAGTCCTGCTCTGTCCCCTATTCATTTCAAAGTATGAACTCACCTTCAGGGCTGCTCTCACCCAGCACAATCTGTGCTCCTCCACTCACATTTAGCAAGAACTATGACTTGCAAGAAGATGGCTCTGCCTTTTTGTCTTCCAAGGAAAACTTGCTTAATAAATACTCTTTTGAATTTGGCTCTACATGTTCCCTTCTGCATGATACCCACAAGTATTTCTACTTTATCCTTTATATATAGGAAAACCGTACAATTTACATCTTGTTTTCCTGCTCCTGCATTTTCAAAGGTCTGTTGGAGTTGTAAATCCAGCACATTACAGATGCAACACATTTCAGATCCTCACTTAAACTCTCATGACAGAATTCGGCCTCTTGGTTTCAGGACAGTAAAACATGGTCATGCAACATAGGCTGTTCTGTCCATCATAGTTCGCACCAAGGAAAAAAAAGGCAAATCAACCAGCAATCTAAATTTCTCCTCAGAGAAAAATCCAGTAAGATGGTATGTGCAGTAGCTTTCTGTTTTAATTTATCTTAGAGTCAGAAACAGGCAGAATGAGATTGCAGGTGATCTGGGATGGAAAGCTAGCATGCCTGCAGGCAGCAATCATACAATCCTGAAAATTTTCCCTCATCAGTAAAGGATTTTTCTTCTTGTTGTCCCAAATCCCAAATGGACTCAAAGCCCAGATTCTCAACTGAAAGACAGCAGTGACCAACCCTGTTTTCAACTCTCCTGTCAAAGTCTCCAGAGGCACGCCTCTCTAAAAACACTAAGTCCCAAGTACTTGGCTCAGGACCATCAAGACTGTAATCTCCACCTCTGAAGTATCAAGCAGCAAGGTTCAGATCTGTAGAGGAACTCAGGCTCCCAGACCCTTCCTACCTTGATACTTGAGGTGATATGTTTTAAAGTGTCCCTTGCTACCACAAATCTAAGCACATACCTTATCTGACATGGATACAAACTGCAAAACAATAGAATCAAAACCTGACCAAAAAAAATTTGAAAAAAAAAACTGTAAAAAGTTCATTCTTGAGAAAAAAAACAACATGTATTTCTGTGATCCACCATTTCACACACCAAACAAGCCAACACCTTTAAGACAAATATCCTCTTCCTCTTCAGCAGGATCCACATCCTGCTCCTGCCCTTCCACAGATACAACACTGAGTGGAACATGTTTGCTCTGTGCAGAAGTTACTGGCAAGACACTAAGGAGTAACTCAGGCATTTAAACATAGGCATCTGATGTAATTTTAGAGACCTTTAGGCAACCCTCATGGCCTTTGGCTGTCAGTACACAACCTGTAGGAAATTCTATGTCTTCAACATTTTACGATGTTTATCGTAGAATCTTATAATGGCTGAGGTTGGAGACAATCTCTAGAGGTCATCTTGTCCAACCACCCTGCTGAAACAAGACCACTTCATGGTGATTGCAAAGACTGGGCCTAGATGACCTCTGAAAATCTCCAAGCCAGGAGACTCTACCACCTTGATCACCCTCACAGTAGAAAAGTGTTATCTGATGTTTAGAGGAAAATCCAAGTATTTCAGTTTGTGCCCCTTGTCTGTCACTGAGCAACACTGAAAAGAGTCTGGCTCCATCTTCATTTTGCCCTGCCTTCTGATTTTGGTACACATTGATGGGATTTCCCCCTGAGCCTTCTCTGAGAAAGTATACCAGCTCTCTTGGACTTCCTTCATATGAAAGATGCTCCAGCCCTTCACAGAACCCTCCCAGCTGCTCTGTATCTCTGCTGTACTGGGGAGCCCAGAGCTCACGACAGCTCTCCAGGTGTGACCTTACAGTACTGAATAGAGGAGAAATACCACTCTTTCAGCCTGCTGGCAAGACTCCTGCTAATGTAGCTCTGTATACCAATCAACAACATTGCCACAAGGGCATGCTGATGGTTCTTGTTCAATTTGCTGTCCACCGGGACTTTAGGTCCTTTCCCACAAAGCTGTTTTGGCCAATTGATGTCCAACATCTACTAGTGCATCTGCTTTTCTTCCCCAGATGCAGGACTTTGCACTTCTCTTGGCTGAACTGTATTATGTCAAAGTTCCACCAAAAAGCAGAATGACCCCCTGGTGTATCAGTTACTCCTCCCAATTTGGTGTCATCAGTGAATTTGCTGTGAATGCACTCTGTTCCATCATCCAGATCATTAATGAAGGTGTTTAAAGAGTGTTGGACCCCGTATTGACCCCTGGCATGCACTACTAGTCTCTCAAACTTCATGCCACTGAACACTACCCTCTGGGCTCAGCCATTCCGTCAGTTTTCAATCCACCACACTGTCCACTGGTCAAGCCCATATGTCAGCAGTTTATCCATGAATTTCATGAGAGCATCCAAAGCCTTATAAAGTCAAGGTAGGCAATATCCACTGCTATCCCCTCGTCTACCAAATGACTAATTTCATCAATGAAGGTTATTGACTTCATTAAACAAGACTCCCTCTTTGTATATCCATGCTGACTAATCCAAATCACCTTCTTTCCAGCAATGAATATTTTCCAGAAAGTTGTTTCACCATTGTGTCAAGAGACAGAGAACCATACAACGGGTTGAAACAGACACTAAATACCATCTAGTTCCATCCTCCCTGCCATGAGCAGGGACACCTTCCACTAGACCAGGTTGCTTAGAGCCCCATCCAGCCGGCCCCAGAACATGCCAAGGAATTAGGAATCTAGAGCTTCTCTTGGCAACCTCTTCTAGTGCCTCAGCACCCTCACAGTAAAGCATTTGTTCTCACCAAAACCTACTCTCTTACAGTTTGAAGCCATTCCCTCTTGCCATGTCGCTACATGCCCTTGTAAAAAGTCCCTATCTTTCTTGTAGGCCCCCTTCAGGTACTATAAGGCCACAATTAGGTCATCCTGAAACCTTCATTTTCCAGGCTGAACAGTCCCAGTCCTCTCAGCCTTTCTTTATAGGAGAGGCTCTCCCTCCCTCTGATCATCTTGGTGTCTCTCCTCTGGACTCACTCCCCCAGGTCCATGTCCTTCCTGTGCTGGGACCCCAGAGCTGATGCAGAGTTCCAGGTGGGTCTCACCAGAGCAGAGCAGAGGGGCAGAATCCCCTCCCTTCCCTGCTGCCCACACTGCTCTGGATGCAGCCCAGGACACGTTTGGTTTTCTGGGCTGGCAGTGCACATGGCTGGGTCATGTCCAGCTTCTCATCCGTCAGCAACCCAAGTCCTTCTCACAGGGCTGCTCTTGGTCTGTTCATCCCCAGCCTGTGCTGATACAGGGGGTTGGCACAGGTGAGGTGCAGCACCTTGAACTTGGTCTTGTTAAACCTCATGAGATTCCCATGTACCCACTTCTTGAGCTTGTCCAGGTGCCTCTGGATGAGATCCTATCCTTTAGGAGTGTCAACAGCACCACTCAGCCTGGTGTCATCAGCAAGTCTGCTGAGAGTCCACTCCATCTCTTCCACTAATGAGACAGGATGGGGGTGATTGACCCATAGCTGCCTGGAGTTTCTTGTCCTCCTGGAAGACAAGCAAGAGAGGAGTGACATTTTCTTTCCTTCAGATCTCAGGAACCTCTCCCAGTCATTATGATCAGTCAAAGATAATTGAGAGCGGCCCCACAACGATATCTGCCAGCTCCCTCAGCACTCATGGGTACATACCATCAGTGTCCGTTGCCTTAGGTATTAATTTAGTTAAGTATTCCCTAATCTGGATTGCTTCCAACAAGAGTACTAAGTTCTCCTTCCTTCAGACTTCCCCCCAGTCTCACGGATATTTAAACAAATTAAATTCTACTGTGCTTGACAAGGAAGCAGTCATACTCTAGCCAAACCACTCCTTGCAACCATGAGGAGGCCATTGTTTACTGATACAGACCAAGATGGGCAAGGCACAGAGATGTCTTTTAAATGCTGGCAATGCATCAATGGCATCTTCAGTCTCCTGTGTCAAATTCTTAGCTCCTTGGTTTGTTATTTGGCACCCAAGTAAGATAGTTTTGATTGTTCCCAAGTGCTGGGAACTGAACAAATCCAATAGCATCAATAACTCAATTAAACAGCAAGAATAGGAGAATAGGAGAACAGGAAGGGTTGTTTCTTGTCTATTCCTGTGTTTACTCACTATGACACTTTCCAGATAGGCCTGGGAGGAGGCTTATTGCTAACTGTGGATAACCATTCTTTAGAGAAGAGACCCACACTCAGACATGGATCACTGTTGCTTTCTGAGGGGAGCAAGTTTTTTCTCTTTTCTATCTGCTATTAACCAAAAAATCTGCACATTTTGATCCTTAGCTGTCCTCTCTTGCTCAGATGATTTAAGCTGTGGAAGAAAATCTCATGTTTCCCCTGATCTGACCAGAGACAGAGAGTGAGCAGTTGTCAGGGTTGTATCAGAACAGCTGGCAAAATCTTCCCAGGGCAACTTTCAAGCCTAGACATATGATGACAGGCACCTGTCTGAGACTGGGGACAGAAGCACTCAGGTGCCTCTAACGGCTCTGTCAGGGAAGACATAACAGGCAGCTCTGAGAGCACCAGCCAGATGTCTCTCATTGTCAGATACCTGACAATGGTGCATCCTTCATAAACAGCCAGCTCTGTGAAGAACCAGGGTTTTTTGGAAAGTGCTGAATCTTGAGTGGTTTCCCTGCCACACCTCATCATAGCACGGAGGTAGAGGGCAGGTAAAGATTTTTTCCCAAAACTTGGCTAACAGGAGAGGCTCTTAGCTCTGAGGACCATCCCCTAACAGGGATGTTCTGACCAAAATAACCAAGTGCTCTTTTCTGTCAAAAGTCAGATCTGAGCTGGCCTAACAGTCACATGGATCTGTTTCCTTAATTAGATCTCATGACTCCTGCATAATGGTCACAAGCCTCCTTAGAAAATTCTAAGATCCACATGGCTTTCCTGGAACTAATCACCCCCCTTCCTCAAAATACTTGTTGCTCTCATTTCCCGCCTGCAGCACCAAAACAAGCATTAATCTAAGTCACCAAGGGATCTGAAATCTTTACAGGTAAAAACTTGTAAGCAAAATGAGACCTTCTTTAAATACAGGCCTTTCTTGTTTTCTAGGTAAACATTCCATGACATCTCCAATGAATCCTACCTTCAGCCTGCTTACATACATATTTCAGACTCCTGCTTCACCAGAATGTAGCAGGGATTGCAGTTCATTTCTGCCTGAACCATCAGAAGATGATCACCATACAAATACTTCACTGAACTTTATCTGTGCAGGATCCTTCAGATTTTGAAGCTTTTGAAATCAGATTAGCAGGGGTAAATGTTTTCCCCTAGCACCACATAGCTTGTGCACTAAACCATTACTCTGAGAACCTTGATACTTACAGCCACATTAACGGGGTACAGCAGAGGACTTAGCCAAAACCTGGCTCAGGAGTAAGATCTAAATTCTCTCAGTGTTGGAACAGACTGTGAACATGTAAGTAAAATACGGTGTTCCTCCTGCTAGCAGAAAGATGCAATTGTATTGCAGAAGCTACTGGTTTTATCTTTAATGAGTTGTGTTTACCTAAATATATTAACCATTCACCATACTGGATGCTACTAGCTATAAAAACAGTAGGGCCTTTACCACATTAACACACTTGGACTTTTAGATGAAGTACTGTTTTTTTTTTCTAAATATCAGTAACATGGTTGAATCATCATCTGTTTGAATCAGTCCAAAACACTGGGTCTTATTAAGTCTGCAAACCTGGGGTTTTTCAACAAAGAGCTTTCCCATTCAACTCCCTCTCGACACAGAGTCTCCACTGTTGTGGGCCCAGGATCCACCTTCCACTTTCACCAGACAGTCTGGTCAGGCACTTTCACAGTGGATGAAAAGGGCCAGGGGAAGACCCCAACTACCCTGAGTCACCCACAGTCCCTCTCTGCATTGGCTGGTAGAAACCACCTCTATTTCTGTCATTCTGGAAGTTCAGACCTTTCTTTCTCCTTCAGCAACTTTATTGTGCCAATTGTACTGAATTCCTCCTGCGTTTATGGTGACGTTTTTTAGCTGAACCTGCATGACTACATAATAGTAGTCTGATCTTTTCTGAGTGGACATTCTTCACATGCTTTTTTACAGGAACAGCCTGGAGGCAAATAAAGGTGGGTAGAGCAAGAAAATCTAGTAAAACAAGGTTAATTGTTTAATCAGAGATTGTGAAAAGTTCCTTCTATCCCTCCTTGCCCCAAAGCAGAAAGAAGTCAGTATATCCTAAAAGGAGTCAGAGGACTCAACATTTACTTTCAGCTTCCTGCAACACCAGCTCAGTGCTCTGAATGCCCACACAGGAGCAGAAAAAAACCTTCTGTAAATCATCTATGTCCACATTTCAGCTTCCTCCACGCCTAATTCGTCATCACTTTGGCAGGGCAGAAGACTCCAGACCATATAAACTGCCAAAAGGAGATCAAGTGAACCTGTAAGATGTTGAAAGCCCAGGCAACACTAACAGGAAAAGGGTGGTGCTACCTCCCTTTCAATAGGAAAGGTCAGCGAAGAAGCATGGAGAACAGACATGGCTGTGTGAAGCCATCAGTGTATATCCCCTATACCACTATACTCATTTTAATATCACATACAACTGTTCAAAGGCAAAGCCTTTTTTATTCTCCTTTCATTACCAAGCAGCTAGGCTGCTGTCAGCTATGTGTCAGCTGCCCGAGCTGGCCAGCATCAGGCAATGCAAGCAGCTCAATTTGAGTTCCCTGTGCAGTCTCTTCTTCAGAACACACTGTTCAACGGGGTTATTGCTATTACCAAGTCACTGATCTCATCAAAGCAGGGGAAGAGGGGGAGAAATTGAAACTTCTGCCAATTTGATAAAAATTGACCAATATGTTATTTAAAATGCAGACTGTAGACTAAGTTGACAAAGGGCAACAACATTTTACCAAGACTTGTTCCGTAAAGGGAAGGCCAAAAGACAAGGGCAGATATGGCAGTTGAAGGTCTGGTTTTGTGTGAGAAGGCAAGCACTCAGGCCCCAAGTAGCTTTTACAGCCTCAGGTGGATCACAAGCCTATCGAAGATTAAAGAGAACACAATCCTCTCCATTTTTCATGTGTGCAGAGGAGTGGTGGACTGTCATGGTTTAATCCCAGATGGCAATGAAGCACCACACAGCTGCTCATTCAGTCCACCCTCTCATCAGGAAGGGGCAGAGAATCAGAAGACTCAGGCTTGTGGCCGTACATAAGCGCACTTTAATGGGGACGGAAAGAAAATATTAGTAGTGATGGTGGTGATGATCAATAACAACAACAATAATAGTTATAATATACAAAAAAGTGATGTACAATACAATTGCTCACTGCCTGCTCACGGATTCTGCTAGTTCCTGAGCAGCAGGCCCCAGACTTTCCTCTCCAGTTCATATGCTAAGCATGACATCATATGGTATGGAATATCCCTTTGGCCAGCTGGGGTCAGCTGTCCTGGCTGTGTCTTCTCCCAGTTTCTTGTGTCCCTCCAGCCTTCCTGCTAGGAGGGATGAGAAGCTTAAAATTCCCTGACTTGGTACAAGCACTACTTAGCAACAACTGAAAATGTAAGTCTGTTATCAATATTATTCTCATACTAAATCCATAACACAACACTACACCACCTACTAGGACGAAAATTAACTTATCCCACCTAAAACCTGGACACGACCATATCACAGAAATTACCTGTTGCTGTTCTAGGCCAAGGGATAGTGAGGGAAAATCTTGTCAGAGGTCCATTTTATGCATCCCCTGCCAGCTCTTCTGCGTAAAGTCTTTACCCGTATGTGTTACTACACCTATATAGGTATGTCAGTAGACCCTGCCTGAGAACAACGTTTTTCCAGCTAGGGAGGCCAGGACAAAGGCACGTAATACTGAGAGCCTCAGATGCCTTGAGGATACTTTATTGCATTTCTAAAGCCTGTAACCATGTTTTCCTGCACAGTGGGTAAAACACCAGTACAACTCCATGGCAAAAAGGACCAGGACAAGAACACCTGACTGTGCCTACAGGCACTCGGTGTGCTCATTTGTCTGAAGGAGTTGGTTAGTTTTCAGAGAAGACTCAATAATGTCTCAGGCTGACATCCTGGACTCTTGGGCTCCTGCTTTTGCTAAGTTTCAGGAAAAGTAAAAGACAGAATCTTGCAGCCCAACAGACACAGGTCCCAGCAGATGTGAATTTTCCACAGTGCTACAGAATACAGTACTGAAGGAAAAACTGAGTTAAATAAATGAACTTACATTAGTATCAATCTAAAACAAAGGCCCATCTGTAAGGGTATTAATCATCAGTGGAGTAGGAAGTAAAGGTCCCGTGCCAAAAAAATGATTGGTGACATTTGGAGAAGCAGCATGACAAACGCTTGCAAAAGTGGAAAAGTACAGTAAAAAGGGTATTGTGTTTGGAGAAGTCCAATGGAATTCAGGCTTTTCTTTCTAGTAGTATGGACCCAGAGGAAAAAAATAAAGCCTCAGGTTTGAAGTCTAAGGTCCTTTTTTCTGTCAACAGTAGAGAAATTTTAGAAACCAAGTATCTCATAAAAAGAAAATTGAATACAGCTTGTTCTGTCCCACAACTGGCAAACATGTTTAAAACCCATATATTTGCATATATATTTATGTGTATGCCCACACATATACACACGTATAATGCAGCCCTGGGAGAAGAAAATCTGTCAATTGAATGTTTCAATGTTGAGAGACAGTAAGAGCTGAAAATATGTGTGTGCAGGATGAGACTTCAGTAGAACAGAGTGTAACATTGCTGGGTTTCAGACTAGACTAGAGACAGAAAAAATTACATATGTTTCTGAGACAAAGAAAGAACACCAAAGAACTCACAGTGAACAAAAACTGAAAATAGAATCACATGGCTCTGCAAGCTATGTGCGTAAAATGGGGGGGAAATGCAACATAGAGTTCACAGTCAACTAAGAAAACGCCTCCTTTTCTGTAGTTCTGCAAGTGCCCACCTTTTTGGAGTCTTTTGTTACTGCTTTATTGTCCTTCCTTTTGTTCTGATGCTTTATTTAGCAACTTGACTTGTAGATTTTTAACAGGATAAAATGAGCACCTAGAAAAACACTGGGATAACAGAATGCAAAAAAAAAAAATTATAAACTGCCATGGCTATAAGGAAGGAACCAAAACAGATACAGTATAGCACACTGATCTGAAGATAAAAGAATATCACAATGGTCATGGCCACTGCTGTGGAATTGTTTGTGTACAGGTGTAAATCTGGTCACAAAGGAAAAGTCAGTCAGTAAAATTTACAGGTGCTGTGTGCTGACCTGGTTACTGGAGTAGAGTTGCGCTATAAATTTATGTGTTACTTTGAACATCTGTGTTCCAGGAAAAACAAGCAGGAAAGGAGAGAATGGCTGGAGACAATTTCTCTGCAAACACTAAGGCACACTTGTCAAAAATCAAGAGACATTTAGGAAAGAACTGCAAGTACCTCAAGATGACGCAGAAAGTTGTGGTCACACAGGTGTCTAGAGCAGCTGCATAAGGGCAACTTCAGGGCTCTCTTGGGACAGGGCACACACACGCAGGCCCCAGGACTTCCAAGGGGCCAGAGGCACAGCTACAAACAAGATACGGCAAGCCACAGCCTTGAAACATTGTCTAAAGCAAGAAGAAACGGGAATCAGACTCGTGAAGTTCTGGCTGCTGCTGTCTTCCAGACCTGTGCTTGGAGGACTCAGTTGCCTCGCCTTGAGACAGCTGCAGATTCCTGCTATTCTGACCGTATCTGGGCAGTCTTGGCGATGTTAAACACACAAGGTGTCATGGATATTAGCGGGTAATATCCACAGAGATGCAGGCAGCAGCTGCCTGCATTTCCTCACCGCTGTGCGTGCTCTGAGGGTACCCAGCCAGGGAATGGCTCCCTGAGGCACAAGGGAGCACTAGGAGGCGATACCGGAGGATACCTGGGGTACGACCCCCGCACGCAGTGCCAAAACCATGAGCCCCAGCACGCCTGGATCACCCAGGAACACCGGGAACGTCTCAGCACAGCCCATCGCCACTCAACCCTCCGCGGCGGACCCCTCCCGGCGGCAGGCGGCGCTTGGGGGCGGTCCCGGCGTGGCCCCGGCCACGGGTGGCTCTCCCGCGGCGTGGCCTCGGCCCCGGGTCCCTCTCGGCTTGGCAGCGGCGGAGCTCTCCCGGCAGAGCGGCGGGGAGCGGCCATGGGCACGAACGCGCCACCGCGCCGGGAGCCGCTGNGCGGGTGGGCGGCCGGGGGGCAGCGCTCCGCCGAGCCCTGCGCCCAGCCGGCTGCCGGCACGGTGCGGATGCGCCCGGGAGGGAGCTGCCCTGCCCGCTCGGCGAGGATGGCACGGCAGGCGCCGTCTCCAGGGCCGGCGCGGTCCCGCCTCTGTACGTCCGTGTCTCCATCGGGCACACGGGATTCGGGGCCGTGCCGGCTGATGTGCTGGGCATTTAGAAGTTCTCGTGAGACCTGTGCCGAATGGTTGCCCGTTTGTGCCCTTTCTCTCTGGGTTCTCTTTTCATTACCCAGTCCACAGCAAGCTGTGGGGAGCCGGTGACCTTCCCAAAGCTAGCACGTTGTTCCTTGTGACTGTGACTACCTTTCTGTTATTTGGGAGATGAGAAATTAGATTCACCCACAGTAGGTTCACCCACCCTAGAGGGTGGTCTCGGCAAGGGTTTAGAATCATTATTCAGTTTTATTTTGTTGATGTACCTGTGGCAATGATAATTGGCCCCTACATGCCAGGAACTATGAAGGCACAGTAGGAAGAAAGGCATGCACCCTCCAAGGATTCACTTTCGAGCAGGATCTGGACAGGATTGTGAGAAGAGGCATGAATGCAGGTGGAGTAACAAGGGGCATTTGAGCTCTGTGGGGCAGTTTTTTAGGTAGGTTTTCTCAGAAGGCACTCAGCTAACATGTGAAGTCAACACAACGTTGAGGGGAAGGCAGAGGAGAGCCGTACAGCAAGGAGGTGCAGGAACGGTGGGAAGATTGCACTGGTGAGGAGGGCAGGACCAATGGGAGGGGTCCAGATTCCTTGCCCTTTGGCCAGCAGTGCCACTGCAGGAAGTAGTCCTGATGCTGCTGCCCCAAGCCATCCACTTTGCCACCTGCAGAGCAGGTTTTGTGGCTGCCTGCCAGCTGGTTTTACCTACCAGGAGCTATAGCTCTCTGCATGCTTAAATGGTATGGAAAAGAGGTGATGTCTGCAAAAATAAAAAAACAAAAGCTGTGTGCCTATTATGCAAAGAAGGCATGTTCCATTTCAATCTGAATGTCTTACCATTTCAGTTCTTTCTCTGAAGCTTTTCTTTACATATCCTCCCTTTCTTCTTGCGTCCCAGGCAGCTTTGACTTCATTTTTGGCACCAGGTCTCCCTGAGATCTGGAGGTGTTGAGAAATATCGCCTTGGATATTCACTAGTGAAAGTATCCATCTAGGACTCAGATTTAGGCTTTAAAGAAATAGATATCCAAACAGCACTGCAAATAGATCTGTTGTACTTCTTTTTGAGATGAAATTTTTTTTTTCCCTCTCGTAAATGCTATGGTCCTCTGAGTCCAAATCTGAAACCACTATGTCAGTACATCACATGCTGAAGAGTAAACCAACTCAGGGACAAAAGTAAAAATTAACAAAGCTCACCATTCCTATTAAGGAAATCAAGGGTGCTGATGGAAGTTGTAGAACGTTTGCATATCCCCCAAGACATTAAATGATAGTGTCAGTATAAAGGAACTGTGTGGACTTTTTGACTTGGGAGCACTGTTCTACCAGAAGATTTCTCACCTTTATCATGTAAATGTTGATTTCAAAATTCACATTCCTCTGTTTTCAGAAGGGAAGAAGCAACACAGTGCTTAGCACCAGTGCAGAAGATCAGAGTGCTACTGATTCTGTCTGTCCACACTATCCAACTCCTGGGCATAGTCATGCAGACAGTCCCAGTTCAGCACCTTTCACCTCTTTCAGGATAGGTTTCCAGATTCAAAACAAACCCACTGATCTTGGTTCTTCTGTTCTGGTCTTAAGCAACATGACCTCTCCCAAATAAGCTCCTCATCTCCAACATTTCCCAATACTTTGTGCACTAGCATCCATTTAGTCTCTGCAGGGCTGTTACCATTTATGCAGAGCTTTTTGATGAGGAGAGTCAAAAATACTGAGATACTGAGACCCTACTCCTCTAATGAACCCCACTACTGCCACAGGGCTTGTCAAGGATAGGAGGCCCTCTTGACAGTGTTATTAGAGATTTTGAGCATCAAAGCATAAGGCTGACTGGAGCAAGAAGATTATAGGCTGAGGCTTCTTCCTACCATCTCACCTTTCTGCATATCATTCGTCTCTCTGCAGGAAAGCCTTGAGGCAGATGTCACTCAATAACAAGAAAATTTTCATCTTTATGTAATATATGAGGTCTGTGAGGGAGAAATAACCAAAAGGAGCATAAATTTTCTCCTTTCTTCTACCCCTTGTACTGCAACATGCTGAAACACCATTAGAACATTTCCAGAAAAATCACATGAAGAGATGCACTGATGCTGTAAGAATAATTAACCCTCAATGCAGTTGCTTGTAGCTGTGTTAGTACACATATAAACCAGAATCTGTCCATATGTTCACACTTCCATACACTCATGCTCAAATATGATTCAGGCTGTTCTTCAGCATTTTGTTTCAGTGAAACCAACTATAGATATACTGGCGAGCTTATCATAACCTGAAAGCATTTACAGGAGACAGTTAAAATTTATTTATAATGACATTTCCAGAATGTATGTGGGTTTTTAAGCAATGTGCAATGTGCATAAAGGAAATCTAGTGACACAGAGAACAAGGAAAACAATTTAAATGGGACATGAATTGAACATAAGGTGCCTTCCAGTTACTATTACTACGTCTGGTCACTATTGCAAGCAAAGATCCCTGGTAATTTAAGAAGTGGGTGTGCTGCAATATTCTCATAACACTGAGTCTTTGAGGAGCTGTGACTCATTGAACCACAGCTGTCATTCATTTCTGAATGTCACCACAGGATCAGATCCTTTCTAATTCTCTTGGAAAACAGTCAAATCATCACATTAAGTTCCCAAGGGCAAGTCTTAGAGGGTTTTTACTTTTATTATCCCTACTGAAGATAATTTTGTTTAGTTGAAAACTTCATTATTTGTTCCTCAAAGCCTTTTTAAACAAATATTTGTAACTGCTGGAAAAGTCAGCTTCTCCCTGGTACAGGCCAAGAATGCAACTATCTCATTCCTTACATCTACTTTCTTTTAGGTATGTCAGACACAGCTGCTCTTAAGACCAATTTTTCTGAGAATTAAAGGGCAAAAGTAGAAGGGATTTGAGACCCTTCAAATATAATACAGATGAACAAAGGTACCATCTGGATTGAAAAACTATGGCAAAGTGCAAATATGTTGCACGGGCTTGTTCGGATGTATGTCCCTACCACACTAGCCTGTAAGGTTTCAGCCACACACACTTAGTGCCATGGTCTGGTGGACAAGGTACCGCTGGGTCCCAGGTTGGACTCGATGACTTCAGAGGCCTTTTCCAACCTAGCTGATTCAGTGGCTGGCCCTGTAAAGCCAAATCCCTCTGAGACACGCCGCCGACAGCTCCTGCCCCCCGGCCCACATACCGGGCCGCGGCCGCGGTGCACCCCCTCCTCCGCTTCCCGGGCTCCTCCCTTCCGTGAGGCGGGGCTTTGCGGACGCATACGAGCGGTGCGGCGCCGCCGGCGCGGTGCTGGCGCAGGGCAAGGTGACTGCGAGGCGGCCGCGCAGACCCTGGGCCCGGGCCGGGCCGGGCGGGGCCGCAGAGCTGCGGGAGGCGGCGGGGCGAGGCGGGCGGGGTGGCGGCGGCCGCCGGAGCTGCTGTGCCTGAGGGCGGGGCAGCGCGCGGGCCGGGGCGCGCCTCAGCGGGAAACGCGGGGAGCCGCAGTCGCGGAGATGCGAGCCCGGGAAACGCGGGGATCCACGGCCTCCGCAGGGAAAAGCTGCGCAGGGCACTGCTCCGGAAGGACGGAGAGAGCGGCGGGGCGCAGGCGTGGGTGTTCCTGGCGTGGGGGGTGCGGAAGCGGGGGAATACCAGACAGACGCCGCAGTCGTGTAACAAAGTGAATGGCCTGAATTGTCAGGGGAGGTTTGGCCTGCGTATTATAAAATCGATCTTCACCCCGAGGGTGGCTGGAACAGGCTCCCCAAGGAAGTGGTCTCAGCACCAGCCTGACAGAGTTCTGTGAGCGTTTGGACAGCACTCTCGGGCGCATGGATGCTTGGGGTATCCTGCGCAGGGGTGGGAGTTGGACTCGGTGGTCCTCGTGGGTCCCTTCCAACTCAGCGTACTCTGTGATTCTCAGTCTGTCAATATTCAGTGTATCGGTATTCCCTCGCACCAGGAAGGGGCCTGGTGAAGACACCAGTCACATTGGTGGGAAGAATGGTGGGAAGCGTTTTTTGCCCTAGCACGTGTGCAGGGTGATAGATGCTTTTCCACCCTCACAGAGGGGTTCGAGGGTGTCTGAAGGACTTGGATTGGTGTATGGCCACCTGCACTGGGCTGCAGGAGCAGGCCCTGGGCTTGTGTGCACACAGGCCATGTAGAACCGGTGCTCCAGGAGAAGGGTGTTGGGAATACACATACCCATACGTGGTGTGGGAAGAGTTTGGGACAGAATATCCTGTGTGTGTGCCACACAGTGAAGCAAGTGGAAGGGCAAAATTGCACCGAACACGTGGGCATTCACAGAATGTAGAGTCTGGGAATATTCCTGGCTCTTTGATTTTGTAACACAGTATTTCAGAGGTGTGAATGTACAATATACAGCTGGTGTCATTTTTTTGAGTGAGGTACTGTTTGAGGGGTGTCTCATGCTCTGGCGACTGCTAACAGGAATAGTACCGGCTTGGCTTCTGTAAAGTCTGGCCCAGAATTTCCAAGTCTTAAAAAGCCCTTGAATCTCTAATAATATAGAAGCTTTAGGATAGGATATGGAAGGGCAGTAGACCACAGCACACGGAGATTAATTATTTCAAGTAGTTCTTCATGGAAGACTGTTTTATTTCTTCTCCATTCTGCTAAAGATTGCTAGTCCCTGCAAGGTGGAAGAGGTAGATCAGGAAGATCCCCCAGCTGCCCCAAGAAGGCTCTGTAGATCAAACTCTACACAAACTAGAAACTAAGAGGCAACTGTTAGTCATTAATTATTTCAAATAATTTTGGTGAACAGTTCTGAAAAGAGATGATTTGCCTGCAAAAGCTGATAATTCTAAAATCATAGTAGTAACAAAATTTTGTAGCTAGGGCGTTGCTTGAAGGACTTCACTGTTAATGGCTAAAGGGACTTGGCCATTACTTATTAACAGTGAATGCTATCTGAAAATACGGAATAATTTTTGCATTTAGGCTCAGGAAAGGTCGGAGTCAGGATTGAATTATGTCTGTTATTAAACTGTGATGTAGCAATACATTACATGTTTCTTTAGAAAACATCCAGGTTAACCTGGAAAACAATAAACTGCTTTAATTAGTGGTAAATTTCCACATGTAGTCGACACTTATATTGCATTGTTACCTACCTTTTGCTAGGGTAAATATTTTGGTTCTTCAGATGAGCCAGGTGTTTAAAATTGACATCAATAGAAAACCTGTCTGCACCAAGGCCAATGCGTGGCTTACGTGGCAGCATTTTGAAACTGTTGTGTTACAAAGTTTTAAGGCAGTCCTGGAAATTATTCTGCTTTGGGTTTGCTGAAATGTAATGTTAACAGAAGTTGAAATTGACAAATACCAGGAATTTGATTCTAGTCAATTCAGATGGATTTGGAATGTCTCCACATCTACCTCTAAAATTATTTCAAGAGACCATTATTACAGCCAAATACCAGCTGTAATTAAATGTGATCTGAGTGGCTGGAAGGATGTGTGGTCTAGTGATTCAGTTCTGTTGGGTCTGTAGTTATGGTGAAACATGAGATTGTATTTTTTCACAACTTACAGACCTACTATTTTGGGAGATGGTATTTTCTGTGAGTGGTTGGAAGGATTGTAGAATTTTAGACAATGCTTGAAGATAAAGGAGGACAAAACTATTCTGCTTTTTAAAAGCCTGATTTGCATAAATGAAAAGAACCTGCTTTGTCACAGGGGTCATGGTGGCCCCCCTTCAGGCACGCAACTTGGCGTAAACAGATTTTTGATAAGTTTGCTTTGTCACTTCATTATTTTGTGTTTTTTCTACTTTGGCTTCTTAGTTTATGTAATACAGAATATGTATGCAGCAGTGATTGACTTAAAAGAGTCTTGTAAGGGGTGTGCCTCCATTGATACTAATATTGTTCATGCAGTTTCAAAAACAAGCTTATAGGTGTGTCAGAAGTGGCATTCACATCTCAATTATGATTTTATTTGAATTTGTGTCGGGATTTACATACATAATGGCAGGATGTCCTGCTTAGAACCATCTTCAAAAAGAGGTTGTTTTAGAAATGAAGAAAAGCAGTGGTCTGTGTAGATCTGAGTCTGGCTAATTCCACTGCCAGGCACAGTTTTGCAGCACCATAATGGATTGCAAGTGGACTAGAAATACCACTTTATCTTTGACAACTTGGGATAGATTCCTGATCATCCTAACATCGCTATTACACCAATGCATGGTTTTGTCACATGTGATGAAACCTAAACTAATGTCTTAAAAATAGGGAAATCTTGAAAAGTTGCTCAATTTTGTTAAGTTTCATGACAGTGTGATGTCACAGCAGCCTTTCTTTTAGAACTTTACCCAAAAAACCTGAATGCAATCTAAAAGGAGCATAGAATTGCTCCTGTTAGTATTGTCATGTATGTATTGTGCTTTTCCGGCTGGCATTATCAGTAGAGAGATTAATATTGCTTGGAGTCAAAGATAAGCAACCCTTGTGCATTAATCCAGAAAAAGTTCAGTCCCCACAGTGGAGTAAAAATCTGACATAACGTTAGATTTCATACCAAAAGGATGGTACTTAAACTCTTGCTAACACCTTAGCAATTTCTGTTTGGGAGGAGAAGAAATGTGGGTTATTTTTCGGGAGTTATTGCTGTATCCTTTTTTAATACATTTATTCAAATGTAATACTGTATTATTGACTATTTCAATGTACTTTGGCCTACAGAAGAGTGTGCAAGGTTTTAGAAGTCAATGTTTAACTTACTTTACCTCACTAAAATGTGTTTAGTGGAGATACATAAACTGAGTCAGTCAAAAACTTCCTCTTTTTGTTTTCAGAGTCTTTCAGTGGATGCATCTGAGCCATATGTTCCATTCTGTCATTTTGGAATGTGAGATTTTGTTCCTTTCATTTACTGAGGCAGAATAATTTTTCTACTTACACAGAGGTTTCCATCTGAGCAGGGAAAAGTCATTTTACTGTTTGATTACCGTTGAACTTCATAATACTAAAATATTGTTTATACAGGATTTTTAGATACTATTTGTAGAAATAGAGATAGTAAAATTGAACTTTAACTAGAAAAGAAAATTTCCATTATAAAATTTGGAAACAGAACTGACTTGTTGTGTTAGGTCTCTTATCAGTGGAGTATTACTGTGTGTCCACAGTTTGGGCTGCACTTGTGTATGCTGTTCATGAAGTGTATACCATTTGCTGTATGTAAATTACTACTATTAATGACACTTTTTTTTCTCTATTATGTCAGGAAGTGTACTTCAAGAATCTTTCAAAACAGAAACAAAAGGAAGTCATGGAGAAGAATGGAAACCACCACAAACTTCGTGTTTGTGTTGCTACTTGCAACCGTGCTGATTATTCAAAATTAGCTCCCATTATGTTTGGTATTAAAGCAGAACCTCAGTTTTTTGAGCTTGATGTCGTAGTGCTTGGTTCCCACCTAATCGATGATTATGGGTAAAGTGAATTTTTATCTACCAACCTGTTTCTGCGGTGTTAGCAACGAGAACATGAATGTTAGGTTAAAAAAAAGGTCTTGACATCATGAGTGTATGCAACAAAGCTTTACATTTTCTTTCCAGAATTTATTTTATTTTGCAGCTCCTTCTGAGATTGCATATTTCTGGAATTTTTTCAACCAGTCTTGGAGTTCTAGAAAGTTTTGTGCAAATGCAGTAATTGAGACCATAAACGGGATCACAGACTGTATGAAGTGAGAAACTCATGTCCTTAATTTTTCCCTAAGAATCTGGTGATTGTCAAATGAAAATGTGCTACAGTTGTTTAATTTTCACAGAGGAAAGATCTTCCTCAGTCATTTTAAATTGCAGCTCTTCTGCTTTACATAGTTATTGGAGAAAATATTTATATATTTTATATCTCAGGAGAATAGTGTTAGTTCTTACTTCCAGGATTGTGGAGGCAGGGAAGTGTGGTTGTGTGTTCCTAACAAAGTGAATAACAAAATGATAGATATATGTTTATCTATGGTATATGGTTAGGTGGGAGAGGTTAGAGTCCCCCTCCATGACTCTCTGTGAGTAAGCAGTCAGATCACCTGCCGAGGGAGGAGGAGGAGATGTCTTGGTCCAAGTCCATTCCCTTGGAAGGACTTATCACATCCCTGGTGGATATTCTCCTGTTTGCTGGGGAAAAGGTAGAAGGAACAGCATGCATAGTCTTTCTATGCATGTTCATGCATGTTCTGTCATGCCGGTCTTTCTGGGATTTTTGTTGGTTTTCCTCAGGCTGCACTTACCATCTTGGCCCCAGTAAGTGAAATAGATATGAATACATATTTTGGAAAACAAAATTAGACCTTGGGTTAAGTCTGCAGCACATCAGCACTGTTGAACTTTTAGAAATGTAGAAGCGTATCTTCAAGTAAAGACACTTTTCGGACTTTCCAGTTAAAAATTTTGGCATTTTATAAGCTAGAATGGGAGGAAGTTACATTATCTCAAACTACTAAGACAGGACGTTCCACTGGTGACCGTTCTCTTTCTGCACATTATAGCACTCTGTCCTTGCTTTGTACTGGATGTTGTTTCCATCCAATAACATGGCAAGGGGAATTCAACATCACAAAACTAACCTGATTCAAAACAAAACCAGACCAGAAAAAAACAGTTGAACTTCTCAGCAGGTTAGTATGTTGAATTGTACCCTCTCTGATTGGACAACTAAAGTAATCCCATTTCATTTGCTAAAGAGGAGAGACATGGCCCTGATTTTTCTATAGCCCATGACCCTTTGTTGTCTGCAAGACTTGTGCAAAGTAATATAAAATGCTACTTTTCCAGTTCCAAGGTATTTTGACACTTGGCTCTCTATTGTAAATGATTTGTAATGCACAAAGCAAACACTAGAGATTTTGATCTGGCAAATGTTTTTGCTGCTAGTTGCTTTGCGGTAAATATTCCAAATCCCATGTACCCCTTGGGTTTTTTTCCAGTACAGCTGTTCTAACGCACATTTATTTTGTGAAGCAATTTTGCTGTAAAATCAAGTTGTATTTACTCTAACACTTTTTCTCTGATCTTCAGTAATACCTATCGTATGATTGAACAAGATGACTTCGATATTCATACAAGATTACACACCATTGTGAGAGGGGAGGATGAAGCAGCTATGGTGGAGTCAGTTGGCCTTGCATTAGTGAAGTTGCCCGATGTCCTCAACCGCCTGAAACCTGACATAATGATAGTTCATGGGGACAGGTTTGATGCTTTGGCCCTGGCCACATCTGCAGCCCTGATGAACATTCGCATTCTTCACATTGAAGGTGGGGAGGTCAGTGGCACCATCGATGATTCCATTAGACATGCCATAACCAAACTGGCCCATTACCACGTGTGCTGCACAAGGAGTGCAGAGCAGCACTTGATAGCCATGTGTGAAGACCATGACCGCATCCTTTTAGCAGGCTGTCCCTCCTATGACAAGCTTCTCTCTGCCAAAAACAAGGACTACATGAGTATTATTCGCATGTGGCTAGGTAAGCAGGCCACTTTTTACTATTTTCTCACATGACTTTCAACACCAGACAAGCTCGGGAAGTAGGTTATCAGTCCAAAAAAATGTATTTGGTAATAGTACATGATATTTCATTCTTTCTTTGTACATCTGCTTTCATTCCATATTCTGCCATGTACAGCTGAAAAGCTACAGATCTGTTTTACTGAACACTTCGGGTCCTTTTGCCAAGTCAAAAAAATAACTCCTTAAATGGGTAATTTCTCTGAGCTGAACAATTTAAAAGCAGAACAGTCTTACATAAACAGTTATTTTGGTGTAAAGAATGTGTTTAAATAGAATCAAAGCTATTCAGGCCTAATATAAAAAATGGAACAGAATTTGTGTTATGAACTTTTTTTGAGGAATGAAGGAATAAAAACATGTCCATGTTGCAACAGGACAACATGCACCAAAGGCTTTTGATGTTTTATATTCATTGACTTACAAATAATTCCTGTAAGTGGTGGGGTTTTATGTTTGCTTTTTATCTCTAACAAAACAGTCTCCTGTATGGCACATTACCATGTGTAGTTGGAAGCTGAAATCTTTTTCAATCAGTATGTTTTGCAGATAAATGTTTTACCAAATGTACTAAGACAAGTATGACTGACTATTTTAAAGCTGTGGAAATGAAGTGTTTGATTGAGAATGGACAGTTGATAGCAAATCTGAGCAGCTTCAGGAGTTATTCCAGATTTACAGTGGTGTGAGAACAGTCACTTGATCCTGGCATAGTCTTGGAAAGCTTTAGAAGTAGGCTTGCAAGTTAACATTTGTTGATGTTTTGGTAGTGATCTCTAAAGTTATGAGACGTGCTTAGAGAGGCAAGTAACAAGCTAGATTGCCCTGTAACTCTCTTGATTTCTATTGTAACATTGATCCCTATGTGTTAGATACCCCATTCAGTGCCTTGACTGTTCAGGCTTTCACATCTGTGGTTTCAAAAGTGTGTCCTTCCTTCTTCTTGCTATTCTATGCCAATAAAGAAACTTTTCTTGCCCTCCATTTGGACAGGTGAAGATGTCAAAACCAGAGATTACATAGTAGCTCTGCAGCATCCTGTAACCACAGATATTAAACATTCCATAAAGATGTTTGAGCTGACATTAGATGCACTCATCTCATTCAACAAGAGAACTCTTGTTCTATTCCCTAATGTGGATGCAGGTGAGTAGAATACCTTCATGACAGAAGGACACGTAACAGATTGTCTTTAAAAGAGTGCTTTTATCCCAGGTCCTCCAGCAAGACAGAAATAGCTAGATGGTGTAAGCCTCATGGGTGCATCTGCTGCAGCTCCACATTTCATGTTGGTGGAAGACATTTCAGCTTTCCAGTGTGGGAAGGAAAACAGAGAGAAACCACATGACGTGTAGGAGCAATATTAGTGCCTCTTAAATTAACTCAGAACTACAAAGACACTTTCGCAGTGAACTTTTTGATCAAACTTTGGCTTGCAGACTTTGCCCACCTATGCTACTTACACTGTGAGGATAAAAAGAGAACAAACCTATTCAGAGCTGGCAACTCAGTGAATGGCTGGCTACTAGATCCTTTGCTTGTCTGGACTTTGATTTTAAAAGTAGAATTTAAATCATTTATTCTGCTTTGTTTTTCTGTAGGAAGCAAAGAGATGGTTCGTGTGATGAGGAAGAAGGGCATTGAACATCATCCCAATTTTCGGGCAGTAAAGCATGTGCCATTTGACCAGTTCATTCAGCTAGTTGCTCATGCTGGTTGTATGATTGGTAATAGCAGTTGTGGTGTCAGAGAGGTGGGAGCATTTGGTACACCTGTCATCAACCTGGGGACACGTCAGACGGGAAGAGAAACAGGTACATGTTTGCTTAACTCTAGTGTTTTGTAATGCAGGACAGTATATCAGAGGTGTCACCATTGCTTTAGTGGGAGCAAGGCAAGGCACATAACTGATGAAAAGTGATGTCGATCTGGTGGGCATCTTTCCTCTGCAGAGGAAGTAAAAACATTTTTTGTTTTCATTTCTAAAGCAGTTCTTACACTCCAATGCAATTTGAGGATCTGATCTGTCCTATTATGTTAATTTTTGTCATTGAGGTGAAAACGTTCTTCATGTCCGTGATGCTGATACACAGGATAAGATTCTTCATGCTCTACAGCTGCAGTTTGGGAAGCAGTATCCATGGTGAGTACATTTATCTTAATTCATTGGAGGGATGTAAAGCAGTAGAGTAAAAGGCATTTAGTCCTAAGGTGTTTCATCATATTTGATTGGAGTGCTTTTAGTGCACTGATCTGAGGTCACAAATTACTTTTCATTTTAGAACCATAATTCGATACCTGGTATGCAGTAGTATTTATAGAGCAAAATATTACTAGTAACATTTCAATACAAGTACTCATTTAACATCCAACAGAAAGTCAAGAGGACAAAATTCACGTTAACTTAGATCATTGTGATTAAGAGAGCTTGTTCTGTAGGAGCAGCATGAGGGAGAACATCCTGTCTGCCTTCTCTGACTTGTGCCTGAGGGACACTTTTTCATGTGGGTACAAATGACCACCAGGAGGTGAAAAATGCACAGGATCAAGAAAGACTGTAAAGCGCTGGTGAGGCCCAGGAGCCTGCAGAGCAGTTCTAGAGGCAGATGGAAACTTGCTGGTTTGTATGGAGTGTGCTGCTGCCGCTTCCTCCTGCTGTTCGTGGACTCTGCTGGTGCTGCTGCTGTGCTCTGCACTGCTGCTGTGGGGTGGGGTGGTGGGGAAGGACCTGTCCTTTGGCACCAGCACAGGAGCTCACTGGCTTTTTTGCTGCCAGCAGAGTGTGCAAAGTTCACTTTGAAACCGTTTCTAGCTGCAAAATGCAGATTCTAGACTGGCAAACCCAAGGCTGCCACAAAAGGCTCCATTTCTGTAGTCTTCTCTGCTGGAGCGGCTTGGACTGGGGCGGGGCCTGCCCCACTCAGTGGCAACAGGCACCTGTGGACTTTGCCCTGAGACAGCCCAAAGCCACCAACTGAAGCCCCTCCAAGACAAGGGGGAAAAAATAAAAGAGAACCTCAAAAAGGGAAGGGAAAAAAACTCTGGTAAAGCAAAGATGAAACAGCTAGGGAAGCAAACACCACATGGCAAAAGGTAGGAAGCTGCCTGGGCTGGGTGATTTTAAAATTGCCTGCAATCAGTACCCCCCCCAACCTCCACACTCACACAGGGTCCCTGGCTGCAGGGTCTTGAAGAAACAGTACAGATTTTTGCGTGCAGATAGATATGGAATACAGTAACATTATAGATCGCTCCAGGACAGGATCACAGGGCAAAACACATCGAGGGTGTTTATGACCATGGTGAATCCTCTCATACCCCTTCAAGCAACTTGGTTGCTTGATCCTCTGTGAAGTGCCTGCACACAGCAAGTAGAATAAACAAGATAAACTAGAAACTATGTCAGGTTGCAGAGCCATGATCTCATTGCAGTTATGGGGACATGCCTGGAAATGTTGTCATGGATGGCTTTGTATTTTTCAGAGAGGACAGATCAGAGAAGCAGGGTAGTAAAGTTGCTCTTTGTATGGGAGAGCAGTTGGAATGTACCAAGCTCTGCTCAGTGACAGATGAACAAGTTGAGAGTTTATGGGTGAGGAATTAACGGACAGGCTAATATGGGTGACACTGTTGTGGGTGTGTACTACGGGCCACTTGATGAGGAGGAAGAAGTTGACAAGGCTTTCTTTGTGCAACTGGAAATAGCCTCGCAGTCACAGGCCCTGGTTCTCCTGGGGGACTTTAATCTGATACATGTTATAGGGACAACATAGCTTGGCACACACAGTACAGGAAGTTCCTGCAGGTCAGTGAAGATAACTTTGATGCATAACTTTGGTGGAGGAGCCAGTGAGGAAAGGTGTGTTGCTGGACCTTGTACTAACAAAGCAGGAGGCACTGACTGAAGACATGAAGACAGGGGACAGCCTTGGCTGCAGCGAATGTTAGAAACTCAGAATCCTGCATTGGGGAAGCAAAACAGCATGCAAGACTTCAAAAGAGCTATCTTTGACCTCTTGAAAGACCTATTTGGAGGAATCTGATGAGTTAGGACTCCAAATGAGGAGGATGTCCAAAGAGCTGGTCAATATTCAAGCATCACTTCCTCTGACCTCAAGATCAGTGCATCCCCCTTATCTAGAAATCAGGCAAAGAGGGCAGGAGACCTAAATGGATAAGATTCTAGTAAAACAGAAGAAAGAAACTCATGGGATGTGAAAAAAGGGACAGGCCAGGTGGGAGGACTATAGGAACACTGTCAGAGTATGCAGGGATGTGAGAAGGAATGCCAAAGCCCACTAGGAATTGAGTTTGGCTCAATTCCAAGGGATATCAAGGACAACAGGAAGGGCTTCTACAAGTACCTCAGCAGCAACAGAAAGAATAGGGTAGATATGGGGCTGCTGCTGGATGGAAGACACAGAGAAGGTAGAATTACTGAATGCCTTCTTTGCCTCAGTCTTCACTGCTGAGAACAGCCCTCAGGAATCCCACACCTCAGAGGAAAGAGAAAAAGGTTGAAGAATAGAAGATGTGGTTGTAAAGTGTTGGGTTAGAGATCATCCCGGTAGACTGAACCCATAAATCCATGGGCCTGATGGGATGCACCCAAGTGTGCTGAGGGAGCTGGCAGATGTTTCTAAGCCAGTCTCCGTTATCTTTGAAAAATCACAGAAAGTGGGAGAGACGCCTAATGAGTGGAGAAAAGCCAGTGTTACTCCCATCTTCAAAAAGGGCAAGAAGAAGGACCTGAGAAACTACCAGCCAGTGAGCCTCACCTCCATCTCTAGAAAGGTGACAGAACAGATCATTCTGGAGGTCATCACCAAACATGTGGAAGAAAAAGAAGGTCATTGGGAGTAGTCAGCATGGATTCACCAAGGGGAAATCACACTTGATCAATCAGATAGTCTTCTATTGATGGCATGGCAGGATTGGTTGACAAGGGGAGAGCAATGGAGCATGGATACCTTGACTTAAGCAAGGCTTTCAATGCTGTCTCATCCCCATAGGTAAGCTCAGGAAGCGTGGGTTAGATGGATGGACAGTGAGACACTGGGTGAATAGCAGAGCTCAGAGGGTTGTGATCAGAGGAGTAGAACCCAATTGGAGGCCTGCAGGAGATCAATCCTTGCCAGGGATCAATACTGGGTCCAGTCTTACTCAGCTTGTTTATTAGCAGCTCCGGTGAAGGGATAGAATGAACCCCAAGCCAGCTTGCAGATGATACAAAACTGGGGGGAGTGGCTGACACACCTGAAGGCTGAGCTGCCACTCAGTGGGACCTTGATAGGCTGGAGAGTTGGGCAGAGAGAAACCTGATGGGGTTCAACAAGGCAAGTTTAGGGTCCTGCACTGGGGGGAAAAAACCCAGGCAGCAGCACAGGCTGGGGCTGACCTGCTGGAATCAGCTCTGCAGAGAGGGATCTGAGGGTCCTGGTGGACAACAAGCTGTCCATGAGGCAGCACTGCCCTTGCAGCCAGGAGGGCCAGTGGGATCCTGGGAGGCATCTGGAAGAGTGTGGCCAGCAGGTCAAGGGAGGTGATTGTCCCTCGCTACTCAGCTCTAATGGGGCCACATCGGGAGTGCTGTGTCCAGGTCTGGGCTCCTCAGTACAAGAAAGACAAGGAGCTACTGGAAGGGGTCGAGTGGAGGCCAACAGAGATGATTTGGGGTCTGGGGCATCTCTCTTAGGAGGGGAGAGAACATGAAATCTGGGCCTGTTTAGAGAAGACAAGACCAAGACAAGACACAACTGAGAGGGGATCTCTTCAATACATACAAATGTCTCCAAGGTGGGTGTCTACTGTGTCTTCTCAGTGGTGCCCAGCAACAGAACAAAGAGTAATGGCCATAAACCAAAACACAAGAAATTTCACCTAAACGTGAAGAAGAGCTTNCACCTCAACGTGAAGCAGAGCTTCTCTACATTGAGGGTGTGTCCTAGTTTACAATATAGATGTACTTAGTATTTTGTCACCACAAGCTGTGGGGCATTAGCTGTTATCTCCTTCTATGACTCACCCCGGATAACAGACAATGGGCCATCAGGGACCCACCACATGACTCATGGACTTATTTCATCCTATTGTGAGATGCTCCACCCAGGAGGGAGGAGCCAAATATTCCCACCTGACTATAACCTGGTTTTGGAACTGCC
>VZRM01006418.1:0-16574 GCA_013397955.1 Grantiella picta | reverse complement strand
CTGAGCAGGCAGACTAATTAGCACGGGAAGTGAGAGGATCATTAACCAACAGCAGACAGAATACTAGTTCTTATGAAAACTTAGGTAACTTGTAGTCGATGAACATTAATTCCTTTGTTTACTAAAATGTTTAAGTAGGGGAAAGTTTTGGTTATCATGGTGCTGATGGTAGCTTATAAAAAAGGGGGACAGGTCTTTCTGCACGGAGAGATAGTGACGGGATAAGGGGGGATGGTTTTAAAGTAAAGAATGGAAGAGTAGATATTTGGAATAAATTCTTTACTATGAGGGTGGTGAGGCACTGGCACAGGTTGTCCAGAGAAGCAGGGGATGCCCATCCCTGGAAGTGTCCAAGGCCAGGTTGGACAGCACTCTGAGCAACCTGCTCTAGTGGAAGGTGTCCCTGCTCATGCCCGTGGGGTTGGAACTGGACAGGTTGGAAAAACACGATCTTTAAGGTCATTGCTGCGATAAGTTACAGACAGTGTAGTTCACAAATCGTTTGAAAAAGATAATAAGTTTTAATTCTCTCTAAGATCTTTGTTAAAGTTGTGCTTTTATGAAGATAGTTCCTGTTTTAAACCAAGCCGCTATGCTCATGCTTGCAAGCGGCTTTGCCCAGCCCCAACGAAGCAGCTACAGGGGATTTTAGCCTTGGTGCAAACCCCCCACCAGGAGCCCTGTGCAACCCCCACGGTGAAAACCATCCCAGGATGCCCGGCAACAACCACACAACGCAGAGCACGCCGGCCTGGACAGCTCAGCGGCCAGTCAAGACCCACGAAGGGAGGAGGATGCAAGGGGTATGAAGGGTAATTGCTCGTAACCCGCGGCGCGGTGCTTTTAGGCGTAGCAGGAGGCTCGCCTTGCCCGCCCAGCGCTGTCTTGACTGATATCCGCTTGATTTTAATTAATAAATTCTCTAATTGGATCTGAGTCTCTGATTGGTTATTGAGACCCAAAATATCACAATTGCCTATGCAAATGATTCTGAGATTGATCTTAGATCAGAGTGTTGGTAGGATGCTGCCTATCAGAAGCAGATGTTTCATTGAACTCAGGTTCATGAGTAAAGAGGTGTTACTCCTGACACTAGCATCAGCCTCTGGACTGTTGTTTGGCAAATCTCTTGCTCTTCACTCATTGTCAGGGCAGACTGAATGCAAGCCTTAACTATGCGGTGACTGAATCCACATGAAAGATTTTGGCTATTTATTTATTACCTCTGTGACACACTGGCTGCTAACACAGAGGACACGAAAAGGTGGTTACAGGGCAGTGATTTTGCCTGTTTCCCCTGTATTTGTTGGCAGGAGAAGTAAGTGCCTGTGGCCAGGAGGAGCAGCCAGCAGAGAGGAGTGACCCTGAATGGACATGGGGTACTCTGGGTCACCTGGCCCTGGCTGTTTAGGGGGCTGCTCTAAGGCCTCACAAGTTGATTGGTGTAGCACGTAGCCAGGAAATTATTCTTATATAACCTTAGGCCTGCTGGTTTTGCCATCTATGCTTTTTTTTTTCCCCATGACGACTGTCTGATTGTGCTTTAGCTAACAAAGCTGGCACCTTTTACAGGAACACAGCAAGGTGCCAAAGGTCAGACTGTGGGTCTGCAACATCAGCCTCATTATTCAAGCTACACAACAGGCAGGCCAAGATGCCTTCCTGCATGCTTTGTGTTAATTGTTGTGGGAAATGCCACTGTAAAGGCGCTTTGGATAGACAGTCCTTGCACAGCCCTGACCCAAGCTGTGCAACCCTAACACAGTGTGTACCAACCTCATCTTACCAACCATGGCTCTCCAGAGACACAAGATGCTTCTAAAAGTAGTGTTGTTTATATGTGACCTGAGTCCCGAGCACTGCTTGCTGTGTACGTCTCCCAGGTTTTTTACTGTCTGCCAAACTTGTGTTAGCAGGATTAACCTCTACAGCTGTGTCACTACTGAGTTCTTTTCCTTTGATAGCCTCAGAGTTTCCCAAGCTCACCAGCTGTAACACTTCGTGACTTAATCTTTGCAAGTACTACTGAGATTTGTGAAAAATGCTGTGAAGTTTACACAAAACAAAAAGAATTGTGAGGTAGAGATTAGTTTTCTATTACTGTTTTATTGACATGATTGAATACACAGTCAGGTTTTATAATTCAGGATTGCGGCTGCAAAATGTGGTAATGGGTAAGGATAGCTATTTGAATTTCTAGGGAACTACTGAATCTGCCTGCTATTCCAGGGACTGAGCTTCAAACTGAGGGAAAGTGGGTTTATGATTCATTGGCAGCTGTTGTTTGTTGTTTGGAAAGAATTCCCTTTCCTTGGAATGTGCAAATGAAACAAGCATATCCCCTTGGTAAATTGTGGGAGTGAAGGGTGGAGAGGAAGCTAATGCATTTTATCTCCAGTTTGGTGTAGGGTAAGGGAAATTAGATTTCTATGGTTTTCTTTCATTTCTGAACATCTTCCACCATGTGAGAAGAGACAGGAGGAAGGAAGGTTCCTGCACTTTCAGTAGGTGTAGCTGGCAGTGAACAGTGACTGCGTGGCAGCTGCATCAGCCTTCCCAGACGTGACATACTGTCCCTTGCAAGCCAAACTGTTAATCTGAAAAGAAAAAAAGGAAAAAAAAAAAAAAAAGGAAAACAATCAGCATGAAGGAAAGAAGGAGAGAGCAACCAGCAGTTGCCTTGCTTTAACCAACTTGGTTAAAGCAAGGCAGAAATAACAGAGTAACACCCATGGTGAACATGGAGCACCAGGATAGACAGAATCAAGGGGAGCCTTTCAAAGGTGACAACATGTGTCCCGTCACGGAGAGCAGCCTTTCTCTGTCCTGGATGGAAGCCTCATACCTGTGCCCGCTTGCGGAAGGCGTCTTGTGCAGCCTTCTTGTTCTCGCTCTTGCCCAACCATGCAGCCAGGGCAGAGGCTTGCAGGGCTCTACCATATGAAAAGGTCAGTTTCCAAGGCTTAGGCAGAGGGGACTGATTCATGGCATTCAGGTTGAGAGAAGCCTCCTCTTCACTCTGACCTCCAGACAGGAAGCAGATTCCTGCAAAAAAGATAATTTGAGGCTTAGAAACAGAATGTTCCAGCCACCTCAATCCCTGACCTTTATGTGCCAGAGGAGCAGACATGTCAGAGGTCAGAGAGAGAGTGGGAATGAAGAGATAGGAATGAATCAGGAATCACCAGGAACAGCAGCAGGAACAGTGCGGAGGAGAGTAGTGACAGTTGCTACAGCGACATCCTGAGGGGTGTACTTCTTGGTGCAGGAATGCCCAGCTGTCACCATGTTGGGTTTCAGCAGTGTCCCTTCCAGGTACACATGATGATCATTCAAGGCCTTGTAGACAGCAGCCAGAACCTGAAAACAGGAGGATTGCATACAGACCTCTGCTCAAATTCTTCATGGAAGCCTGCTGTGGAAAGACGGCTTATTCTTTGGTACTGTAGCAAGATCAAATTGAATTTTGCTTTCTTATGAAATTTTTCACAGGGTTGCAGTTGTGGAGACCCCACTGCTTTCGAGATTACTAGAATACAACTCTTCATATTTATAGTATTTGTCCCTGCAAACTGAGGTACTGAAATTGAAGTAATTCGGTTTGGTCCTGATACAGCTTTTTGAGATTGAGAATGCTTATATTGTCATTGAAGTGGAAATCCAAAAGCATGGAAAATACTCTTGCATTTCCTATGAGCTTGTTATTTGCCTAGAAGCTCATTTTTGTGATGCAGTTACAAAGCACATTTTTAGTCAAATCTCACTGAGATCTGTGAGCACAAACTGCACAAAGTTTAGCTGCTGATTTGTGAAGGCGAGGAGAGAGGGAGGAATCTCTTACCTTCTCTGTGACATACTGACAGCGCTGGAGATCATGGTCTCCATCAGGCAGGACTTCTGGCTCCACAATGGGCACCAAGCCATTCTAAGGAAAGAACGACAGGGCATTCTTTATGGCTGTGATTCTTTATAAAACTGTTCTTGTTTGCCCTGAATTTGGTGGTATTCCTTTGAGCTATGCTGCCCTTCCTCCTGGTGGCCTTTTCCCAAAACCCTCACACGAATTCTCCTTTTGAGCTACCTAGCATATTATCACAAGGGAAGGAGAGAAGGGGCACCAGCATCTCAGGAAAGGTTGCTAAAGAGGAGGTACCTGCTGGCAGATGCTGGCATAGCGTGCCAGTGCGTTGGCATTCTCCTGGATGGCAAGCTCAGAGGGTGTTGTGCTGGTGATCTTCAGCACTGCTCTCCACTTGCCAAAGTCAACACCGTCTTTCTTGTACTGGGCACAGCGCTCAGCCAGTCCATCCAGCCCTGCAGAGGTAGAACAATGCTTCACTGAGAGCTGCTTTTAAGCACAGAAAGTACTGTGGCTCCAGCCCAGGCTGCATCTCAGGCCAGCTACCCTATGGCTTCTGCTGCACAGGCCATGGCTTAGGCTCCTTAGGTCTCTCCTTACCTTGGATGGTGGTTTCTCCATTTGTTCCTGCTAGAGGTGCTGTGCCTTTATCCAGCTGTGGAGATCAGAAAAACAGGTATGGTTACAAAAAGATAGGAATCAGTCTAATCCTTATTGTCTTACCCATGTTTAGTCTGCCTTGGAAGACTGTGAGTAAAGCATGGACCTTAAAATGCTCAGGGTGCAAAGAAGGGAAATGTGGGAGCAAAGGGGAAGAAAAAGGAGTGAACTGGGTAAGAGGAGGGGCAGTGTGTGTGTAGATCTGCAGGGAATGGCTCAAGAGCTCTTTCAGAAGTGGACAGAATTGGATTTAGGTTACTGCATGGAGGGACTTGTTTGCAGTGAATGGTGAGTAAATGGGAGTCGGTGTATGAAAAGTTCCAACATGTAAAGCAAATGTGCCTCTAGTTAGTTGCACAAAAGCAATGCAGAGAGTTTTAAAACCAAGGGCAAAAACGGGGGTGGGAGGGGGGAAGTGTTTTTCAGGAGACAGTGCAGCCCCAAATATAATTTTCTCTGGAACTGGGGTTTGGATTATGTTCCCAGCCAGGCACATACAGATACTCACCTTAATTCCCACCACAATGCCTTTTTCCTTGATGAGTGTTGGGAATGGCTTTCCACTGCTGTCTTTCTGATAGAGAGTCTCATGGAAAAGGATCACTCCTCCAATGCTCTGGTTGATGGAGGCGTCCGAAGTGAAGAGGATCTCTCTAAAAGCTCGGCGGTTCTCCTCCGTGTTCTCCACATTGATCCGCTGCAGCCTGTTTCCCATGGTACCTAGTGAGGTGGAGAAAGACCAGACAAAGAGGTTCTAGGCTTGGCTAGCCTTCTGGTCTTCCCAGTATGTAGTAATGAACTGGGGCTTCAGTTCAGAGCTTCCATCTCAATCCATAGATTGTAAGCATTTGTTGTTGCAGCTGGAGCCCTGCCTGGCAGAATTGTTTCTGCTCTGACAACAGTTTCTAAGTGTTTTTCATCTTCTCCACTGATGTTAAAATACGAAGCAAAACTAAAAGGAAAAAAATACTGGGTACTGCCAACTGATTGATATCCAGAACTCACCCACTGATTCATCTGCAGCTAGGATCCCCTTTCCTGAAGCCACAATCCGCTGAGCAATGTCTGAAAGAGCTTTCTTCTGCTCTGGAGACAGTGCTGGGAACTGGTGGGTCATGTTGACTTATCTGTGGGAGAGAATTACTGTTACAAGCTGGGGGAGACTGTGAACCAGTGACACCACTCAGGTATTTTCACTGCAGGGCTCTTGGTGCTTGTCTGGTCCCTGTTATAGTAGGCATATGTCCAGAAATCTGTTCGAGTTCTTCTAGGCTCGGTGTGTCTGGAAAAACTAGAGAGAAATGTAGAAGGTACATCCTGCAAAATCCTGCCAGAACCAAAGTGGTAAAGACTCTGCATTGTATCTGGATTTTCTCAAAAAAATAAAGGAAAGTCAGTCTGCCATAAAAACATGCACCAAGTAACAAACTGCAGACTTTTTGGTTCTCATCAGTTAAATGCCAATAATTCCATTGCTTACCTTTACACATTTTATAGCACTGCTTCTCTTCTATTTCCTGCCTGCGCTGGCAGTATTTGCTGCTGTGTCTGGTTGACTTCCCATCCCCAACCTTATGGTTTGGTTTGTAATCCTCCTCCCTATGGCTGCTGTCAGAAATGTAGTGCATTGCTTCCTTTACAGAAGACTTGGTTCCTTAGGAGAATTCACCCCTCATTTCTATCTTTTCAGCTGTGGCAGAGGCTTATAAGCTGCAAATACTCAGCATCTGAAATCTAGATTCTGTCTTGATACGACAAAATTCTTGGTCTTATTAAAGTTTTGCTTGGATCATCTGAGTAGTTCAAGTTACTTTTCTGAGTGTATAAGCCTGTAAGTCTGAAACAGAAAGATTCTCTTTCTCTAGCTGATCATATGTGATAGCTAAAGCAATGCCCATTTTTTTATCAGTGGGTGGTAAATCCAGAAGGTGATTGATTAAAAGCCACATAAAAGATTTCAAATACCATGTTTTTCTCCAAAGGGGCAGGGCTCTGGACAGTGTTTGCATTTTCTATTCCCAAACTCTGCCATTTTCCATTTCATCAGAGATGGCCAGAAAATATTTCTCCCTATAAAAGCGTGTAGGGAGCCAAGTCCAACTTCTTATTTCCCTGCACACAGATGCTGTGTTGCCAGGGAATCCTTGTCTTGTCCTCCCTACTGAAGGGCATAATGGGGAGAAATAATAAAGGGTCTGTCTGCTACTCATGATAGTGTACAGAGTTCTGTATACCATGTCAAATGGTGCCAAAATTTTCTGGCAACAATGCCACCAGAATATAGTAACAGCAATAAGTTCATATCCCTGATTTATAGGTGAAAGTACTTTGGTACTGGTAATAATATTCTGCAAGATTCTAATGTCATTTTCTGCCTGTACAGACCAGTCAGATGTAGCCCAGATGTCTGCTTTACCTCTTCTTGAGCTGAGACTGGAATTTTTCACATGCAGCTTACCTCAGGTGAGTCATTTTAGGTTTAGAGGGAAGTTGAAGGGCTGAAATGCCTTCTTGCTGTGGTCTTGGTGAAACAGGCTTAGCTGAACCCATCTCTCTGTGTGCCAGGCTGTGGCCAGAACTCGGAAGCATCCCTCTACTGTGGTGATCACAGGTCCATCACTCCCCACTGTTGGCCTTCTCAGCTCACCCAGAAGAATTTGAAAATTTGAAAATGTGGTTTATGCTGCGTAGCTACTTAAGTTCACTTACAACTCTCCTCATCCCTCTCTTGCTTTCTGTGTTGGATATCTCTTAGAGGAAACTGGCTTATTATTATGATTACTGTAGAAATAGTTGGGTGGTGAGCACCTCAGTTAAAGCCACACTACTGTTAAATAAGTGGTTACGCAAAATGATAAGGAATCACTCCAGTAGTTCACAGTTTCTGTGAAAAAGACTGGAAAATTGTGCTCTGGCCAGAATACAATCTTGTCCAAGGTCAAAACTAACACATAGCTAAATCAGGGGTGGGATTTTAGATAACAGCACCAGGAGGTGTATCTAGATAACCTTTAATCCAGCTGGCTGGATTGCCAGATCACCAGTCACTCCAGTCATGTTACGATGGGTACACTTTTTTTCCAGCAATGCAATGAACAATGAGGCTAATGTCTACTCTATCTTACTTGTTCCCAGTGTTTGCCTAAATATAACAAGGAGACACTTATCACTCAAAACCAGCCTGCAATGCAAATTTTCAAAATACGGAAATACGAGTTTTCAGTGAATAATGCTGTTCCAAGTGAGTGCTCTGAGAGACTGAAACAACAAAGTGTCGTTTCATAGTGATGAACTGGAAGACAGCAAATTATTTCCAGTTTCTATGCAAGTATCTCATTGAATGTGAAGGAGCTGGTGGAGATTTGCCAAAGTCTCCTCAAAATGATCTTTAAGGCAATAGTGATCTACCCTGCCAAGCTACAAGGACAAACAAAAGGCACAGTGTTTTTAGCTTAAATAGTGAAGAAATGAGGGCAAAAGAACAATTGTAAACCTTCTAATAGCTCAAAGGTGCAGAAGGTTCTAGTACCCTTGATTTAGGATTTTATTCTTCTGTCGTTCTTTAATGAGGAGCATAATCTCTGAGAATCTTCATGTCTGCCCTCAGAAAGGCGTCTCTGCTGTAAGGTCCTGCTCTGAGCAGGGGAGCAGGCAGGAGTGGAGAAACCTTACTCTTCAGTAACATTTGATACAGCTACCTTGTAAGGAGTAAGCTCCCAGCACATCGACAGAAGTGTTAATGCCTTTTCTCAAAGAGCTGGATATGTCACCTCACACATCCTGAGAAAAAACTGTTGTGCCCAGGTTGCCAGAGCTGCACAGCTTATTTCAGACTTCTAAGAACAAAGCCTATTTGCCTTACTCTGAGTTATCTGTTTAATGTGATAACTTTTCCAGGAAGAAAAACACTCTAATGAACTATGTTCTCAGTAACAACTCTCAGTAACTGGGACTTGTCCCACCACTAAGGTTTTTCAAGAAATTTTATTTTTATTTACCCATTTTAGGCTGTGGGCTGTGTCATAAGCTCTAGTGATTTCACATTGAATTCACATTGTATGAATACAATGCATTTTCTCCATAGTATCTGCTTACATAACATTTCTTTTAAAGTAGAATTTTTAAAACCCTCAAAAGAATAAAACTGCACAAGCCTCCCAGCTTCCAAATATCTCAGGAACTTTAACACAACATTGGCATATTTTCTTTCCAACCACCTCAAGTGACTGGCATCTTCTAATCTTACAGAAAATCTCACCTGGTTTGCAGATGGGGAAAGACTGGATGAGAATCTCTAAGTTTTTCTCTTTGGTCTCTTTGCTGCCTTCTTTTATAAAATTCGTTCCAATAGTGCAGGACCAAAGTCTCAAACTACAGTTTGTATCCCACACATGTAGCTTTTTCGTGTCCAATTACTAGTAAACACAGCCCTTCAGCACCGTCTGTGACGGTCAGCAATACAAACTCTGCACACAAGAGATTCTGCTTCCAAAGAACAAGGTTTGAAGAAGAAGATGAATATATCAGTAGATAAATACAGTTGACAGGTATAATGAAAAGTATTAAAAAATTTAGCCCATCACATGTAGGCACAGTGTTAGCCTGGCTGGATTTACTCATCTTTTATATTTATATGCTTAGGAAAGGCAGACAAGTAATGAGTTAGGCACCTCATATTCTCACTGCAGTGGATGTCCTTGGTTACTGGCCTCACTTCTCTTTGGAGATCCACTAAAAAGCTGTTTCTAAATAACTTTGGTTCCTTGGGCATGGGGAAAACAGATGGGTATGAATGGCTGGGCAAGCCTGGCCCCATCCTGCTGATGGACCACATTCTTATCTGGTTGGCAGATGACACCAAGCTAGTAGGACTACTTGATAAGCCTGGTTGATGGGCACCCATCCAGAGGAGCCTGGATGTGGGGTGGGAAGAGGCCAACAGGAGCACCATGAAGTTCAGCCAAAACAAATGCTCAGACATCGCCTAGGGTGCAGAGCCCTGGCCACCATCCCCCCAGGACCAGTGGGATGAGAGAACAGCCCTTTAGGGATGGCCCAGGGCTCTGTCAGGCAGTGAGCTGAACAGGGGCCAGCAAGAAGGGCCCAAGCATCCTGTGTAAGCAGAGGTCTGTCCTGTAATATCTGGGTACTGCATCCAGTGTTGGGCCCCTGCAGTACAGGAAAAATACTGACTGAAGTGAGTTAGTTCAACAGATGCCACCAAGAAGGTCAGTGGCTGGAGCACTTGCTCTGTGAGAAGTCTGCAGAGCTGGGTCTAGTTCAGCCTCAAGAAGCGATGGCTTCAGGGGCACATCTCAGCAGTGCCCAGTGCCTACAGAGTGGTGATCGAAGAGGCAGAGCTGGGCTCTTCACAGAAGCTGTGATGGGAAAGTGAGAGACAACAGGCACAAGCTCAAACTAGAGAGATTCAGACTGCATATAAAGATTTTTGTTTTCACTGTTAGGACAGCCAAGTAATGTAACAGATTGACCAGCTCTGAGAAGGTAAAAAAATTGCTGTTAGACTTGCATGAGAATTCAAGTCTTAATACTGCCAGCAGGGGAGGCTGGGGGAAGTGGTGGTGAGGGTCTCAGGTGGGCAAAATAGTTTTGGGTAAGCACATGGGTAAGTTGAGAAAGTGACAGAGGATCACAGACTCAGTGAGCATTTGAGTTGGTCAAGCAATTTCCTGTTCTGGCTGTTCACAGCTTGAAAGGCTACAGCCTAATGCAAGAGTAGGTTTTATTTTCCTGCACTGCAGACCTTATACCCCCCCTGCCAAAGGATCTTTTCCACACCTTTGCACTAATGCCTCAGAAGAAGCTGCACAGCAAACACACATAACTGCATTTCTGACAGCACTGGTGTCTGTCAGGACCGGCTGCCTTCTCCAGTCATTCTCTGTTCTCCTTGTGAAACAGAAATTTATGTACACCACAAGCAAAAACAAACACAAAACAAAGCTACAGAAAGCAATGCAAGTATGTTACGGCTCTAGTCCCCTTCGACTAAGGATTCACTCACTTACTCCAGGAGTTCTGAGTGACTAAGCTAAATTAGAAAGTCAGTGTTAGCAGCAAATGGATCCCTTTGGAAGACCAGTGCAGAATGGCTGAGCGCTTATTTCTCACAAGCTGTTCCTGAAACAAAAAAAATTAAAACAAAACAAAAACAACTTCCCAAGCCCACTGTAGATAAACATACCAGGTCTCAGCTGCTGATATATGTACCAACTTTACAGTTTAGAAATTGGATTATTATACTTACTTGTTTGTGGGCAGTGCCTCCGCTGCTACAAGCTTCTGGTGAGGTGTTTGCAGGCGAAGAGACCTAGTCCTTCTAATCACTAACTTTTATAAAAGTCTTGATGGGGCTTTTTTTTTTTTTCCTCCCTCCACTCCTTCATTGTCCCTCCTCCTCCGCAAGCTGTCCAGGGAGGTGTCACGGCTCAAGGTCGGTCACTGGCTATCAGACCACCACCACACACCTCCAATGGGACCTGGTCATGCTCCTGCTGTTCCTCCCCTTTCCCCTCCCCTGCACATACAAGGCGATTCATGCAGTGAAACTGAGATGTTTTCCAGTAATTATTCCTCCTCTTTCTAAAACAGACCAAAAAGAGCTGCAAGAGAAACCATGAAAATTGCTTACAGGTATCTTGGACACAACTTTATCATTTAGCATTAGATCTTCTGAAAGCTAATACTTAGGAAACTGCAGGAAGAAAGAGCAGAAAACAAAATACAGAAACAATGCAGAAACAACACAGATCCTTAACTGGAATGAGCTGGTATCATTTCAGTGGCTTCCTGAGAGTTACACTGCTTCTTCCTTACTGGAAAGTCCAACAAAGGAAACTTATTTTCCTTTTCCAGCTGGTATATGGAAAGGCAAAATGCAAGGCTACAGTGTCAGGTTTAATGAAACAGCAAGTTCTGCTGTCCTGTATGTGTGAAAATAATGGTTGTCAGACTGAACATGCCCACACTGAGGTGCACAGCTGCAAACCAGATTTTCCCCAAAAATCCCCCTGCGATGCCCACCCATATTGCCATGACATACTAACTTTTCTGTTGCTTAGCAAAAGTTTTCAGTGAAATATACTGACTGTATAAATGGGGTATCAGCATGGCAGTTTATATGAAACCTCACTACAGCCATTGACCAAGTCCAGGTTGATAGATTTGATTATTTGTTTTCTTTTTTTTCCTACCCATCCTGCAGGCCAGTACTCCTGGAGGGAAGTACAGCACAGGGACTGTTGGACAAACATCATACCCTCAGGAGCAACACCCTCTGCAACCTTGGACATTGGCACATTTTTACCACGAAGACCCAGTGTTTGCNTTTCCCTTCCTGATCCATGCTTATTTTGCTGAAGAATGCTGTGGCACGAGACATGGACATAAAGCCTTTCCTGCTTTACAGTGTTAGCTTTACATTCCATTTCTCCCATCCTAGCAGAAAGACAAACCCTGTGGTGTATTAAAGTTTCTCCATTACAACAGAGGCATCTCAAATAGGTTACAAATATTTTTAATGACATACATTATCTAAGACCCTCTTGAGACCAAGAAGGTGTCATACTGGTGGTCTTCTTCTTCAAAGTCAGAGTTTGGTTCCTGTTGTTCCTGGTTTGACTAGAAGCTGACACAGGAGTGAAGTACTTGCAAGTGTTTTTTTCCCAGTCTCATCTGTGATACGGTCTGACAGGCTATTACAGAAAATCTGTGGGAGTCCTCTTGAAAAAAGGCAGCGCCAGACATTTAGATACCACTTTAAATAATCCCCTGCAGCCCATTTTTTATTCTTAACTCTCTCAGAAGTATATAAAAGTATTTCCAGGTGGATAATTGCTGGAGTGTGCCTTTCTAGGCCTTCTAATGCAATATTCAGCATTCCATGCTCTAGGACTACCGGTCCTCACAGAGATTTTGAGGATTGAGAAGATAAAAAGTAAATGGACATGACGGTTAACTTTTTCACTTCATTTAGGAATGGGAGACTTTTCAGGCAGGAGTTTGGTATGAGGTATTATAGTAGATGATGACACTGTAAGGTGTTAGCATGCAGACCCATCAAACTGACCATACGGTGCAGAAATTACAGTGATATTAAAATGTCACTGGAAAAGAGTACATACTTCTATCACACGTATTTATACTTCAGGGGTACTTGTACCTTTTAAAATTAGGCTTTAGTGGTATCACTATCAAATGCTAAGAGGAAAAACCTTTCCTCATGAGGGGAATGCAGTGTATTTGCATTTAACCAAACAACTAACCTGGCCCATAAAAAGTATCAAATCACTGCCTGCACTAACTACTCCATGGCAAAATTGGTGTATTATCCAAGTTGTAATTCTGTCTCATGGAGGTAGTGTTTGAACTTGGAACTCCCAACTCTCACACCTTTCCCGTGTGAAGGCAGGGTTCCCAGTGGGAATTCAGTTTCGGAGGCAGAACCATCTCCTCTGCATCCCTGGGGTTCTTCATCCCCCTCTGCCTCCGGCATGTAAAGGAGGATATGGGATAAAGATCCCAGGCAAGGGTAAGGAGAGGGTGAACAAGAAGGGAGGTCAGTTGCACAAAAGAACAACTACTCTCAGTTTTTTGTATTCTTAAAAATGATTATTCTGACTATTGTAGTGATTGCCAGTACATTTTTTAGTGAAGAGTATAATCTTTCATTAGAGAAAGGATTGCTTGCTGGTTTTGAGTTTTGGATGTCTGAGAATTGATTGCTTAAATACATATCTAACAAAATACAGTGACTGAGAGTTTTCTGCACAGATTATGGGTTTTTTATGTGTTCAGGAGAGAGCTGATATAAAGAGTTACAATATAAAAAATTTTATACCTGTGTTTGAAACATCGCTGCAAACAAGATGCATAACTAGTTACGGAGCCTGAATGTTCATTGTTGTATCTTATACAGGACAGAAACAGAAAGTGGTAGTTAGCTATAAAAGAGATTGGTAAGATTAAAACACAAGCGTCTAACATTTCCTCTCAAAAATGTGGCACCACATAAGTGAATTTTCTATTTGAATTGCTTGTAGATTTTGACTTTTCCATCTGAAATTACCATACAAAAGTTGACAGAAGTATGCATTTAAAAATATTAACAACTGAAAACTGTGTTCACACGGAGCATGGGTTATTACTTACATCTTAATTTGTGGGTTTTCTTTCTGGAGTTTGACTATGCAAGTATTGTATTTTTGTAGTAGAAGTTATTTTAATTGCTGTTTTTGTTATATCCAGCCTTGCCAGTTGTGCATTGAAGATTTTTAAGTGACATCTTGCTGGATAAATTACATTAAAATCAATGGAAAGCCTGTTTTAAAGGCAACAGATAAAAATATTTTAATTGCTTATGATTTTCCAGATTGTGATTTTTTTCTGTCTGTTTCTAGCAGTGTAATTGTGATAATGTTTTGCCTTTAACTGCTCAAATTAACTGGCATTTTAAATTAAAAAATAAATGTGAAAAGAGACAAATTGTAGTACACCTGAGAAAGAATGATGAAAAGGAAAGAAATGGATGAAGCAACTTCAGAGATGACATGGTCACCAAGAGAAAAATTAAAAATTTACAGCTTGCCTCTGCACTTAAGTAAATGAAATACTATTTTTGGATGTGGTCAGACCTGTAAAATGGATTGAAATGGAATGGAAAAAACCTCTGGGACTTGGAAGGATGTCCAAGAATAATATGCATCCACATGAAAAACACCTGGCTCTGTTGCCCCAAGAGGCTGCTGCCTGCGTGATGGGGTTAAAGTCTAATCTGAGCAGGCTTGAGCAGAGTGGAGTCTGCCTCCCACCCACCTCTCCACACCGTGCTGGATGTTTCCTGTTTTCTGTACTCTGCAGTCTTGCTTAACCATCTCAAAGTCCAGCTTGTTCATCCCTATCTAATCAGAGGTATTGTTTATTAAGTGGTTTGTTTTTGCCAGTCACCTACAGCCCTTATCCCCAATGTGAAGAGCCTGGCTGTTTAACCCAACTGGAAGAAATCCCCCTGTATTTTTGGCTCCAGAGCAGTGTCTGCAGACACGTACACTGGGGGGGCTGGGGGTGTAGGGCAGAACAGACTCAGGCCCACCAAGGGGATTGCACAAGAGGGGCTTTGCTTTGGTCTGCATTCTGCGCAACCTAAACCTGGGCTGCAACAAACACCGTGACTTGGAATGAAAAACAGCACACAACACTACTGTTATCAAAACACAAACCTTTGCAATAATTTCAATAGTAGGGATAGCAAACAAGGATACAACTTTAAATCAAGCTGCGGGTGGCAACTTTCTTGGGCTGTGAGAAACAGCTGTAACAGGACATGAAGGTAAATGCTGTAATGACACTGGCCTCTGTGCCTTTCTGTTGACATTTTGTTTTTAAAAAAGCAAGAAGGCAAACAGCTAGCTTTTATAAAGGGAGACATTTAACTGTTTATTACCTGTTTATCAAGTAGCACACAATCCCCCAGAAAAGCACAATTAGGTGCTGCATGTTAGTATTTGCATTAAGTTTGCAGAACACAAACCACAATGGATGTCTGAAGTGAACCAACTTGCTGGAAAGACCACTGAAGATGTGGTGTCTGCACTGCTGCAGGAACACTGGACACCAAGGCAGAAATTCTGAGACAAAGTAGGCACAGCTGCCCAGAGGCTTACAAACAGAGCAATAAAATGTAACTCTTCATCAACATTTAAAAATCACTGCCCTTCTACAGCTGGGAGCATGGCAGTCCTGCTTGCTGTGAAGAACAAAGTCATGGAAAGGGACACTCGTGTTGCTGACCCTTAGTTTAGAGGTGCTTGGATAAACTGGCTGGTGGGGTGGATTCTCCCAAAGCTGTTGGGACAGATAATCTGTGGAAATGAAGTTACTCCAGCAGAGAGACACATGCAGTGAAGAAGCACAGACCATGGAGTACCTAATTCTCTATGCATTTTTGTCAGATGTGTCTTTTACTGAAGATTATTCAGAACCATGTGTTGGGCCCTCCCATCTGCTGAATTTGGATACAATGTCTGTAAAGCTGGTGTGGAAATACACAAAATGAAACTCTGATTTTGGGAGAGAAACTGCCAATGCCTTTGTAACTACAAATGTCTCCCACAGAAAATTACCTTTTTTATTTTGTAAAACATATACCCTCTCAGCACAAAAGCAAGTCAAGGTTAAGTTCCATCACACAGAGCTTGATTTTCCTCAGGTCCCTGTTAAAATGCTTCAGTTCTTGACTGGAGAAGGGCCTGAAAAACCTGGATTAATAAGACCTGCTTTGAGTGGAGTTGGATCAAAGTTATTTCATCTGTGGATATGCATGAACGTGGAAGTATCTTTCTTTGTCAAGTATGGTAAGGAAAGATGGATCTGCCATTCAGGAAAACAAACACTGGCACACATAAAGGAGAGACTATTAACAGAGGTTTTATATAATGGTTGTTTATTTTGTAGGAAGTGTGCTTGTAAATAACTTGATTTAAAAAAAAAAAAAGTAATTCAGCCTGCATCCAGACAAATTGCTGCTGAAATACCCAATCTGGTGATTCACAGCTCCTCACCACAAAAAGGAAGGCTTATTTTCACTTCTCTCTTCAAATGCAGTGCCTTCTCGCTTCTAACCTGCCGGAGTTAGAAAATCCTCTTGGGCTTCTAATCTAGTAGAGACCCAACAGTTTATGCCCTGTGTTCTGCTGGAGTCATGCTTATGTTGGACATGCCTTGGAAACAAATATAGTTTAAGTTAGTAACTCCCCCTGAACTGTCTTGGACAATAAAGCCTTGGGTCCTGCTGCTGGCCCATCAGGAAAGACTCCTCTTGCACAAGCAGCAGCTGCTGTACTGAAAAATAATCTCCAAACAATTGGTAACAAACCAACGCCAAAGAAAATCCATATTATTGTTTCAAAAAGAGTCACTAACTTTGTTTTAAAGTGAAAGAAACCAAGCTCTTAAGGCCACATTTCAAGGAGCTAATGCCATGCTTTGAACTTCTGTAGTGTAAGATATGGCAACTCAGCTCCACTCCTCTGGGAGA
>VZRM01006416.1:625463-653533 GCA_013397955.1 Grantiella picta | reverse complement strand
GGTGCCGCGCGCCATGGCCCCCCCCAAGGACATCATGACCAACTCCCACGCCAAGTCCATCCTCAACGCCATGAACGCCCTGCGCAAGAGCAACACGCTCTGCGACGTCACCCTCCGCGTGGAGCACAAGGACTTCCCGGCCCACCGCATCGTCCTGGCCGCCTGCAGCGACTACTTCTGCGCCATGTTCACCAGCGAGGTCGGTGCTGCCGCCGGCCCTGGGTGCTCTGTGGGTGGAGGAGGCAGGGCTGCCCAGTGCTTGGGCTGCTCTCTGTCGAGCTGCTCGGCAGCTGGGCCAGGGTTCCCCCGTGGGGACCCAGAATTCTCTTGTGATGATCCTGGAGTCCACGGGTTACTCCCCGTGGCTGCCCAGGATGCCCCCGTGGTGGTTCTTGAGCCCTTCATGGTGGCCCTGGGTGCCTCAGGAGCCCCCATGCTGGCCCTAGATTCCTCCATGGTGGCCCTTGCTGTCTGGATTTCCCTATGGGCTCCGGGCTCCCCCATGGTGGCCCTGGGTCTCTCTGGATCCCCCTGTCCTGGCCCTGGAGCTCTCTGGATTCTGTCTTGGTGGTCCTGGAGCCCTTCGAGGTGATTCTGGGATTTCTTATTGGTGGCCTCAGAGCCCTATATTGTGACCTGGTGGGGAGTTAGAGGTTGTGGCAGGGCCTGTGGTCCTGATTCATGGTCTGCTTTCATGTGACCACACTGTGCCCAGTGAGCTGCCAGGCTAAGCTGCCAAACCAGAGAGTTCTGATACATTTACTTATTTTTCTAGTGGTGATTTGTGGTTTCCGTGGTTCTGGGCATCTTTCCTGCCCTGTGCCTGGGCTGTGCGAGCTGTGCTGGGGTGTCTGGGCAGGCTTTTCTGTGCAATGGAGGGGTTTTGATGCATGCTCTGGGCTCCCCTCAGCACTGGCTGAGAGCTGGTGTGTGCTCCGTTGTGCTGGTCTCCTGCCATGGGGGTGTCACTGGGGTGACTCTGGGCCCCAGGTGCTGCACTCAGCACATCTCACCTGTGAGCATATTGGCTCTCAGCCTTTACTGTGAGACTTGCACTACCTGTGTGCTGTTTCCCTGAGTCACTGACAGGTACTGCTTGAGCTACGACTGGCACTCGCTGTTAAACATCAGATGCTTTGCCTGGCTTTGTCTTTTAGAAGTTTGAGTCCATCTTTGCAGCTTTTTCTAACGGAAGATGCTTTCTTTATCCTACCACCTTCCCCATTAGCAGGGGAAGCTACTTAATAAAGTAGCTCACAGGTCCTAAAGCCCTCCCTGCTAGCCCAAGAGTCCTTGCAGCAGATAATGATTTTGTTCTTTGTTTTACCCAGCCATGAAGGCTGTGGCAGAGCTCTCTGTGTGCCCACTGCTCTTGGTGCTGTCGGGGGAGCAGGTGTCTCCGTTTTTTTAGTCCTGTGCAAAGAAACCAAAACAAGGCATGTATGGCCTGACCACAGACCAATTTTTTTTTTTTTACCAAATCTTCATTATATTTGTAAATTTATCAGTTTTATGCTCTTTCTCTGCATGAAGCAAATGTAATTAAAAGTAGAAAACGCACAAAGCAAATTCAATCCCTGGAAGCTGAAGTTCTCTGTTCTCCAGTAGGTCGAGGTGCTCAGCAGTACAGAAGAGTGTCTTTACTCTGGGGTTGCCTCTACGTTCCTGTCAGTGCTTTTGGCTTCTGGACTTTGTCTAGGCAGTGTGCAGAGATCCAGTCACTGCAAGTGCTCCAGAACGTTCTTTGTGGCTGCTAACAAAGGCCGGGGTTGGTGTGCTTTGGGTCTGAGCTGAGATGTCTCTCCTTGCTTCGTTATGCTCATGTTAACTGTAACATCATAGTGACCTTCATTCAGAGATGCAAATCTTCCTAGGAAATTTAATTCTTCCTGGGAAAACGCCTGTGCCCAGTGGGCAGAATTGCTTGCTCCCTCGTGCTCCCACACTGCCTCTGCTTTAAGGAGTTTGCTTCTTTTGCTGAGTTCGTATCTCTTCCAAATTTGCTTCTTTGTTATGGAAACCCTAAAGTGACCAACCTGCCAAGGGGCACACAATGACAGAGTGTTTGTGGGAGAGCTTCCTTCCAGGAAACAGCAGCTTGGTAAGCCTCAGAGTGGACCTCCTTCCTGTGTGTGTCAGCAACAAGTGTGTCAGGGCCTGTGATGGGACAGGGCTTGGACACTCTCCAGGCACTTGTGGCTGCAGGGGTTGGCCAGGCTGGGACTCCAGGGAGCTCCGAGTGTGTGTGGTGTCATGGACTGCCAGGCCCTGCCAGGGCTTCCTCAGCACTCCATCACTTGCCTCCTGCGAGTCTGTGAACTGCAGGGCTGCTCTGAAGTGCCAGACTGGGCTGCATGAGACTTTGTCCAGTTCAGAACTGGTCCTGGGGTTATGCCACAGCATTCCTGGTCTTATATCCTGGGGTTGTGCCACAGTATTCCTGGTGTCACATCTGTGCATGGCCAGTACAACACTGCGACTGTCAGCAGATACTGTTGTCATAAAGAACTGCCTTTGCCTCCCTGTGTCTCAAGTTTCCTTCCTTCTCTCACTTCTGACGTCACCATTTTGAAAAGTTCTCAAAAAAGTCTAGCTTAGTATTAATTTCTTCCCATTTTCTGTTCCCATTTTCCAGAATGAGGAGAAGCCACTGGTCACCTGTTGAACCCCAGGCTTTTTACAATTTTCCTTTCCCCTTGTGCTGAGCAGAGAACAGAAACACCATCAGTTTTACCTGCAGGGTTGTTCCTTGTAGTGAAAATTGCAGAGCAGTTTTATCTCCCCTGGATCTAAGTTGTGCACCGGTATTTGTCTTTGTTTGGCCAAGTTAACGTAACTTGGGATCTTTTAAGAGATGATCATTGGCTCCACCTCAGAAAGAAACTATTCTATCTTCTCTTTTTTCCCCTAGAACCGAGAAATGCTATTCTGAAAATAAACAACTGCTGTTTCCAGGTTCCAGTGATCACTGCTGTGCTGTGATCACCCTCCGGAGTACAGTGAGCCACATGTTAGCACTGTCATGCCAGCATTTCTCTTCCCCTGTGAAAAGAAATTGGGGTTTATTCCAGAGTAGTTCTGTGTGTCTGCATTAGTAAAGATGAAAAACAAGAAGTAATCTTGGGTAAGGAAGTGGTTGCAAAATTTTAGGCCCATTCTCCTGCAGGGTGAGTTGCATGATTGTTGTGGTTTAGCCCCAGACAGCAGTCAAGACCCTTACAGCCCCATGCTTGCTCCTCCACCAGCAGGATCAGGGCGAGAGTCAGAAGGGTAAAAGCTGAAAAAATCGTGGGTTGAGATAACGACAGTTTAATATGGAAAGCAAAAGCCACACACACAAACAGAGCAAACCCAGGAATTCATTCCCTGCTTCCCGTGGGCAGGCAGGTGTTCAGCCATCCCCTGGACAGCAGAGTTCTGTGACACATAACAGTGACTTGGGGAGACAAACACCATCACTCCAAACATCCCTCCCCCTTCTTCCTTACACTGAGCATGATGTCAGATGGTCTGGAATATGCCTTTGATCAGTTTGGGTCATGCGTCCCAGCTGTGTCTCCTCCCAATTTCCCATGCACCCGCAGCCCCCTCACCAGCATGGCGACATGAAAAGCAGAAAAGGCCTTAGCTCTGTGTGACCACTGCTCAGCAGTAACAAAAACATCTCCATTATCATCCCTACATTCAGCACAAAGCCAAAACACAGCCCCATGCCAGCCACTGGGAAGGAAATTAACTCTACCCCAGCCAAATCCAGCATAAAGATTTATGGATGGAATGGAAGAAGCAACATTGTGTTTCACAACAGAGCTGTAACCTGCAGCCCCTGCCTTAAGGCTTTCAGCAACTTGGGCATCTTGAGATAAAACTCCTGAGGCCTTGAAGTGACTCTCCTTAGTTGTTTTCCTGGATGCTGCAGGTTATTTTGGGATCTGTACTGCTGCACACTTTTTATTATGTTAGAAATATAGCTTGTATGAGGGACTATCAATCCCTGGATACTTTACTCCCTGCAGAGAAAGTGAGCAGAGCTCTGATATTAAACAATGAAATGGGAAACCAATCTGAAATTCTGACAGCGGAGATGCAAGGATGTGTCTGGTGCCACTGAAAAACCTGGAAAGGAAAGCCTGAACACTTTAGAGAGGAAAGCTGCCTGGCCTGTGTGTTGGTTAGCATTGTATGACCATAATTTTGCATTCTGAGTCCAAATATGTGACTGTATTGATGAAGGAGGGGCTGTCTATGTCCCAACAGCCCAGCACTAAGCACTACAGGCAGTTCTCTAATGCTGCACACACAGGCTGGAGCTCAGCTCAGAGTCCTCATGAGTCTGTCAAGCTGAGAGAATTGGGATTGTTGAGTCTGGAGAAGGCTCTGGGGTGACCCAGTTGTGGCCTTCCGGTACCTGAAGTTAGCCGACAAGAAAGATGGAGAGAGACTGTTTTCACTGGAGGTACAGTAGAAGGGGAAATGGCTTAAACTGACAGAGAGGGTCTATGGATGGTTCCTTCCAACCCAATCATTCCATGATTTTATGTGCAGAATCAAGTTGTCTCCACTCTGAGATCCTTCCTTAACGTATGATGTTAGGATCCCAATTCTGCATCACATGCATTAGGTGAAGTTACTTGAAATACTTCCTTCCTTCCTTCCAGGCATCCTTAGCATGTGAGTAAACTGAGCAAAATAACAACCAAGTAGTGGAGTGTAGCAGAAATACAAAGGAAGCAGGAAGTAATCATCTCTATGGTGATAGTGTTGTCCCCATGGTTTGTGGTCAGCAGTGTAAAGAGAGTATGTGCATGGCTGATTATTAAATACTGTTTGTGGGTCAGAAGCTTCTTCACCAGCTCCAGGCTGATGTGTGAAGAACTGATGCTTACAGCTACCAGGAGGTCAATATTTGATCCTAAATATGTATGGTCTTTGCCTCCATTTGCTTATTGGAATCATCTGAAAGTCTTGTCTGATCAGTTCTGACCTTTGGTGTCATCTGTGACCTTTGTTTGTGGTACAAACAGATTAGTCTTGTTTCAGGAATGTTTTGTCTGGCCCAAGGCAGGAACTGGTTTTAGCTTCTGAATGCAATGCCTAGCCTGTCACACAGCAAGTCAGACTAGGTAATTTGCTGTTCCTTCCTGACTTTGGAAGCCATAAAGTTTGTTCACTGAGTCAACAGATTTGAAAGGCCTCTTCCCACAAATTCCTTCAAGGTTCACCATTAACTCCTGTGCATCTCTACTGCAAGTGTATCTCTGCATCATAGACACAGCTATGTCCAGACAGACATCCCTTCCCTTCTCTGCTGTGTCGTGGAGTGCCTCTGCAGGAGTAGCTTCCACTGCTCTTATTTTCTCTACTTCAGTGTCACCTCCCTTTTCCCCAGCTGTGGCACATTCAAAGGTCAGTGATGGTGCTTTGGCCGTGCTTTCTGCTCCCTGAGTCTCTGCCCAACTGGCTGTACCAGCTTCAGGCTCATTCTTGGCAAGAGATGCCATGGGCTTTTGTCTGCATGGTGCTTGCACTGATGCTGACTGCTCCAGAAGTCAGGGGTTGGTTTTGCAGTGTGCCACGGGGAAATCATCACCTGAAGCACAGCCATGCTGCTGAGCTGGCAGCAGTGTGCAGGGTGTGATTAGTGAGCCCACCAGCCAGTCCATTGGTCAGGAATCATCGGATGCTGTGCCAGCAGCTCTGTGCTGGAGGCACTGAACCACGAAGCTGAAGCTTTGTGAAATATAATCTCAGTTCTGTGTAAATTTGGTGGGTTCACAGAATTTGCTGTTCCTAAAGATTGACCGCGGAGAGGATAACGTTCCTTGGAAAAAATAATTACTCCAAAATTAATCATAGAGCTGATAAAATAGTCAGGGGACAAAGTCTGGATTGTGTAAGTGCCATCACTGCACATACTGTCATTTTACTTCTCATAATTTCATTTTAGGAATGAAGTTCACCATAAACTTGAACAATTAATCAGGAAACTGACCAGTCGAGAAAGCTTTTCCTTTGGTTTGGTTTTAGAGTGGAGTGATGAAGGTATCCAGGTGTTGGAAAGGAAGATTACTTGTCAGTAGAATTGTCTTGTTCAAGTTTAGGTTTGAGGTGCCCGGGGGGAAAGTTACCAAAGCTTGGGCAAAAGGATGTCCTGCTGATAGTGGGCACAGAGATGGCAAATTTCCAGGCCACAGAGACACTTGCCAGAACACCCAAGAGAAGGAAGAAATTGATGAAGCCAGCTCAGCAGCTGTGCTGAATCAGCTTTGAATGGGTACAAGGTAATTCTGGCAGGGGCATGTCATGACCACTGACTCACAGCCACCAACTCCAAAAATCCCCAACGCAGAGGAAGAGAAATACTGGGCATGGGACTAATTAGCATAAGAAGCCTTTGTTTGCTAAAATGTATAAATAGTGAACAGTTTTGTCAGTCATGTGCTGGCTTTGGTGATTGGCCACCAGCCCCCCTTTCTGTGCTGAGCTGAAGTGAATCCAATACCTGAACTCTGGGTGTGGATTGGCCTCTTTCACACCAGGTGAAAGAACCTGGTTTGGGCCAGCACACAGATGGGGACTGCATGTGAACTGCAGCATGTCACACACATGCAGCCCAGGGAGGAATTCCCTTGGAGTAAAGCTTGGAGTAGTGCATGGAGGAGAGGGTTTAGTTGTCTTGTACAGATGACACATGTAATCTCTGCTAACTCAGATCTCAGCTCACAGGTTTTACTGTGCAGTGTAACTGTCCTTTTGATCCATAATGAACTTCATCTCTTTCTCATTCTGTAAGTGAATTCTGTAGGGAAATTCCTTCCTTTCCCATATCCTTTCAGTGAGTACCAGAATAGAAAGGACAAATCTCTCTTGAAATCTCTGACAGATCTTATGTTCAAACCTGCTGAGTGTTACGAGCTTTCTGATCACGTTAATGAAAAATAAAGCTGTGTCTCCCTTTTAATTTTCAGCTCTCAGAGAAAGATAAACCCTGTGTGGATATCCAGGGCCTGACAGCCTCCACCATGGAAATCCTGCTGGACTTTGTATATACAGAAACTGTGCATGTGACAGTAGAAAACGTCCAGGAATTGCTGCCAGCAGCATGTCTGCTTCAGCTGAAAGGTAATTTGAGGATTAGTACAAATTGCACCATTGCTGCTATTTAGAGATTTGGGTTGTTTGACCCTCAGTGCATGGGAGGTATGATATTTATAAGTAGTTATGTCAAAAGTCTGTTTTCTTGTGCACTGTGGTCTCATTGGTAGAGGAGCTGATTTGGGTGCAAAAAAAAAAAAGGTAAAACAGGTTCCATGCTTTGGGGTACTGTATTTCTGCAGTAATTGTGAGCTGTATAGCACATAAATGTTACAGCTCAGTTACATTATTATAATAAGCAAATCCCAGATGTCATTTGACCTGCCATCACAGTCTGTCTGGGTTTGTAACAGACTGGTTGTTGTCATTGCACATGCACCTATGGAGCTATCAAGGCAATTATCCCAAATCCCAGACAATTTACATAAAAGTTATCATAGACCTAGAAATCTGGTAGCCCTCTCCACTAGCAGACACATTAGCGGATTATAATCCATGAAGCTGAGTATAACCCACATTGGAATCTTCCTGGTATCAGACTGATGTAATTTTTTCATTGGAATAGGACAGCCAGAGCTCAAACCAGCCCAAACACATGGTCTGGCTGCTCCAAGTGTCTTCACAATCTCCAAAGCAATATGTGCATGTGTGTGTTTCTGTAGTACTTGTTACTTGAGTTGGATTTTCATTATTGCTTAGAAATTTCCTTTTCAAAGCCCTTGCCAAAGCAGCGGATTGATAGTAAGCGTGCAGTGCTCATTCACCCCTCCAATTTTCCGTAGGTGTGAAACAAGCTTGCTGTGAGTTTCTAGAAAGCCAGCTGGATCCATCAAATTGTTTGGGCATTCGGGATTTTGCTGAGACACACAATTGTGTGGATCTAATGCAAGCTGCAGAGGTCTTCAGCCAGAAACATTTTCCAGAGGTGGTTCAGCATGAAGAGTTTATCCTCTTAAATCAAGAAGAGGTTGAAAAGCTCATCAAGTGTGATGAAATTCAGGTAAAACCTGAAAAATACCATTACTGTGCAAAGCATTGAAATAAAACATTGAAACCAGTCAGTAATGAGTCTGTAGTCCTGGGGTGGACTTCTCCGTTCCTGAATTTGGAATTTAATTTTCAAGAAGCTTCTAATTCTTTTTTGCTAGTTTGTAATCTGAATTTTATCAAAAACATGTAGCTTCTCTTTAAGAATTTGTTGTCACACAAGTGTTTCTTGCAAGTCAATCACAGTGAGTTAGTTCCCTCTGCAGTTCTTGGCCCTTCATTTCCTCCTTTCCCTGGAGAACATAAGTTCTCTCAATGCCTACATTTCGGAAACACCCCCAAGTTTAACTTCTGTTTGCCAGCTGATCAGCAGCACAAGGAATCCCTGGGATGGTGCAGGGTGGTCTGACTCTGCACGAGGTTACAGGGAGATCTAGTTCCCTGAAGGTGTGAGTTTCTGGAGGATATGCTGTTTGCCTGGAACATGTCCAATACATTTTTCCAAATTTTCTCTTAATAAGTTGAACATTCCCTGATAATGAGGAGAGGGCTTGATTATTTGTTGAGGTGGATTTTGTCAAGAGCTGATGTTCACTGCAGTTGAAGGGCTTGAAGCAGTCACTACTCAGAGTTCAGGGGAACAGGAATGCTTGAAAGCAAACCAATGTAAGGGATACCTTTGGTGAGATTCCTAAAAAGCCATACATGGTAGCCAGAGGAGAATTGTTGATGTATTCCTTGAAAGTGGTCTTCAGCCACATCAACATCCTCTTGTTAATGAGGCTGCTTGAGAAAGAGCATGTGAGACAGTGGTAAAAGACCCAGCTCTGGCCAGGATCTGCAGTGGAGAAGGCTGAGTGTGTTTGGTGTTTGACAAGCTGCAGTTTTGTGCTGTGAGGGGCTGAGCTCCTGTGTGTTGTCATGGTACTGACAGCAGCTTCTGGGCAGGGAACAGGAAATAATGAGGAACTTGAGAATGACCTAGCCAAACTTCTCTGGTGATCTGCTCAGCAAAGACATTCCGTGTGGATTGGAAGGGCTGGTTAAGACCTTGCAGCAAGCTGTGTGTTGTGCATGCATTGTTGTACCTTAAGAATACATGACAAGTAGGGCAAGGGAGGGGATTCTCCCCTTCTTCTCTGTCCTTGTGAGACCCCACCTGGAGCGCTGTGTCCAGCTCTGGGGTTCTCAGTGCAAGGAAGACGTGGACTGGTTAGAGAGGATCCTGAGGAGGCCATGGAGATGCTTGGAGGGCTGGAGCCCCTCTGCTGTGGAGCTAGGCTGGAAGAGCTGGGCATGTTCACCTGGAGAAGAGAAAGCTCCAGGGAGACTTTAGAGCCCCTTCCAGTGCCTAAAGGGGCTTATTAAAAAGATGAAGAGTGACTTTTTACATGGGCAGAGAGTGGTAGGACAAGGAGTAATGGTTTTAAAGAGGAGAGATTTAGATTATATGTTGGGAATAAATTCTTCCCTGTGAGGGTGGGCAGGCCCTGGCACAGGCTGCACAGAGAAGCTGTGGCTGTCCCATTCCTGGAAGAAGTGTCCAAGACGAGGTTGGATGGGGCTTGGAGCAACCTGGTCTGGTGGAAGGTGTCCCTGCCCATGGTAGGAGTGGAACAGGATGAGCTTTAAGGTCCTTTCCTATCCAAATCAGTCTGGGATAAGGATCGGATCTCTCTCTTGCTGAGTGGAATCAGAGTGTGCTGAGGAAGGACCCTCAGAAAATCTCTGGACTGCTCAAGAAGCACAATGACAGGTCATCACAGTGATCCTGCATTTAGTGTTACTCATGATTTATCAGAAAACATAAATGATTTAATGAACAATAAAACTGTTAAATATGTCTGAGGACATGCAGTTTAGGAGGGGATAAATCAACACAGGATTATTGCGTTTAAGGAGGAGGTGGGGAAATTTGAAACAATACAGTAGTCTGCTCTCCTTTTGTGAGCTCTAATTGTCCTTTCCCTGTAATTCCAAGAGAAAGAGGCCATTCCAAATTACACTGTAACAAATATAAAACAATGGCTTAGAAGAATGCCTCACATAATTAACTTCTGTGGCTCTCTACTTCAGAACATTCTGCTTGACAGCTTCAAACTGGACTTCAAAGGGGATCAGTCATAGGCTGGTGGGAAGGCTCAGTCCTTTCATCACAGTCTCTTCTTTTATCTTCATATGTAGTCTCGGTTAACAGACTTTGTGATAATAAATTCATGTCTGATTTCCTTTTACGTTGGATGATCTGATAGAGGTGCAAAAAGAAAACAAAGTCTGAGTAATATATAATAGAGATTTTTACAATTATTTTGCTTTTGGTAATCATAGATGTCCAAAGCACATGTGGTTTTCTACCAGTATCAAGTTTGGGTGGTTTAATCAGTGTAATCTCCGGAAGCGGTGTAAGCCAGTCCTAAATGGACACAGAAATAAACCAGTGATAAGATAAAATAAAATAAACAGTAGAAATAAACAGTGACATTCATGCCATGGGGCTCTCAACTATGAAATCCTTTGTAGTTTTGTAAACATAGATTGAAATAAAAAGATGCCCTCAATGTACCTGCTGTGGCTGGAGTGTGCAAGGGGCAGTGCATGGGCACGTGGCTGCCAAGACCTAAGCCAGACTTCTCTGTGCAAAGGAAACGTGATTCTGATCACCTCTATGATAGAACTGTGAATTTTGCAGGAGCACAGCTCCTGCTGGGGGAGCTGCCCTGTGAGTTCCCACTGGTCAGTGAATGGTGGCTCCCAGCTCTAGCCTCTGCTCCACACCGTAGCGCTTACTGCTCCGGGACGTGGACTGCCTGTTGATCTCAGCTGCAGGGGAAAAAACAAATGCAGGTTTAAGGGAGAGAAAGTGAGGGAATTCCATTGTGCTCATGGGGATTTCCCTAAGAGACTCGTAGCTGAAGTGCTCCCTTGCTTGCTGTGAAGCAGTGCCAGCAGCCTGGACGTCGTGTGCTCCATGGCAGTGGCTCCAATGCTATCCTGCCATCTGATCAGGATGTGCCTCCTCTTTGCAGGTGGATTCTGAGGAGCCAGTGTTCGAGGCAGTGATCAACTGGGTGAAGCACTCGAAGAAGGAGCGTGAGGCGTCGCTGCCGGAGCTGCTGCAGTACGTGCGGATGCCACTGCTCACCCCCCGCTACATCACCGACGTCATCGACACCGAGGTACTGCCACAGCCACCAGCAGGGCATGGCATGGTCCTGGCTGGGCTCTGCTGTCCGACAGAACGTGGTCAAAGCTCTTTCTCTGCTGCAGCTCTTTGATGGTGACGCTGTGGAGCTGTCCCTGCTCAGCCGCATGCCACTGTCACACTGAGCAGTGGTTTGCTGTGCCAGCAGTCACAGCATCCCGCTCTGCAGCTGCACGGTGCTCACTCCAGAGCTGCTAGTCAGGTGTCTCTGCAGATATCCACAGCACCTTTCTGTTGTCATCTGTTACAGTCTCCAGCAAGTGCTTGCTGCCTTCATTCCTAAGCACTGGCAGGTCCCCTTCCCCAGACTGAAGATTGCTGGCATTGATCTCAGGGAGGTCATGGCTCCTCAGAAGGTGTCTGAGGTGCAGATGGCCAGCAAGTACCTCTGAGTGAGAAAGACAGCAGCTGTGTGGATCCAGGACCAACACACAGCCAAGAGCCATGGCTAACACTGCTGCTTTGTGTTCTGGAATGCTGCAGAGGCAACCCAAAATGGGAATGATGCAAAGAGATAATTAAGCTTTTCAGTGGAAGTTTAATTCCAGACAGGAGGTGATGCTGACCCCAGGCAAGATTTCAAAGGATGGCCCAGAGAAGGTCAAACCAGCCTTCAGGTTAGATGGTGATAGGATGTACTCACGGGTTACTAGCCCTTGTCACCTGACAGGTGCTGAATGGTGAATGACAGACTGTTCTCTACATCAAGAAAAGGCTGGTTTAGCAGCAGTCATCTTGGATCTGATAGATCATGGATGTTATTAAATCCAGACTACCTGATGGGCAGTTAGGTTGTGCCAGAGCTAAAGGGTGTTCAGTCAGATTGTCATGGTCCACTTCAAACTGAAATTGAAGCTAATGGAAAAGGGACTGGTACCAAAGCAAATAGATCTGTTCCAAATCCAGCATGAGACAGAGTGTGTACAGGCCCTCAGCTCTCAGAGTGTACGTGCAGGGTGACCTGTCCAGTCTAGCAGTGCCACACATTGGTGGCACATCCTCATCTTGGGGCAATGTGGAGAGAGAAGCGTTGGACCCATGTGGCTGCCTCACACAGACACCAGGAACCTGTGAAAGTAAATCTGAACTTACTGAAGTAGCATGTATACCAAACACCCAATGGGAAATGAGCACTGAGCTGAAGGGAGGTTGGTCCAGGCCCTCGACTAGGGAAGGGAATTACACAGCATCGTGCAAGGAGATGAGGCTGTCCGTGGATGCCACTCGCTCTTTAACAAGACCTCAGTGCTTCTGGTGCCTCTTCACAGCTCCATGTCCCATGTGCACGGGGATCAGTACAATAGATCAGCTGAACAGCTTCCTGGTGCTGTGCTCCCTGTCTCTTCTCTAGTAGCAGGTGCAGGACGAGTTATGTGGGGCAGATCAAGTGTGGTTTCATTGCCAGTTCCCCTTCCCAGTCATACTTCCGTTAGCATAAATGTAGCAGAAGTGGCTTTTCCTTAGTTTTCCAATGCAGCCATTTTCCTTGAGGAACCTGTAGTGCCAGACTGTGAGAATGGAGCTCTATCTTGTCAGCTGCAGTCTGGTCTTCAGTCACCTTTGCATTTCCCTGCATGCCGTGTCTCCACCAGGACATTGCAGCCTGCACGCAAGTTCTTTTCATGCTGTCTGAGCTGATGAGAGTTGGCTTTAGGACAGTTCTTCTGGGGTTTCTTAAAATACATTGCATGTACCAGTGACTCATGTTTCTCCCCAGCCTTTTATACGCTGCAGCCTGCAGTGCAGAGACCTCGTAGATGAAGCCAAAAAATTCCACCTTCGGCCTGAGCTCCGGAGCCAGATGCAAGGACCCAGGACACGAGCACGTCTGGGTGAGCAGCAGGAGAAAGGACACTGAGAGGAGCTGGGGCCCTGGCAGATATCGTGATAGACACCTTGTCTAGTGCCTTGTAATTGTGTTGATGTTCTTCACAGCAGTAACTTGTCATCCCATGGTCCCCAGTGGGACACAGATGGGAGCGGAGCAGAGAGGTGCGTCTTTTTCAGAGCACGATTGCTTAGTGCCAGTGTGGGGATCAGTCAATTGTCTCTAATCCCAGGCCCCTGCTGTGACTTAAAACCAGTTTCCTGAGTGCTGTTGCCTGCAGATCATTTGTCTCAGCATGCAGCTGTCCAAGAACTGTGGGAAGAGTTTCTTCCTGTCTGAAGAGGCAGGTATCAGAGTCCAAAGGAGAGCTGTGAGGTGAGTCACAGCTGCCTTACAGTGACAGCAAGTTTCCACAGCGAACTGGACAGGGAGAGGTGGAAGGAGGGAAATGGACATGTCCCTCTTCCCCTTTAGAGATGGGTTTTTTCCCTCCCTACCCTTGTTAAGGCAAATGAATGATGATATCTTCCTTTATTTCAGTAACTCCTACCAAGCACAGTCACTGAGTTGTTCAGAAAATGCTTGGCTTAGGGCTGTGAGCACTCAAGAGCAACATAAATGTAGGAATGACCTACAGAAGAAGGAAAAGTATTTTACTGGCTTCTTCTGTCCGACTGTCTGAGCCATGCCTGTATCCTGGTGCACTCCCAGAGCACTCTCCCTGCAGGGAATCTGCCCTGTGCGTTCTCCAGTGCTGCTGTGGACGTGGTGGAGAGAGACCCCAAAATCCCTTCATGGCCTGTTTAGGAGACAGAAAGCAGTTTAACCACAAAAGGAGGAGGATGGATTAGGTTTGTCAGAGACACACTAATCAAACTTTTCTGGCCTGAAGGAAATGTTATGCTGCTCTTGCATAGTCCAGGCCTCAGGACATTTTGTGGAAATTCCTACACCAGTTTCAATGACCTGCACTTCAGCTCAGCCTGTCACTGGCATCAGCATTCAGTATCTGAAGGGGCCTGCAAGGCAGCCAGAGAGGGACTCTCATCAGAAACTGCAGCAATGGGACAATGGGGAATGGTTTCACACTGAAAGGGGACATTTAGGATAGAAATTCTTCCCTCTCTGGGTGGTAAGGCCCTGGCACAGGGTACCCAGAGAAGCTGTGGCTGCCCCATCCCTGGAAGTGACCAAGGCCAGGCTGGACGGGGCTTGGAGCAGCCTGGGACATGGCAGGGGGTGGAATGACATGAGCTTTCAAGTCCCTTCCAACCCAAACCATTTTGTGGTTCTATGATTTTAGAAAAACACGTTTCATTTTATTGTTGGTTGAAATGCTTCACCTGATAAAAAGGACATTACAAAACTGTTTTATTGTCTAATTATGCAGGTTAAAACTGCACGCTATTGCTGAGGTTCATCCTTTGGATTCAGCCCTAGCTGTTTTAATTGATTCCACACCATCTGATAGCAGCAATGTGTCACTTATAAACTGTGATCCAGTTGAGTATTAACTTTGCATGGGTGGAAGTGAAGTGATTGCACTTTTAGCTGTCTTACTGCAAAATGGGCTTGCCAAGATGCTGGAGCCCTTGTGAATCCTTCCCGGTTTTTGGGTTTTTTTATTATTCTTCATCTGAGGTGGCAGCTTTTCTGCTTTGTGACAGACAAAGTCTTGTAAGTGTTTGTTGCTTGGTGTTCAGTCCTCCTGCAATGAAAATGGACAGTTCTAAACTCTCATGGTAAACTCCCTGTTCCAGAAAGGGCCCAGGGAGTTCAGGGGATGCTGAGCTGTTCTAAACGTGAGACAGAAGCTGCTTCCAGGCAGTGGTTGCAGGGGAAGTTTCAACTCTCCAGGCCACAACTGTTATTTAACAGTCTTGGAGGAAATCAGAAAAATTCAGAGACCATCTCAGACAAAAGAAAGCAGAGGGAAGGCAAGTGTGAAATAAAATGCACAAGATTTAAGAGACCATTCTGGGGAAATACCTAATTCATTTTCCAAGCTTCAGACAGCCTGACTTGTTTTTCAGTTATATGGTGAATAAAGTCCCCTAAATCAGGTCTGGATGTCACTTGCAGCCAAGAGGAGACCTCCTCCAAGAGGAGGCTGCAAAGAAGCAGCCATTCTCCAGATCCTATGGGGTGGTGAGAGGTTTGGGAAAAGCAGTGGAAATAATACAAAAGGAGATACAAAGGAGCAAACTTCAGCACCTGTGTGAGTCAGCTTGTCTTCTCAAAGTGCCTCTGATGTTAGGAGGAACAGCCCTTCAGCAGCTAGTTCCTAACACCTCAGTCAATCATCTGCCACATGCTCTAAAGAGTTTCTCCCTTCTCTTCCTTGCTGAGCACAGAGGGAGTGTGAGTGCCTGAGCCAGGTTAGGTCCCTGCTCCAGAGCCAAGATGAAAACAGGGATTTAGAGGCAGCTTTGTGCCAGGGAAGGCTCAGAGTTTCTTCAGGTTGTTCCCCTGAGGTGACCTTTTGGTTGTGAAGGGATTGACTTGGCTTTGCTGTCCCTCTGTGCCCCAGGAGCTAACGAAGTGCTGCTCGTGATCGGTGGGTTCGGCAGCCAGCAGTCCCCCATTGACGTGGTGGAGAAATACGACCCCAAGACCCAGGAGTGGAGTTTTCTGCCGGTAAGGACTGCTTCTGACCACCACTGTGCTGACCAGGCTGTGAGCAAACCCTGAGCCTGCAGCACCAGCTGGATAACAGTCATCCCTGGGCTGTCCTGTGCAGTCTGCTGAAGATTTCTGACAGAAATTCTTTAGAGATTTACATGGTGAATGCTGAAACCACTTCAGTTTGCAGAGTGACTGAGGGAGAGGGGGTTGTTGTCATAGCCCTGATCAGCTGAGCCTGCAGAGACCCACATCTTGGTTGTGGGAGTGAGAACTATCAAGTTTCTTAGTGAAGGGGTGTTAAGCTTTAAGGTTAGTGATGATAATTGGAATGTCAATAGGAACAGTGTAATCAGTGGAGCCTTCAGGCTGCTGCGTGATCCCGCTGCTTGCAGTGTTTTGGAGCATAATAGGAAGAGAGAATTCCTGCACTGAGGAGTGTTTCTACCCACATTAAAATCGCCTTTATCTCTGTGAAATGGTGGAGAACTGCCTCTTCTTTAATATAACCAATCAGGGCAGACTGAGTATCACCTGGTGTTCCAAAATTCTGATTTTTTTTTGGAGGCGAAAAGCTTCATCAAATATTTAGAGTCCCCACCTCTTCCCATTACCAGTGTCTGCAGGAGCCAGTGGGAGGCTCACAAAACGTCCCACATGCATCAAAGATTATGCAGCAGCACAGAATAAATGGCATTTAATGACAAATATTTGAGTGCAGAGAGACATGGTCCTGAGAAGAAAGCATGGCAGGGGGAGGCAGACATAGTCGCTCAGGCTGTGTCCTTTAAACCAACAATGCTGCCTGCTCTGACACCGTGGGCCACTTCCCAAAGGAGCAGCAGAAAATTTTGGAAGAGCAGTGGTTGGTTTCCATGCCCAGTGTTGTTTCCTCTCTTTGACCTTCTTTTTGCTTTGCTGTCCCAGAGCATCACCCGTAAGAGGCGATATGTGGCCACAGTGTCCCTGCATGACCGCATCTATGTCATCGGGGGCTACGATGGGCGCTCCCGGCTCAGCTCCGTGGAGTGCCTGGATTACACATCAGATGAAGATGGCATCTGGTACTCCGTGGCTCCCATGAATGTGCGGCGAGGGCTGGCGGGAGCCACAACCCTGGGAGGTACGTCCTGATCCCTGCCAGGGCAGGACAGCCTGTTCAGCCCTGGCCTGAGATACCCTGAGCTGCTATGTGAAGAGTGGGCTGGCTCTGGGGGAGGAGCGGAGCCTGAGATTCTGCCTTCTCATCACTGGGATGCAGAAACGGAAAACTTGCCCACATATCCTGAGAGGAGCTCTGCCTCCGCTGCATTCCTGTATCACATATCTGTGAACTAGGGGAAAGGGGCTCTGTGAGAGATGATGGAGTGGGAAGCTCTGAGGGTGGTGAGTGTTGGGCAACACTAAGCACAGGGCAGCAAATACAGCTGTGACCATCCAGTGCTACAGAGACTGGAACATGAGCAGGGAAGGAGTGAGCTACTGATACGAGGCTCATCATGGGCAGGGTTTGGGTGTGGCAGCATTTTGGTGGTTCTGCAGCATGAAAAAAATAGCTGGACATGCATGTTCTCTTTAATGCATCAGCAGGAAGCACCTTTGAGGGCCAGATGCAGCTTGTGTTTGTTTGTTGGGCCTGTGAGCAGGCTGATGCAGTGAGCCAGGCTGAGGAGCCTGGGTTCATCTTGGCACCCACTGCGCCAAGGTGTGTTTGCTGCTGTTGTCAGTCCATCTTGTAGCTTTGCTCTGTGTGTGAGGGCCCTCATGCTCCATGTGACTCATTGGGTCCCACCTCTGTCACTGCAGACATGATCTACGTGTCGGGGGGGTTCGATGGGAGCCGCCGGCACACCAGTATGGAGCGCTACGACCCCAACATCGACCAGTGGAGTATGCTGGGAGACATGCAGACAGCACGGGAGGGAGCGGGGCTTGTGGTGGCCAATGGAGTGATCTACTGCCTCGGTAGGTACTCTCAGCACCTCTGGGAGTTGTGCAAAGCCTGTCTTTTTACCCAGGTGACCATTCAGGTGCTGCCTGAGCAGCACCAACCTGTCACAGACATGGCAGAAGAGGTTTAACCTCACTGAGCCCTCACAGCTCTGTCGGTGAATGCTGCCTGGCCTCACTGTTCCCAGTCACAGTGGCTTGGACTGCAGCTGCCATATCACTGCAGGAAATGCTGCATGCTGCAAATTACACACAATTTACACACACTGCATTTGAGGGATGGCTGAAGTGTGGAGGATGAGCAGTGCCGGCTGAGGATTTGTGTGACATAGGCAGTGTCTAAATGCCCAGAGATGAAGCAGGTAGCTGTGGGACAGAGGGTGCACCTGCACCACACAAAGCAGTGGTGGCTGTAGTGCTCCAGAAATGCATCCTGACCTGTGTGTTCTCCAGCTTTCCTGTAGCACTCATTTCATTTTCGAGCACCACACCAGCTGTGAATACAGTCAGATTGCCAGAGGACAAAGCATGCTAAAGCTTGTTCTGTTGGTCACCTTCTGGGCTCCAGAAAAGGCAGGCCCAGCGTTTCACCCTGCATCTGTTGTAGTCCTGGGGAGTCACAGACCTTAGGCACAGTTTCACAGACCCACTGAATGGTTTGGGTTGGAAGGGACCTTAATCTCATTCCACCCCCTGTCATGGGCAGGAACACCTTCCACCAGACCAGGTTGCTCCAACCTGGCCATAAACCAACCTGGTTTATGGGTTGCACTTCCCCCTCCCAAATTCCTCTTCCTCATTCTGTCCCCCAGGCAGCAAACTGCTCCTTTGCTGCAGCTGCACAGAGACTTTTTTGTATCCTCTTGTGAAACAGCTCTTGAAAGATCCCAGCCTACACCATTCAGCCTCCTGCAGCTGAGGCTGCAGCACAGACCTGGGAGCTGCACATCTGCAGGGCTGCACCAGCAGTGGCCTCAGCATGCTCAGAGGCAGCTCCCTGGGGCTGGCCTGGTTTGCTGGTTTGGGGAGGTGATGCTCTCCCACATGGTCCAGTGCAGCCTGGGGGCAGGGCTGACTCTGGGCTGGCTGCAGATCCTCTGTCCTGACAGAGGTGAGCTGTGCTGATTGCAGTGTGCTCAGAGTCCACCAGGCATGTTACTGCTCTCTGTGCAGAAAACATTCTCCCAGAGTCAGCCCTGGTTTGCTCCTGTGTTTTGTTTCAGGAGGCTACGATGGGCTGAACATCCTGAATTCTGTCGAGAGGTATGACCCCCACACTGGACACTGGACAAATGTCACTCCAATGGCCACCAAGCGCTCAGGTAAGAGCCCACAGTGCCTTGAGGTCAGTGTGTTTCCTGCTGCACTGAGGGAGCAGTCACTCCTGGTGTGTTCTGCTGCCCTGGAGGGTGCTCTGGCCCCAGTGGGTGGTGTGGCTTTGAGAAGGGATGATTTTAGGGCACACTGGCTTGAATTCCCAAGAGAAATACTAGTTTTCACATGCCTGCTGTCTCCATCCCATGCCCAGATGTGTATAGAAGAATGTGGTGGCTGAGTCACAGGTTACAGGGAGGGAGAGGAAATGCTGTGTGACTTCCAAAACTAGGAACAGGGCTTGGCATGGAGAAGAGCTCACAAGGCACCAACTACCGACTGTAGTAGTGGGTCAGTACTCGTCAGCTGCATGGGACGTGGTGTGCCCTGCCAGACTGCTCCTTCACCTGAGCCCTGCTCTGGGGCAGCAGGAGCAGAGAGAGCAGCACTGCCAGAGCAGCCTCACCCTGCAGTGGGGTTACATGAGTGGTGCAGTCACACAACTCTTCACTTGTCTCTCTGCCTGAAGCTCTATCCAAGCTTTAAGTTGGCAGTTGTATTTAGGATAGAAATACAGTTTAAATCCTACTTTTGGAGTATCTTTCTGTTTAAGCTCTCCTACATTTCTCAGAGGAGTTGCTATGGAGCCCCTGTAGGTCCTATGTGCCCAGGTGTTGCCCTGTGCTCTTGCCCTTTGCCTCAGGCCTCCTGCCCTGCCCTCCAGGCCATGCTGATGAGCTGCCCTGGCCCTGCCTGTGTGTGCATGGGCAGGGTGCTCAGTGCCTCCCCACCTTGTGGCTCCTAGTGCTTACAGACCCTCTTTGAAGTCACTTTTTCTCTGCTTTTTTCAATAACTGCCCCTCACAGTGAGCCTGGGCAGCATTGCTCTGTGTGATTCCTGTGCAGTGTTCCTGGTTAGGGACAAGTGTTGGGTACTCATTAAAACTGGGCTCTGTTCCAAAAATATTTCAGCTTTCTTGTGCCTGCAGTGGCATTCACCAAAACCCCAGTCTTTAAATATTTATTCCTGTGACAGGGCTATTCCTGTTAAGTGTGGGTTTATCTGCCAAGAATGGATTTGATTTAAGAGTTGGGCACTTTCCACATCCACAGGAAGACCCCACAGGATTAAAATACAGGATTAAATCTGCAGGTTTTTCTAGGTCAGAGACATCGTGTGAGACCAACCCACAAATCTCTAGGAAGCTTGAAGATCAGATGGCTTTTCCCAAGGGGTCTGCTGTGGGCACCAGAGAAGATTGACTTCAGACAAGACCAAAAGCAGAGTTCAAGGGAAAAGCCTTCTACAATAGGCATTTCCCAGGTCTGTGCTCCCCACAGGAGTTGGAGGCTTTGGCAGCAGTGCCTTGGCTGCAGCATGAGCTCCTTGGTGTCACAAGGGAGCAGGAACATGGTGAGGCTCTTGACCCCAGCACTAGCTCAGCTGGTTCATTCCTTGGCACTGTGACCTGGAGCACCAAGATCTGAAACACTGGTGTGCCCAAGGACCTTTTCTTGCCCAGGGGTACTAACACCCCTAACTACTCGTAGCTTAGCTACTTGCAGCTTTCATCCTGGTGTCAGTTAAGTCCATCCTGGTGACCTTGGACCCAGTAGGACTTCTTTTGCCCCCAAAAAAACCTCTAAGAGTTGTCCACATGCAGGTCTTTAAATTCCAAGACCAGGACTAAAAGTAATCTTGGTTTTATTCACAGAGATCATTTCCTCCTTGTTTCTCTTCACCTCTTAGGATACCTTCTGGAGGGAGGCTACCTCTCAGAGACCTTGGCCATATTGCATTGCTGGACCCAATTTCCCTGATTAGGCCTTGGTTTAGTCTCTTCAGCCAAAATATTCCTCACCAAAGCTCCTGGAGGGCCCACCAGGCCAGCCTGGCCATTCCCAGCTTTTCTGGAGCTCTCAGCAAGGACAGACAGGGAAAGTGAGGATGCGTTTAGTGGAACAGAAAGTCTCTTTTGCCCCGTTTGTAATGAAACAGATCCATGCCCTAGAGCTGCAGGGTAGCTGGCTCATTTCCTTCAGCATATTCACTATGCAATAGTTTTGTGTTGGTGATGACAGCCTGACAGGACTGACTGTGTTCCCAGGTGCAGGAGCCCCCGAGGCCACCAAGTGCGTGGTAACGTCCCAGTGTCCTCCAGTGCTGTGTCTGAGTGGGACTGCCAGGGAGGAGCCAAGGCTGGTGGGGTTATTTGCTGCTGGTTTCATAAATTCCCAGTTGGACCAGCATATTATTGTCTGCTTTCACTGTGAGAGCAGCTGTTCAGGCAGATGGTCCAGCCACGTCTGCAAAGGTGTAGAAACCAGGTTTTATTTCCCTGCCTTCCAAAGGGAGCAATGTCAGGGAAATCCTTCCTCCAGCTTTGCATGGAGCAGTGTGCAGCAACTCTCCAGGCCTCAGGCAGGAGCTGGGTGACACCAGGGAGTCAGAAACACCAGAGGAAGCTGTCTGTGCTGCCAACCCCAGCCAGCTGCCTGCCAGCAGAGTGGGGCTGGTGCTGCTCTGCTCACACACCTGTGGTCAGCTGTCAGCCAGGTAAACCTCTTGTGCTGCTGTGCTGCCCAGGCCCCCGTGCCACAGAGTCAGCAGTGTTCAGTGGAGTGACATGTTTTCATGTATCATATTGGAGACAACAACAGAAGACACAGTTATCAGCTCTTTAGGGGTAGATAGGAGCGTTAAAAATATCCTGTGAAGAGGGAGGAACTGAGCCGTTCAGCCTTGTAACAGCAAGCCCAGTGCTGCCAGCGTCACTTGTGGGTGTGACTGTGCCATCTCCTCTCCCCAGGGGCTGGGGTGGCTCTGCTCAACGACCACATTTACGTGGTGGGTGGCTTCGATGGCACGGCGCACCTCTCCTCGGTGGAAGCCTACAACATCCGCACCGACTCGTGGACCACGGTGACCAGCATGACCACACCGCGCTGCTACGTGGGAGCCACAGTGCTGCGGGGCAGGCTCTACGCCATTGCTGGGTAAGCCCTCGGGGTCCGCAGCTGAGCAAGTGGCCTGAGGGGACACAGCTGCTGCCCCTTCCACGGGGCCTCTCCTCACACTGGTATTTTAAGCTCTTATGAGAGGAGACACCACAGGGTCACCGTGCCCAACCGAAACAGGCAGCACGAAGGTCCAGGGCCCAGGCAGGCGGGAGAGGGGCAGCAGACAGCAAAGGCAGCCTGATGCAGGAGTTACAATTTGGGCTATTCCTGCTGTATGCAGCTGTTGAGCATCCCAGGATGAGCTCTGAATGCCTCAGCCTCTTCCTCCAGCACCATCCTTCATCTGTAACTTTCTGTCCCGGCAGATACGATGGCAACTCACTGCTGAGCAGCATCGAGTGCTACGATCCCATCATTGACAGCTGGGAAGTGGTCACCTCCCTAGGGATGCAGCGCTGCGACGCAGGAGTCTGTGTCCTTCGGGAGAAGTGATCAGGAGGGAACTCACAAAGAAAAACATTCTAAAAAGTCTCGGCTGGAGGAAGAGTCCCAAGTGATTTGCAGTGACTGTTCTTGAGAGTTGTGGATGCTGTGGGAATAGGCACCAGAACAGCAGCTTTCTGTGCTGCTTGTGACTAGAGCATGTGCATAACCGTGTGATCTCAGCAGTCATTTGAAATCGGGGGCTCTGTGGGAAGCTGGAGGAAGAGGGTGAATGGGTCAGGAGAAGCTGCACTGTCTGCTGTTTCTGTGGCTCAGTCTGTGGGCAGAGCAGTTGCCCCAGCCTGGTCTCAGGCAGCCTGGTGAGCCTTCCCAAGGACATGTACATACCACTGGGTCCCCTCTTCAGCCACCGCAGGACCCCGCAGGTCGCTCTCAGCCATGTGGATGTGTGGGGGTGGACCCAGCTGCTCTTGTGTTCCAGCTTCAAATCATCGTGTACATACTGAATGTTCAAACATGCTCCTGGAGCACACGTGGGTGCAGAGCCGGGTTGGGTGAGTGTGTGTGTGAGGGGGGCCTGCACTGGCACTGTGCAGGATCCTCGCAGGGCTGCACACAAAAGGAGTCGCAGGTTAAAGCTGTCAACTACTGAGACGCAGAGCCTGAGGCCACAGGGGCAGAGGGCAGGGGAGGAGCTCGTTGCCTGCCATAGAAGCACTTCTGCAGCGTTTGTGCTCTTGATCGGGTGCTCAGCAAGGCTCATCACATCGTGTTTCCTCAAAAAGCTTGACAGCTCCAGCTGCAAACGATGTGTGGCACCGGGAGCTTGGCTGTGCTGGGGCCGTGCTGAGCCCCACCCTGCAGGGAGGTCACCTGAGCTGAGGCCGGGAGAGTAGGGACACAGTGGCTGCTGCCACCAACGTCCTGCTGGTGAGTCACTGGGGTTCGTCCCCAGACAGACCTGAGTCCAGCGCACCCACGGCAGCCTTTCACTCGAGTTCATTGTGTTGGTTTTCCTTTTATCTAGGATTTTTCTGCTTCCAGGGCTGTTCCAGAGTGACATCCAGGATTCCGTTTCGCCCTTTGTTCTCCGCCGTTTATTCCCCTGTCTCATAACTCCACATCCTGTGACACTTGCTATCCCTGGCGTGCCCCACGAGCCCAGCTGAGGTTCCATCACTGGCTCCCCCCAGCTCATGGAGCACTCCCTGCTCAGCATGTCCTGCCTCGCTGCGTTGCTGGGAGCACAGGCTCCCCTCTGCCATCAGCTTGGCCCCACAGTGCCTGGGCTCCATGTAGTGCTGCTCGTTGAGCTTCCTGCTGACTCCTTGCTTGGGGACAGGGTGGGATCAGGGACATGGTAGCATGACCTAATTAAGCACTTTCAGCCAATGCTCTGACCTTCTGCGTTTGTTTCTATCACACAAGTGTTCTGTGGTTTTGTTTCCTATGTTTATTTTTTAATGAAAGTATAAAGAATAAAATATTTCCTGAGCCAGTAGGAGTTTAGCTTCTCTTCACTACCTTCCAGACGTTTGTCTAACTGCTGTGTGAAGGGTTTGTGCAAACCCTGTGTTAGACCAGGCAGCCACCCTCAGCTGTGCCTCTGCCCTGCAGCTTCAGCCTGGTTGTGAAAAACAGCTGCTCCAGCTGTGAGATCTGTGGCACAGAGACCAGCCAGGCCTGGAGGACTCCCTAATGAAGGAATTTGTTGCAAGGTCTGTTGGAGAAGAGCATGGCAGCAGAGAGGAGGAAAATGTGATTACAGTCAACAGCAGTAATGAATCATCAGGGGCTGAACGTGAGCCCAGGTGTGCCCAGGTGGCCAAGAAGGCCAATGACACCTGGCTTGTACCAGCCGTGGTGTGACCAGCAGGACCAGTGACTGCTCCTCTGAGCTGGGCACTGCTGAGGTTACACCTCCAATCCTGAGGGCAATCTTGAGACCCTCACAAGAACAAAGACATGGAGGGGCTGGAGCATGTCCAGGGAAGGGAATGGAGCTGGGGAAGGGTCGGGAGCAGCAGGAGCAGCTGAGGGAGCTGGGGGGCTCAGCCTGGAGAAAAGGAGGCTCAGGTGGAACCTTCTGGCTCTGCACAACTCCCTGACAGGAGAGTGGAGGCAGGTGGGGCTCAGGCTCTGCTCCCAGGGAACACGGGACAAGACAAGGGAAAACAGCCTCAAGCTGTGCCAGGAAAGGTTTGGGGTTGGATATTGGGGAAAATTTCTTCCCAAAAGGGTGGTCAGGCCCTGGCACAGGCTGCCCAGGGCAGTGGTGGAGTCACCATCCCTGAAAATGTTCAAAAAACATGGATGTGGCACCTGGGGACATGGTGTAGTGGTGGATGTGGAACTGCTGGGGGAATGATTGGACTTATGATCTTAGAGGCCTTTTCCAAATTAAACAGTTCCATCATTCTAATAGAGCTGCAGTTGTAAAAATTACTGCTCCTTTGTCCACCGTGGGCATGTGGGATGGAGTCCAGCATTCATCTGTCCATGTACAAAACACAGATCCTGTTGATTTCAGAGCAAACTGCAGCATTCTGCCCCAGCAACCTTTGATGGCTCCAAATCCTCTCCCCACTTCCTGGTCCCTTCACAAACAGCTCACCACTCACTCGAGGTGTTCAGTAGCCTCTCCTAACACGTGTCCCCCAAACTGCTCCATCAGTCTTCAGCCAGCCAGAAGGAAGTGGGGAACCAAACAAGGGAGCAGACCCTGTTTGGGGAGTGCAGTACCCACAAGGAAGCACTCACTGGTCCCATACATGGATCTGTCTTTCCTGTGCCACTCTGACACCTGCAGGGAGACGGGCAGTGCAGGGGGAGTTGCCAGGCTCTGATGCTGACCCTGGCGCTGTCAGTAGCTCCTCTCCCTTCCCTGCCCAGCCCTGCTCTCCTGCAAAGGGCTCGGGGGGATTCAGCTCCAAAAGTGACGCCTTTTCTTGCCCAGGGGGCAGAAACTCAGCAGTTGGGCAGATTGAAGCAGTAGCATCAGAACTGGGTCACAGCAGGATGTGACCCCATGAGAGTGGCCAGCAAACCCATCCCTGCCTTTGCGGGACAGGATGTACTGAAGGGTTTGAAGAGGAACTGGTGTTTCCAGGCAGGTAATGCACAATATAAATCTTCAAAGTGCTCCACATTTGTGCTGGAGATGAGAAAATGCACAAGCTCCTGCTGAAAGCAAAACAAAGGGACAAAATATTCTGCTTGGGCAGAAGGTGGTATGGATCCTCCCTGGCCAGTAAGAGTGAAGCTTTGCTTCATTAATAATCCAGGAGAAAATGCTAAAAGGCAGAATTAAGAGTGAGTTTTCAACATGAGACAGCTCCCACCCAAGACTTAAGAATTGGCCAAATATGCCATTAGCAGGTTTTAATTTACTTCTTGAATTGTTCACAAGGGCTGTAAGAACAAGAGATGCCACTCCAGCCACCAGCCCTGACCAACCAGCCCAGCCCAGCCCAGCAGCAGCCTTGGGCCACAAGCTGGAGACATCAGTGTGGTGTTGTGCCACTCAGGGGATTTATGGGCTGTGGACCTCGACGAGGTGAGAGCAGATGCAGCACTGGCATCCTGCAGGAGCCTCCCCCAGGGCAGGCAGAGGGCTCACCTTCCCCTCCCCCTGTCTGGCTGGGGTGTTGCTGCTCACAGGCTGTGTTACCTCCAAGATGGGGATGTGCACTCTTGGTACAACCAGGCAGAAGCCCTACAAATGTGTCACTTCATGTCATGCTACAGTCAGACTGGAAGGGAAGGGTCTTCCCCACTGACCGTCCTGCAAAGCAAATGCGTGGGCAGAGCAGAGCTTTCCTGGATGGTCTGGGTGCAGGAGTGACCCATGGGGAGGCTCTGAAGCTCTGAAGAGAGTGACACTGAAGTGGATTGTCCCTGCTCAGGTGCCTCTGGAGCAGCCTGAGTCAGCTCCCAGGGCAGGGATGGAGTTAAACTCCCAGGCATGTTCCGGGGTGTTTTTCTAAAATGGTGTTGACACCCACAAGAGCAGGAAAGAACTCACAGAATCCAAGAAAAATTGTAGTTGGGAAGGGCAATCTGGTGTGTAACTCTGCCTGGAGGAGATTAAATTCCTTTGGATTAGGTTCCCTTGAGTCCAGAGCATCACCAAGCATGGGGCTTCCGTGACTTCCTTGAGCCTCCAGACAGGTGGCTCTGGCCATGGGACAGAACTGAATCCTGTCCCCATGCTGTGGCTGCTCTGTGCCTGGTTCTGGGCAGCAGGAGCCCCATGGCTGTGTTCAGTGCCTGCTGCTGAGCTGCACACCTCCCTCATGCACTGCTCCCCTCCCGAGCCCCGCTCTGCTCCCCACGCACACCCAGACAGCAGTGTGTGTCTCAGGAGCTCCAGTGCCCCAAACAGTGCCCCTGCCTTAGAAACACCTGCACAGGTCACAGCAGAGTGGGGTGATGCCTACCAGCTACACTCACACCCCACCTCGTGTCAGGATTGCCCAGGGCTGGAGCCTGAGGTGAGCAGCTGGATTGCTGATGAAAACCTGTACCTTTATTTAGTACCCCGAATATCAGTTCCCATTTCTGGCTTCTCCTGAGAGTTCTTGGCAGCAGACAGACAGGAGACAGTGAGGCAGCAGGAGGATGGGGCAAATTTACATCAAATCAAGGCTCTTCAGGGATATGCCTTACCTTCTAGAGAAGCAGCGGCTCAGTCAAAAGGCCTCTTTCAATCTTGTCAACAACACTAACAGAGGGCTGTTAGCAGCAGGTCCCAAGACCAGCACACAGCCACAGTGGCTCAAAGGTGGTCAGTGAGGAGCAGCAGAGTCACCTGAGCCCCAGCACCTCGTCCTGCTGCCCGTGAGCTCTGGCACTGCCTCCTGCTTTGCCCAGGCTCTGTCGGGTCAGGCTGATCTCTGCTTTCCTCTCCTGGAATACCCATTGCTCCCCTGCCAGCCCCTCACCCCTTTCAGTGCACTCCATTCTCCCCATTTTGAGAGGGTTCTCTCTGTACCAAGCAGCCAAGAGAGCTCTGTTAGAGTAGCCCCGGCAGTCCCAAATGCTGATGCGATCACTACATGCAAAAGGTGTGCCGCAGCTCCACAGAATCCCAGGATGGGTCAGGTGTGAAGTGACCCCAGTGACCATCTGGTCCCACCTCCCTGCTCAGGCAGGGCCATCCCAGAGCACATGGCACAGGATTGCATCCAGACGGTTCTGGAATATCTCCACTGATGGAGATTTCGAAGGGAGATGATTTCCCTTTGTCCAGCAACAGCTGAGCTCCTTCTCCACCCGCTGTGATGAATTCAAGCGCCTGCAGAGTCCCATGCGTGGGAGTGACTGTCCCTGCCGGTCCCTGTGGCACGTGCCAGACACCCAGAAAATCCAGAAACCAGAAAATCCCAGACTGGTTTGCGTCGGAAGGACCTTAAGGCTCATCTCATCGCCCGTGCCGCGGTAGGGACACGTCCCACTGCCCAGGCTGCTCGCCGCCCAACGTCCAGCCTGCCCTCGGACACTGCCGGCCAGGGGAGCGGGGCGGGGCTAGATGGATGACGTCACACAACACGCTCCGTCTGACGTCACGGCCCGGCCCCGCCCCTCGGCATGGCGGCGCCCTGCGCGGAGATGGAGCCGGCGGGGCCTCCTGCCTCCCCTCCCGCTCCTCCTCCCGCCCCGCCGGGC
>VZRM01006416.1:606516-625263 GCA_013397955.1 Grantiella picta | reverse complement strand
ATGAACCCGGCGGCGCCTCCTGCCCCCCCTCCCGCTCCTCCTGCCGCCGCGCCGGGCTCGGCCGAGCTCGTGTGCGCGCAGGGCCGCAACCTGCGGGCGGTGCTGTGCCAGCGCTGCGGCTCCCGGGTGCTGCTGCCCGGCGCCGCCACCTTCNTGAGGAAGAAGGCGGCGGCGGCGGCGGCGGGAGGCGGCGGGGACGTGCTGCGGGAGCACTGGCTGGTGCGCGACATGTTCTCCTTCGAGAACGTGGGATTCACCCGCGACGTGGGCAACGTCAAGTTCCTGGTGTGCGCCGACTGCGAGGCGGGGCCCATCGGCTGGCACTGCCTCGACGACAAGGACAGCTTCTACGTGGCGCTGGAGCGCGTGGCCCACGAGTGACGCCGGGCTCGGGCCCCGGGCCGGGAGCTGGGCCTGGCCGCCGGGAGCCCCGACAGCCCCGCGGCCCGAGGGACTGACCGCGGCTGGTCACCCCAGGGCCTGACTGACCGCAGCCTGCCTGCCCCGTGGCCTGGTGCCCCGTGGCCTGGCTGGCCACAGCTTGCCCGCCCCCTGGTGTGACTGACTGACCCACGGCCCCACTGGTCACCCCGGATCCCAGATCTAGCGTCAGGAGCTGCAGCCCTGGCACAGCCAGCTCCTCACCTTCCCCCGCATGGGAAGAGTGGTGGTGATGGAAGGGTCTGCCCTGACCTGCAGCGACAGTTGTGCCAACAGCCTGATCTGCTCCTGTCTGGCTGCTCTGCCACTTCCCTGGCGGCTGCTGTTGCTCCAAGGGGCTGAGATGCCTCTCGGGCTGATGGCCCTGTGACACCATGTAAATGGGGGCACTGGGACAGGGCAGCAGAAGGACAGGACTGCTGCGCTGAGTCGTCATGGCAGCTGGGATTGTCTGACCTGCCGCCAGAGCAGTTCCAGGGTTTAAGGCTGAATCTTCTGTTGATTTTCAGAAGGAATGTTCCCTGCCCCAAGCTGTAACATTTATGTTCTCCAAAACCTCACCCCATCTGACAGCTGTATTCTGTATTACAGTCACCTGAAGTGACTGTGAGCCATTCCAACTAATGTGTGCAGTTCTATTAACTGAGTACTTGGAAGTAAAACACAGGTAGAATGTGCAGACAGCATAGGCTGATAGAGCAGCAAATAAAGAAAATGTGCCAGACCATAGTGTTTTCAGGCAGCAAGAGTGAAGAGATCCTGAAAAGGATCTGAATCATTGGACAGGCAGTGCTGAAGCATGTCAGAACAGCCATGTGTGATAAACAGAGATGTCAGGAAGGAATTTCTCTTCTGTAAAAGCAGGTGGTAAGAGCAATCTGGGGTATTGTGACCTTTTAAAAACTGGGCACGAGCCAATTAAAAACGGAAGGAGGCTGCAGTAGCCATGGTTCTCACTGCACTTACCACTGCTGGTAGTGGTGGCCCAGTTCATTCTCCATTGCAAACCCCTATATGAGTGACAGAACAGCTCTCCAGGGGTGCACTGGGGTCCCTGGTGCTGTGCCTTACTGTGGGACATGTCACTGTCCTGTGCTCATAGACACTCGTAGCTGTCACCGTGCTCGGATGATGGATTTGTTTGTGCCACCAAACTCAAGGTGGGTTGTAGGTGTGCTGCCCCAAGGCTGTGGGAAGGACCTTTCCCTTGCCCTCTAATGAAACCATTTTGCTGGCAGGATTCTGTAAGCAGGCACAGCCTTGGATGAGTCTCCGGAAGAGGCATCCTGACAGCGGGAGAGGCAGGAACAAGTCCCTTCTTCCTGCAGTGCTTGTGCACGTGCACTTTTAAGGTTTGGAGACTCTGCCTTAATGTGGAACAACCAAAGTGTTGGCTGTTCTGGGTCTGCTCCATCAGGACCTTCTGCTGTGGGATTTATCAGGGGAGGGAGAGAGGTAAAACTGTGCTCTGGGAGCTGAGGCTGGAGCAGGAAGCAAATCCTGTGCTGTGTCCTTGCTAAATGTGTCAGATGCACATTTGTCATGGAAACTGCTTCTTCCCTCCTGCCCTTCCTGTCTCAGCCCTAAGCCCAGGGACTGCACGGGTTCATCAAGATGTGCCACGAAGGACAAGAGAGCTTCACTTGGCTTCTGCACGGGCATGACAAAATGGTGGGATCACATCACTAATTTCACACTTTCATTTGGATTGTTGTCTATTAGGGAATGTGTTCTGACCTGTAATACTCCATTTATAGTCCATGTAACTTAAATGTACTGTGCTGCACAAGCTTCATTTTGAAGATGCCACTGTGCAGAACAGACTGTGGAAATCAGCTTGGCTAACGCTGAGTAAATGACCTCCCAAAAAATGGTACATGTGGATTCCTGACTAGGGGGTGGCACTGGGACAGATGCTGGGGGTGTGGTGGCGGCTTTCACAGTCAGTAGAACACTTCTGGAGAGATTGGAGAGCTCAGGTCAAAGACCTTCACATGGGAATTGCAGCGACTCAAGTCCATCTTTGTGCAGCACTCGGTGATGGGAGTGCTGTGAGCTCCTGCTGCTCTTCAGTGGGAGAGGGGAGGTGAATCCTCCATGGATCCAGGTGTGCTTTCTGCTGACTCTTAAATAGGATCACATGGACTTGAAATGCTAAGAAGAAATGAACAGTCTGATGGGAATTCTTGGGAAGAAGCTATTGTACCGTGAGCTTTTGGGGGTCTTTCAGCCTCAGGTAGGGTCTTGGGTTCCTGCAGCTTGGAGAGGCCATGAGAGACACCCCTGCAGTGCAGGTGGCACGGGAGAGACCTTGGGCAGGCGAAGGGACAGCTGTGCAGTCCAGCGCCCAGTTAGCCCCTGGGCTAATTCACGTTCCCAGAGGTGACTGAGAATTTCAGGGGGGTGGGCCAGAAGTGGAGAAAAGGCAGCATCACTTTGTGGAAATTGGGTCCAGGCAGCTGCACTGAGCTGTTGATGGAGCACTGGGGGAGGAACATCCCAGTGAGCAGACGTGGCCTGGGGGAAGAGCTGCTGCCGCTCCACGGGACACACCACCAGGCTTGGGATCTGCTGAAGCTGCACTGTTTCCTGTGTCAATGAGAGCTAATAAAAATTCACATAGACTCACAAATAAACGTAATCTTTTCACTGATTTTCATCCAGCATGTTAAAAAACCGTTTTCCAGTTGCCTGCAGTAACTTCTGGAAAATAAGGATAGACAACCCTCAGGCGTGGGAAGCACTTACATAAGACCTGGAGAAGCTCATCTTGCAGCCCATCTTTCTCTGTATCCACACCAAGACGGAGCAGAAACCTTATTTCCACATGTAGGTCACTTTAAGTTAATTTGAAAATGGGTTCTTCTGTTCAATGTCTGCGTAGATTTGACTCCTGAGACCGTCCTGTGTTGAGATGCAGCAGTGCCTCAAGAGGGAACAGTAACAAAGCTGTGTCCCTTGCTCCAGCCAATGTCTGCAGCAAGGTGCAGGGGGGGCAAATAATAACAATTTTGTCTAATTGCTTCCCAGTGTGGATTTAAGGCATGCCTGTTTGTATGGGTCAGGTGTTTATATACCATAAATGTGCTTAGGACGGTTAAAAGCAGACCTTGCTCCACTCTGGCTCTGGTACTGGAATGGGTTCACAGCCCAGAGCTGTGGTCTGGGCTTGGCTGACACTGGCACCTTGTGTAGCTTCTCTCTGCTCCATTTCCACCCAAACCTCTCCCTCGAGCAACTGCTGAACCCTTTGCATGTTCAATTTGATAACTCATGCCGAAGCTTTTCTTGGCTGCTGGGTTGACACATGGGAGTTGAGTGCTGCAGGCTGAGATAATCCGAGGCAATGGCAGGATGAAGGCCTTCCCTCTTTTGGCAGCTGCAGCCTGTGAGATCAGCTGAGCTGTCCTGGGGACTGCCCCAAGTCATGCCTTGCATAGAGGTCACAATCATACTCTTCCTTCCCTAAGTTAAGTACATTTCACTGAATCTGGTAAGGGGTGTCTGGAGCAGGGATTGGGATTCAAGGCTGCCTCTTTCCCCAGCTCTGCAAGTGAGCAAAGAGCCTTGGTGCCTGCCAAGACCTGAGGTCCTCCTTGATTCCTCCCTTCTTACTGAGGGAATCTTCAGCAGAGCAGTAATGACAGTGTGGACTTTGAAGCAGTAGCTGGGAGAGCTTTGCTGTTTGCCTCCCTGGTGTGTCCCAGGGCTCTCCCATCCAGCTGTTCCTCATGGAGGAGCCCGGGAGGGATGAAAGCGGGATCACTGCAGCACCTGCACAGTGTGTCTGTGGGACCTGCTGCCTGCGGGTATGGAGGGGAATGGCTCAGCAGAGTTCAGAGGAGAGCTGTGGTTGATAAAAGCAGGGCCAGCTTGGCCAGGACAGGTGGTTGTGGTGTTCCCTGTCCTGCACAGCTCACCCTTGCTGCATTCCCTAAACCTCTTTGTGAGCAGGGACTGCCCCATCAGCACAGGGGGGGTGTTTGGGGGAACAGGGATTTCTGAAATGTGTTATGAATTTCCCTGAAGGTCATTTTACATTTCTGACATTACACTCCCTGGCAGGAGCAAAAGTAGGAGGAAAGGAAACAATTGAGAGGAAACAGCTCCAGGGTCCTTGGACAACTGGTGCAGGGAAAGCATCCCTGCCTCCCACAGAGTCAGGTTAATACAGGCCAAACTCCAGAATCAGAGAAACACTAAACCACCAAGTATTTTGCCAAAAACCCACCAAGTATTTTGCCAAAAACCCACCAAGTATTTTGAAGCTGCTTGGGGACACAAAAGGAAACCACAGCAGATGAGTGGAACTGGCCATAAAAGTGTGGAGAGAACATGAGAGCTTTTATCAATGTCAGCTTTGTTCTCTTTCAACCAACACTTTTATGCATTTCAGCGTAAATATTTGAGTGCTGAGTTGTGAGGCAGCCAGCTCCCTACGGTGCAGCTTTGGTACGAGCACAGCTGGGCCCCTCAGTGCCGGTGAGGGGAGAGAAGGGGGACATGGCAGCCCAGCAATCCAGGGGAGAGCTACTGACCTGGGGGGCTTCATGGGGGAGAGAAGCCAGTTTTCACAAGAGTGTGCTTTGGAGTGAATGCCCTGGAACCTGAAAATGACCTGACCTTGCACAAAGTGAAAATCATGTGCTTGGCTCCCTTTGTGCAAACCCAGAGAAGTGAGCAAGTTCCTGGGTTGCTGAGATAACATTTCCATCCTCCAAGAGGGGGAAGCAGAGGGGGAAGCAGCTCTGGACAAAGCGTTTCTTGCAACTTTCTTAAAACTGAATTGAGCGTGGCACAATCCATCCCGGTGGTTGCTGCAATTTGGCTTTCGAAGTACTGCACATCCAGTTCTGGGAGAGCCACAGGAGTGGGAGCAGCCTGGGGTGGAGGATCTGTCCCTTGAGCATCCCAGGGCCATTTCCTGGGGGCCCAAGACATGAACTATTCAGATACAGCTTCTGCCTGGAGAAAGGCAGTTGCCCTTCCCTCCTTGGCACGGTTCTCAGCCGTGTGCACTGAGCTGGACAGGACAGCCCCGGGCAGTTTTGCAGCCCAGAAATGCAGTGAATCTGGTGGTGGGGCATGTGCTGCCACAGCCGTGCAGCTGCGGAGGAGGCCAAAGCAAAGAGCCAGAGCCGTGTGTTTCCAGCAGCCCCGCTGTGTGTGGCAGGGCAGGACAGGGCAGAGCTGCAGGCAGGGTCTGTCCTTCACAAGTCCTTCAGGGTAATTTGTGTGCTGATGGGATCCGCGTGTCCCTGGGGTGAGAGGCTGCCCTGGGCGGTTCCGGGGATGTGTTTGTCCCTGCCTCTCCTCGATGGGGAAGCAGCAGGGAGTGTGTGTATGTTCAGCTGGGCTTCTGCTCTCCCTTTCATGTTCCTTATCTTCCAGGAGGCTCTGAATTCCCTGGGGGAAGGCAGACAGTTGCTGCAATCACGGTGCGTGCAGAGGCAGAGCATTCCATCTGCCTGCTGCCAGGAGTCCCCGTGCCATTGTTCCAACCCAGCTGGAAGAAATGCCCTGAGAGCAAGGGAAAATGAGCAAAGCCGTGTAAACACAGGTATCCTTCCCCTCCTCATGCAGCTGGCTCTGCACGCTGCCTGGAATGCTGTGAACAGCAGGCTTTTTTCATGGCAAACATCCAGACCACAGCACGTTGCAGAATTGCTGGTTAATTTGGAATATCTGGCAGTGGAACATGAGGACATGGCTTCAAGAACTTGTTGCCTTGTGTTTTCCTGTTCTCTAAAACAGACAGGAGACTTGGTTCTCTCTGCCAGGCCATGGCAGGTCCAAGGGCTGGCAACAAAAAAGGTCAGGACTCAGCAAATATGACCCAACTGCCAAAGAGAAAGGATGCTTGGAGAAAGGAGCAGCTTTGGGCTCCGGAGGGAGGGATCTCCCTTGATAAGGCATACCAAAGTGTGAGGGTTGTAGTTATGCATCAGCAGCAATCTGGGGGCTCTGTGGCCTCGTCAGCTCAATCCCTGCTGCTGCCACAGGTGTCCCAGTTTGGCTGTGGTGCCAGTGCTCCCCAGGCCCTCATGATGCCAGCACTGCTTGGGGGGATCTGGTTCCATCCCTTCCCTCGAGGCCTCTGCTAGCTTATGGGGATTTCTGTTGGAAACCCAGTGTGCTGGCACTAAAAGGGAATGTCTTGTGTGTAGCTGGACACAGCTCCTGATTTTGGGAGAGGTGATGCCACAGGGAGAGGTGATTTTGGGAGAGGTGACGCACATACACATACTCAGGGCAGCACAGCATAAACTGCAGTTTACTGGGACCCTCTGGCTTACTCCTTGGCATCCCCCTGCCTGTGCAGACAGTTTGTGCTGCTGATCCAGCTAAACTGATGTGAATTGTTCTTGACACAGAGGTCAGTGAAAAGAGGTTGTTGCCATGTGCAGCTGCACTGCAAGGCCAGTGCAGTGTGGGACTGGGTGCACTGGTTGTAGTGCACCTCTGCCTTGTCCATGCATCCCTCTGCAGGTACCTGGAGCACCTGGAGCTTTCCAGCCAGGTCAGTGCCTACAGTGCTTCAGCTCCTCAGGGCTAATGGGGACATGAATGCCCAGCTCTGTCCTGGTGCCCTGCTCTAATCCATCAGTGTCACCATAAACACCCAGAGGATCTCAAATCTGAGACAGTCCACTGAGGAGTTTCTGTTCCTACCTGGTTTATTGGTCAGCAATCTACTGGATTCTCAGTACAGCCACCCTGTGTGCTTTTCAGGTAGCAGGAACCAGCATCTGTGACACTTCACCCAGCCCGTGCTACCTAACCATCAGAGATGGATACAGCCCTGCCAGTGGAGTGTGGACTGTGGATGTGTCATGATTTAACCTCAGCTGGCAGCTAAACACCAACACAGCTGCTCATTTCTACCCCACACTGTGATGGGGGGAGAAGTGGAAGGGTGACAGTGAAAAAACTGGTGAGTTGATGTAAAGACAGTTAAATAATGATTTTTTTTCTGTATTTAAAGGGGGGAAAAAGCAACAAAGAGAGGAAAATAGAAACCAAGAAGAACAAGCAATACAAGAAAGCAAGTGAGGAGTGAGGAGTGAGTTGATAGCTGGTGCTCCTGCCTGACCAGCACAGCAAGGGAGGTCTGGCTTAATGGGTGATTTTGGTTATCACAAAAAGAATCACAAAGTGGTTTGGGTTGTAAGGCACCTTCAAGCTCATCATTCCACGCCCTGCCGTGTTCAGGGTCACTTTCCACTATCCCAGGGTGCTCCAAGCCCTGTCCAGCCTGGCCTTGGACACTCCCAGGGATCCAGGGGCAGCCACAGCTTCTCTGGGCACCCTGTGCCAGGGCCTCCCCACCCTCACACCCAAGAATTTCTCCCCATATCCCATCTATCCCTGCCCTCTGGCAGTGGGAAGCCATTCCCCCTTGTCCTGTCACTCCAGGCCCTTGTCCCAAGTCCCTCTGCAGCACTTCTGGAGCCCCTTTAGGCACTGGAAGGGACTCTAAGTTCTCCCTGGCGCCTTCTAGCCTTCTCCAGGTGAACACCTCCCAAAAAGTTAATTAGTTGCCCTAAAAGAGAGGCCAATTCCTGTAGCATGGCAGGACAAGATACGTTTTCAGTACCTAAACCAAAAGTTAGTGGGGAGAAACAAAATTTGTCGGCTAGGGACAGTTTACTCCCAGGTAACAAACTGAACCTGGGCCAAGGAGTTTAACCAATACAGACAGTACAGGTACAAAGTCTGGCATCATTTGAGACAGGGGCACTCTCCAGCACAGACACAGCACCCCAGTACAGACAGGCCACAGCCCATTGGTGAGTTACTCAGGAGGGCCTTGAATTCTAAAGGAAAAAAAGTGTACTTGATAGAGAAGCTGTTTCATCTTTGATAAATGGCAGATGGAGATTTGGTACTGCAGAGCAGCAGGGAAAGGCAGGAAAGCAGCACTGAAGGAGTCTGGGCTGAAGCAGTATTTAAAGTCAGCAGGGATGGGAGCAGCCCCTGCAATGTGGGCTTGCAGAGAACAAAATATAGGGCAGGTGGTGAAGTCTATGCTTGCAGGAGCAGGATTAAAACTGTTGGATGAACAAATAATCTAAGATTTAAAAGCAGGGAATGTATTTAAGGCCATTAAACCAAGCTCTTATTTAAGGATTACCTCCAGGAAGCCAGACTAATAGCATGGTGAGGTTACAACGTCAAGTGATCAAGGGAGAGAATGCTGATATTAAACTTGCTCATGAAATGTTAATCTGCGTGCAGACACTGCTGTAAGTGCTCCGACTGTCACGGAAGGAACCTCACAAAACAAAAACAGAGCCCAGCCCTTTGGGGTTCCACTCTTGCAACTCAGGCACATCCTGCCACTTAATTAGACACTCCCTGCGGGGGCAGGATCAGGTATAAACAGGGTTTAATCATATAATTAGAGATACGCCTACTACACACTATCAGTGTTCTGGAGGCCTTCCCTTGAAAAAACCACTCTGGCTATGCTTTCTGCACTCGTAATTCCCATATTTAAGGATTCCCAGCCCATCTGGACCAGGAGTGTTTAAAACATGAATTAATTCAGTGCTGTCTAGTTGGATAGTTTTCAGTTCTAAATGAAAGATATTTCTTGGCACCTGGCAAACATTCCCAAAACCCTCATGGAGAATCCATGTCCTCCTGTCAAGGTTTGGCCTGAGATCAGTGGATTAAGCATTTCCACCTGTGAACATTCTCCCCAGATTGTTGCTGTTTGTTGCAATGCAGCACTTGAGATAAAATGTGCAGGTCTGTGTGATGAGATAGAAGGCTGTCGTGGTTTAGGAATGATATTCCCCAATTCAGTGTCCCCACCAAGACTCTCCCAAACCAGAGGCCTCTCGCTCCCTGCCTTCCCCTCCACCTTCCTGCTTGGGGATGGGATTGAGAATTGGAGGCACAAAAGGTGCCTGTGTTGAGACAAGAACAATTTACTGGAAACAACAATAAGATAAGAAAACAACCAGTAATAGCAACAATATTAATAAAAAAAGGTATGAGACAAAGAAATTATTTACATGGAAAACCACAACAATACCCATCAGCTCTTCTGACCACACCACACTTTCTCCCACCAAAAGGGAAAGTCATTCTTCCCCAGAAGGGAGAGTTCCTCGCTTCCACTCCCCCACACTGGCCATGAAGTGCATGGTATAGAATAACAACCTGGACCCACCCACATGGCTCTAGGCTCTGCCCCTCATGGCTGCTGTGAAAAAAATCACCCTGTCCTGGCCGAATCTGGGACAAACGTGCAGGTGTGTGTGAGGAGATGAACAGCTGGCTCTGCAGTCAAAGCCCAGCGATGTGCACTGAGCTGCTGCTACTCCCCTGAGCATCCCAGGGAGCCAGGAGCACCTTCACCTGCACATCCTGCTCCTTCCCAGAGCCCTGCCCACACCGCCCTCAGGCACACCAGGGTTTGCCTCCTTTTCTGGGCAGGCCTTGTGGATCTGCAGCTTGCCCAGGAAATAGAAATGGGCTGAATACCCCGTCCTGCTCCATAGAAGAGCCCTCTTCCTGTTCCCTGGATATGGGGCAGGAAGAGGGCTACAGGGAGACCCACAGTGTTCCTGATTTAACCCAGTCTAGTGAAGAGAGTGTTCCATTCTGGGAGTCTTCCATTATTTCCATGATGCATTTATGTCACATCAATATATTCCAGCAGGAAAGGACATGGTGCTGGCAGCTCCTGAAGTTGCAGACTAGTGACAATGCAGCTCATGGCCGCCAGACCTGAATAGCCAGATGAGCCTGTCTGGATAGAACGTGACCACAGTCAGGGCTAAACCAGCAAATCTCAGCACACAGCACAGAAAGTAGTGGTTTTCCCCATTCTAGCTAGCTCAGCTTTATGCAACAGTTTTCCTTACCCACCATACCTGCCCCAGGCTACAAAAAAAACAAAAAACAAAAAAAAACCCAACATCCCTGCTTCTCTTCCCCTTCCACCTCTCCAAAAGACTAATGACAGTGCTGATGTCAGGAGCCTTGTCCCTCTCCAGCCTCTGTAGAGCTGACAGTGCATTTTGCAACAGCCAAAGGTCAGGGTTTTGCAGTGGGAGGCCCTGTAAAAGTCCACAGCCCTGGGCTGGGTGTCAGACCTGTCAGCTGGAGGAGAAAGGTTAGACCACATCTGATGATCCCAAGTGAACTGCATCCAGTGCCCCAAAGGAAGGTCAAACCAAAACTAAAATACATGATGGTCCCTGTCGAGACAAGTTGGAAGTAACTCCTTGACAACACTAAAACCCACCTATCGCTGTAGCAATACAGGACCTCAGGAGATTCCAAAATCCAAAAGGAGATTCTGTTACCTCTTGGCTGCTGGAAAGGCAAGGAGCTACCTGTGAAGAATGGGGCAGGAGAAAACAAAAAAAAAAAACTCATCACCAGATCATAGGTCAGGATAGAAATTTTACAAAATACAAGCTAGTAGTTCAGGAATCTCTATTACAGGGATCGCTGAAAGTGGGAAGAACATCCTGGGTTAGTGGTGATGTTACACAACTTCTTCAACACTTCCCAAGACATTTGCTGTGGGCCACCATGAGTGAGCTCAGACGTGAAAGGCTGAGCCAGGCTGACTCTTCTTGTGCAATGTGTTCTGTCCTCAGTGATTTCCTCATGTGGACAGTCACCTCAGGATTAAAACACAGATATCTAAACCCAACCTCTCACCCTCTGCCAAAGCACCAAAGGGGCCAGGAGACATCACCAATGCAAAGGGGAAGCCAATCGAGCACAACGGCACCAACACCCATTGCAGCACTATCTGCTCCCATGGCAGCATGTGACAAGTGTCCCTGGGATCTGTCCCCAGGATCAGCATGGGCCTGGGCCCTTGTCTGCCACAACCCCACGTTATGCACAGTTCCTGGCCAGGGCCCTCTGCAGAGATTTCCCACCCTGCAGCACCCCACACTCCCACCCCACTTGGTCTCCTCACCCATTTGCTTCTGGAACACTCAAGCCCCTCCTCAACCTCATCAAGACAGATATTCCACAGGCCTGGGTCCTGCCCACCGCTGATCCAGCAGGACAGCACCAGGCCTGGCCAGGAGCCTCTGGGGAAGGCAGCCCAGAGAGAGCCCTGGGTGAGCTGTGGCTGCGACAGGGGCCTTGTCCCAGGTCCTTGGCTCTGAAGGCTCCGAAGCCCTTGTGCAAAACCACCTATAGCGATGTCCCACCAAGCCATAGGTAACAGAAAGCAAGCACAGCAAAGTATAGAAAACAGGAACTTTATTGAACTAGACTACTCTTCCCAGCTTCAACTAGCGGCTGAGAACATTGCTGGGAAGCCTAGCTCTAAAAAACCTAAACTGGAACTCTTTGAAAAACTTCAACTGGGGGTTGAGAAAACTTCGGGGAAACCTATTCTACTAACAACAAAGGGGTTCCTATGTCTATATAAATACTGGGGGTCCTAAAACTATTGGGCGGGAATGTCCCAGTGCCCAGGCTCAGCACTGGTCATACATTCCCTGCCCTGTCCAGCGAGCCCAGAGAGGAGCTGGAGCTGGAGCCTCAGAGGAGAGGCGAGAAGTGGAGTCTCCTCCTCTTCCCAGTGCCAGGTTGTCTTCGCCTCTTCCTTCTTGGCACTGGCCTCTGCCGGGAGCTCTGGCGCAGGCAGCGCCTCATCAGGGCACGGTTCTCCTGCAGCAGCCGCAGCACCTTCTTGGAGCAGCCGTGGCCCTGGCAGCTCGGGCGTGCAGAGGCCGAGGCGCTCTGGCTCTCCTCCTGCAAGACACAGCACAGGGAGCTCGATGCAAGGGGCAGAAGGGCCTGCCGGAGGCTGCTGAGCCCTGTGGCGCTGCCGTTGGCCTCTCGTGCCAAAGAGAGCCTGGGGCCTGGCTGGGCTGCCCCGGGCACAGGCTGCAGCAAGAAGAGCTCCGGCCAGAGCCTCTTCCGGGGCTCCCTGGGGCTCGGCCTGGGCCCCATTGCTGCCCGGCAATGGCCTCAGCCCCGCTCGGCCTGCGCGCCTTGGCCCAAGGGCTGCCCCAGGGGCCCAGCAGCCTCGGGGCTGCCCAGCTCTGCTCCGCCGCAGGGGCCCTCAGCCCTCGCCCCGCACCCTCCTGGCCCAAGGCCTTGGCGGCTCCTGGCCCCCAGCAGCGCCCCACCTGCCTGGGCCCCTCGCTCACCTCTCCCCAGCGTCTCCAGAGCCACTTGCCGAGGACCCAGCCAAGCTTCCCGGTCCTCAGCAACAGGCCCAAAGCCCCGAAGACGAAAGGCAGCGCCTCCAGGACCAGCCAGATGTCCCTCATAGGCGCCACGTCCTCTTCTTCCGGGGCCTGGGGAAGCACGTCCCAGCTCCCTGTCTCCACAGCAGCGGGGTGGCTGGAAGGCTCCAGCGGCCGGACCAGGAGCAGCAGCACCGCGACCTGCAGCAGCGCGGAGAGCAGCGGGCTGACCATGGTGCTGCCGACGGACGGGCTGCCACCTCTGACGGGCTCTGCGCGTCCTTCCCAGCCAATATCTGCCCAGGCTCTAGGCACAGGAACAGGCCGGGGACACTGGTCAACGGCCGCGCCGTCCCCAAAGGCTCTGATGTCACAAGGCCGTTGTCTGGGACAGGAGCAATGGGTGGCAATGTCGTCACAAAGGACTGGGGCTGCAGGAATGGCTGCGGGGATCTTCCTGAACATCAAACCGTGCAACTTTGTTGCAGAGTCCAGCCCAGGCTGAACTTCAGGACTTTAGGGCAAAATGCCCAGGCTTCACCGGCTTGAAATAATGAACTTCTCAGCCCAGGCTGGGGGTCATGTTCATTTGAATGGTCATTCAGTGTGTGACGAGGCAGGGGTACCTGTTCAAGGGGCAATACAGAATCAATACAGAGGAGGCAGTATGGGAAGGCTGCACCTTCCTAGGCCAGGGCCAGGCCAGGCCAGGATCAGTCCCTGTTTGGGAAGCACCTTCCCACCTTGCTCTCAGGAGAGTCCTGAGCTGCCGAATCAATGCCATCCCCCTGCACCAGGAAGGGAGGGAAGGGGCCGTGGTTGTGAATGCTCAACAGTGTGACACCATCCCTCCCTCTGACACTCAGCCCTGGCCCCAACCCAAGCCATGGGAGTTTCTGGTACTGTTTCACCGGAGCTGACCTGACCAAAGGAAACCTGGCTGCTCCTTTTGGGACAAGGGATGAGGAAAGAATGGAAGCAAAGAATGGAGTACCCGTCTGTACCTGTGTCTGAACTAAGGAAGATTTTTCATGGCAAATGACCCAGGGAGCCATGAACAGGTAGCCATAAGTGTTGCAGCTTGCACAGCCCTGTCCTGCAGCCATGGGACAGAGGATCTGACTCTGCTCACCTGGGTTATGCAGTTTCCCTTACAAGAAGGTGAAATCCATGTTAAGAAACTGGCTGCTGGAGTGTTCTCCTTCCTGCTGTTGTAGCATGACACGTCCCTTCACCAGCTCCCAGCTGATGTCCAGGACCAACTCCAGGTCCCGCCATCTAGAATTTAAAATAGTTAATAAAATCAGTCATATTGGAGACAGAAAGAGTAGTTCAGAGCCACAGAGTGAAACGTGTCCTGGGCCCCACACTGCTGAGGTACCCCCTGATCCAGCCTGGAATGGGCTGGCGTAAGGCTGGTGGCCATGGAGTATGACTTAAACCAGAGCAGGAAAACTCACACACTCACTGCCAATCCCCCTCCCTCATCTGCCGTGTTCCTGGGTAGGAATTGTCCAGACAGGCATCTGGGCTGGGTTTTCTGGCCTCCATAAAGGAGGCATTTGGGAGGGAGTGTCTCTCCCTGCTGAGGCAGTCAGAGGGGCCCTACACTTCTAGAAGGAGCCAGATCTAAAAGCTGAGTGAGTACACGGGACTGAGGATGGATGAATGTGGAATGGATTTGCACTTGGAGAGGAGGAGATGAACCTGAGCACTGAAACAATGGAGTCCTGGTGAAGCGCTGTCCCCCCAGTGTTGCAATTTTACGGTTTCACTCTCACCCCACACATACCCTCAGCAATCCTCACACCTGAATGAGCGACCTGTGAGCTGGGGATGAGGAGCCGATACTTCAGTTGGCTGAAATCCAGGCAGCAAGCCCTGGATTGTCCCTCTGAGTGCTGGGAAATGTGCATGGAAATCCCAGGTCATCCCAGGTAGTTATAGCAGGCAGGCATGGCATTAAGGCAGTCACATTTTTGGGAATTCACTGATAGAAGTGAATGTGCACACATTATTTGTCCAAATTCTTCTGAGAAAAAACAGATAGCAAGAGCTGCAGAGTTGTACATTCAAAGAAGTTTTATCCAAGCTGCTGCAGAAGCCACAGAGACTGTATCACAGATACACAGCTAGTCCAGCACTTTTGGAAGGGATCATATTCACTGAACACATGGGTTGCAGCCAAAGTCTGTTCCTGGGGCCATGATAGCTTTAACAGGCACAGGGAAATCCAGGGGAAACAAAAAATTCTGCTGCTCCCAGACTAGTCTCCAGCAGGAAAAGAAAATGTGTTCAAGAAACCCCTGACAGCCCCTTGGGCTTGACATGACTGTTTAGTCACACTAAATCAAAATCATTTCAAGCCCCAAGAAATGGTATTAGGTGTGCAGCAAGACCAGTTTCTGTAGGACTGGGGGACTTCATGCTAGTGCAGCAGCTCTGGGAGGGCACTCTGAGGGGAACTGAGGCACACTCAGCTCCAAGTGCCACACATGTGGTGCCAGTGCCTTGATGGCCCTTTCACAGAATCACAGAATCACTGAGGTTGGAAAAGATCTTGAAGATCATCAAGTCCAACCTGTGACCAATCCCTACCTTGTCAACCAGCCCAGAGCACTGAGTGCCACGTCTAGATGTTCCTTGGACACCTCCAGGGATGGGGACTCCACCACATCTCTGCACAGCCCCTTCCAGTGTTTAATCACCCTTTTGGAAAGGAAAATTATTCCTGATGTCCAACCTGAACCTGCCATTAACGCCACACGACACACTCAATGCAGCCCGGGAAGTGGGTCTGAGGCAGTGCCAGCATAGGTTGCAGGTGCCCAAGTCAGAGCAGGTAATGCAAGCAGAAATTAAGCATGTCAGAACCTCAGCTGAAGCTGAACCAGGGCACCCTTTATCACCACAGCGCAGCATAATCTCTGATTTTGTCAGATAAGCTGAAAAGAATGCTCACTGCACTCAGAACGATACTATCTGAATTTTCTGCTTTGGCAAGGGGTCTGAGCCACCTCGTGTCGTGGTGCTGCAGCATTTCTAAAGTGTAGGATTTGAGCCTGTAGGATTNCCTACAACATTTACATACAACCTGTAAGAATCATCGCATTACCACACGGCGCTATATTTTAAACCCTAAAAACTGCTTTTTGGACCCTCTGCCAAGCGGGCAGGGTCTGCTCTGACCCTTGGACCTGTCTGCAAGCAGAGGGGATTGTTTCATCAAGAGGGGGATTACCTCCAGTCGGCCATACCATTGCTTTCTAGTTGTTCATTAACTCAAAGCTTGTCTTCATCTCAATGTCGCTTATATTTTCCATATTCTCAGCATCTTTTGCCAGGTAATCATATTTATAAGGCTTTTCTATTTCATCTTCCCCAACACTAAAGGAGACTAAAACCCCACAGAGTGTGTGACTCTGCACCACTGGATTCCCAGGCTCTGCCCCACTGCTCCACTGCACTGGCAGAGTTGAAGGACAGTTGGAGCAGCGTGAGTGTTATTTCATGTCAGAGCATTTGAAAAGCATAAATCAAATCTTTAAAGTCTTATAACTAGTTTAAAAATAATGAGGGTTTAAAAAAAATCAGTGTGGGCACTTATTTTCCATTGTACAGTCTAGGTTAAACTTTGCTGGCGTGTTGAAAATTGCCTTAGTAATTTGGAACAACAGAACCAAATGTATTAGATTGAATGAACAGATGAAATTCTCACAGATGCACCTGGTGTCTAAAATGGGAGGCTATGAGAAGGAAAAAAAGAGAGCACTGAGATATTTGTAATTTAATAGCAACATGTGGAAGATTTAAATCAAATTTGACCTATTTTCTCTTTCAACCTACAGGAAAAGTATTCCAAAATCTGGGTTTGCAAATTAGTCATGTGGTGCTGGTATTTTGTTTCCTACTGAGAAAAGCCCAACAGATGATAAAAAGAAACAAATAAAGACCGTTTAACTGTGTGCTTTTTCTCAAATAAAAAATAACAAAAGAAAGTAAAAGATTGTAACTATTTTTCTCTTTCATCTTCCAATAGGACTTGCCATGCTAGCTCATGACCACTGCAGGTGCAATCTCTCCCATTTGAGCATGAGAATCTACAGCTGCAGAGGTTTTCAGGGGCAGAGGGTGACAGCACAAGGCAGGGTATGGTTTTAAACTAAAAGAGGAGAGATTTGGATTAGATGTTGGGCAGGAATTCCTCCCTGTGAGGGTGGGGAGGCCCTGGCACAGATTATCCAGAGAAACTGTGGCTGCCCCATCCCTGGAAGTGTCCAAGGCCAGGCTGGACAAGGTTTAAGCAACCTGGGATAGTGGAAGGTGTCCCTGCCCATGGCAGGGGTGGAACAGGATGAGCTTTAAGGTCCCTTCCAACCCAAGCTGTTCCATGGTTCTATGATTTCAGTTCTTCCTGTCTCAGACAACAAGGACTATCCTGGTCCTCTTTACCAAACACCTTCACTAAGGAGATGGTGAGAGACAAAGGCACTTCGCAGCCAAGGTCATGCCTCAGTGAAGCCAGGCCAGTCAATGAGTATGAAACAAATGCGAGAAAAGAACAGAAAGAAAAGTTCTTTCAGTTCTCTTGGAGCACAGGTTGGGCGTTATTAGAAGTCTAATATTGATTTGATCCTTCAAATATATGCCAGCTTGAAAGCACTAAACAAAGAGTTGGGGCTTGCCAAGGATTAAAACATGAAAGAGAAGACTTATCTTTAAAAAAACCATTGCAGAGCTGTAAGTTTTCCCTTGATGTCCATCACCCAGCTCACAGGTACTCATATGTGTGTGATCACTCCCAGTCACCCCTCTGATGTGGGGAGAGCCAAATCCCCTAAATGCAGACAGTTTAGTGCTCTCTTATATCACACCTGTTTTTCAGTTACATGTTACACTTGGCATCGTTCTTTGGAAAAACAATGATATCAATGTTATTTGTGGGTTTTTTTCTCCTTCTTCGATTTCTATCTTTCTCTCTCAATCCTCTGATCCTTGCTTTCTGGAGGGCTTTTGCCCTTCCTTTCTTTCAGGGTACACCCACACAGGCTTCGTTCCACACCGTGGAATCAAATTATCGCAATGGGGCTGATAGGAGCAGAAGCAGCATCGTCAGCAAGTTCCCCTCCCTGGGGATCAGCCAGAGTGAGGGAATTCATCCCTTTCCTCCATGTGCAGACCCAGCCTGACACGATTCCACCACAATCCTGTTAAAAGTGTCACCTTTATCCAGGCTGCTTGCATGGCTAGAGATTTACACAGGAAGAGATAAAACTACCTACTTTGTTGCTGTTTAAAATTTCTTCACGTCCTTCTCCTGCTGCAAAAGCTCAGCTTAGCACAGGAAGAAGCAATTTCCTGAAACCGATGCTGGTGCTGAGCCTCTGAATGATGGATGGATGGATGGAAAGAACTCCAGGTATCAAACATCAGACTCGCACACACAGCAGCTGCTTTTACCCTGCGAGCGAGTTTGGCAGCCTCAGGAATATTTCTGCTAATATAACCCTTAGGACATACCACAGGGTTTTTACAGTTCCCACCTGATACCCAACTTAGACTGGGGCGTTTAAACACCAGATCTACTGATTTCAATAGAATCTATGAGGCTCTCCTTTATCTTTGAGTCGTTTTCCCCTTGTGTGACTCTTCATCCCAGTGACACTTGGCACAGGCACTGCTGTCTCTGGTGACTGCAGTGGAGCTGCCTCCAGCCTGCTCAGACAGGGTTGGTCCACATCCCTCTCTTTCAGCCCAGAAACATCACCCGGAGCCTGCCTGCAGGACCAGGGGCCACTGGGTGCCCACCAGGCACGCCTGGGGCTCTCAGGGTGTCTCCAGGCAGCTCCCGGGCTGCCCATGCCTCGGTCCCAGCTTTGCCCGGGGGTTTCACTGGTGGCTTTCCCCAGGCTCGGTGCGCGGAGCCGGGCCAGGGAGAGCTCTCACCCAGGACACGCGGCGGGGGAAGGAAGGCCACTAGTGACACCCCGGCCCGCAGGGCTCCATCCCGGGGCAGCAGCCGCTGGCTCTGGGCTCCCCAGGCTGAGCTCGGAGCCCTTGGCCGACACCGGGGGATGGACAGTGCTGAGCCCTCTTCCCTGCTCTGCAGCAGCCGCTGGCT
>VZRM01006416.1:581085-605595 GCA_013397955.1 Grantiella picta | reverse complement strand
GGCTGCGCCCGGCGGCCTGTCGCTCCCGCCGTCTCGTCCCAAAATGGTGGCGGCCTCGTCGAGAACATGGCGGCCCGCGGGACCCTCAGCCCCGGCCGGCTCTGGGGCTGCAGCTCCTCCCCGCGCACCGTCAGCCCCCCGGGCCGCCTGTCCGTGCGGGCCCCGGGGCACCGCGCCCGCAGAGCGCGGGAGAGCGGCCGGGTTGAACACGGGGCACCTCCGCGCGGTGCGCGGGACCCGCCGGGCGAGGGGAGGAGCAGCCCGGCCCACCGCCATGGGTGCTGCCCGGGTGCCGCTGCCCCGTCCTGCCTCGGGACGGGCCGTGCTGTGAGGGGGTGGGAGCGCAGTCTGGCTGATGGGTACAGTTACTGAAGGGCTTTGTGAGGGTGGCTGGCGGGAATGATCTGGTAAATTTTGAGTCACCTTGAAGGGTAATCTGAAAGGTGTGCCAGGGGCTGGGATGTCCCACAGGACAGGGTTCAGGTGCTGGGCTAGGCAGCACGGCTGGAGTCTGGGATGGGCGTGCTGCTCTTCCCCATGGCGGTGGTGGCTTCCTGCATCTCTGAAAAGAGATTGTCAGAAGGTTACATGGATTTACAAATGTAGCAAGACTGCTACTGTAAGCTTGTGAATGTGTGGGAAATACTTGTTGAGCTGAAAATGGTTGTAAGTTTGAGTATTGGTGGGATGTGTTGATGTCCTTGCTCTTACCCTTCCCTTGAGGGCTGTTTATTGTCACAGTTTTCAGAAAAAGTCAAATGAAGAGTGTGAATACAGCCCCATGTCTGCAAAGGTTACAGGTTCTCTGCAGTCCCGTCCCAGGGAAACAACGTCCCTCCATAAGGTGTGCTGATGAGCTTGGTCTGAGCTGGCACAGCCATTCTCTGGAAACTTGGTTTTCCATCAACCTCACGTAGGTGCTGCTGGGCCTTGAGCACTGTGCTGGGGAGTGCAGAGGACCTACAGCCTCATCCAGCAGTGCCATGGAGGAGCTGGGGGGCTTCAGCCCAGCAGTGAGTGCAGCAAGGGACTGAGTCTGCAGCTGCTGGAAGGGCAGTGACAGGACAGGCCAGTGCACTTCAGCTGGAGGGCATCCTGTAGGGAAAGGAGACAGAGGCTGGGCTGGAGAAATTCTAGCTGAAACTTTCCATGCTTGCAAATCGTGTATATAAGTGTAGGGAAAACATTTAGTGTTAATTAAGTAAATAACAGAATTTTGTCGTTGCTTGAATACAGCATTTACCAGCACTGTCTGTATACAGTTAATCCTTATTCTGCAGCTGTCATCAGTGATGTGTGAAGGCCCCGAGCTATGAGTGTGACAGATCTTTTGCCTGTCATTGCAACTTGGAGATGATGCTTTGAGCATCAGCTGAGCAAAATCTGAGCCTAGTTCTTTAGTATTCTTGATGCTGTGAAAAGGCCGTGCAATGCAAAATGGGCAGAGAATCTGTTAGCATCTGACAAAGATCTGTGTTCCCTTAAATAGCCACATACTATTTAAAAGTCCTTAGCAGAGTTGTAGGAAAGCAGTTGAAAGCCACTCAAAGCAGGACTAACAGTAGCACCAGGCTTTGTGACCTTGTCTAGCCAAGTTTTGAAAACCTCCAAGCACGGAGATCACTTCCCACCTTTCTGGTGACCTGTTCCAGGGCCTCACCGTTCCACTGGAGGGTCTTTTCCTAACACAAACCTGAGCCTCACAGCAACCACTGGCAATCCGACCCTCACTCACCTGCAGAGCAGAGGGAAGGCTTCTCCGGTGCTGGCCATGCGTCTCCTTTTGTACTCTGGCATATGGCTTACCATACTAAGGATAACAGAGCCCTATGGGACATTCAGGCTGTTTTCTGTGGGAGCCCCCAGAATCTCTGCAGCAGGGCTGCCTCTCAGTTACTGCTGTTTGTACTGGTGCAGGGAGTCACTGCCCTGTGTGTTGAACTTTGTACTTTGTCCAAGTAAACATGCCATGGTTTAATGTGGCAACTGTAGCCCCTGGTCTGTGGCTGTGCTGCCACGTTGTATGTTCAGAGTTGGAAGGGACCCGCAAGGGCCATTGAGTCCAGCTCCTGGCCCTGCACAGGACATGCCCAAGAATCCCACTCTTTGCCTGAGAGTGTTGAGTTCTGTCAGCCCTGGGGAGCCCATTTCATTGTCTGATCACCCTCTGGGGGAAGGATGTTTTCCTCGTGTCTCCGCTGACAGCTTCCCTCAAGTCCTGTCATGGTCACCAAAGAGCCCTCTGCCTCCTCTCATGAGGAAGCTGTAGACCATGATTAAGTCTCCCCTCTTCTCCTGGCTGAACAAGCCAATGGCCTCAGCTGCTCCTCATACCCTTCTCCTTTACATCCTTCACCCCTGTGGTGAGGTGTAGTCCTTACACACACTTTCAGTGAGCTTCCCCAATTGCTTAAGAATTTCTCTAGCATGGCTTAGGTCACTGGTAGGACCTCAATCAGGTGAGGATCCAGGCTGATCTGGTGGTCTGTGTTCTCCTCTCCCCGTAGGAGAGTTTCAGGCTGCCCTGCTCTCCTGAAGGGATGCTCCCTGAGTCGTTGCCGTAGTTTGGTCTCGGTGGCACTGCAGCCAGTTTTCCTGTCACCTCTTCTACACTGTGCAGGTTGGCTGTGTGTCCTCTGCCATTGCAGCACTGCACAAGCTCAGTGCGTCACCCTGGAGAGCGATGGAGTAATGGCTTTGGAGAGGAGTAGTGTGGCAGCAGGTCTGAGCAAGGCTGCTTGCAGAGAGGATGTGGACTGGACAACTGAATACACAGCTTGGATGGATGGGAGCTTAAAAACAGCAGTTCACCTGTACAGTGCTGTGCTTGAGGACAGGTGGATTTTTTTTTTCTTTTTTACAGCTACAGATTTTAGTTTCATGGGGTTCCCAATGAGTTTGAAAGGACTGTGCTGCTTTCCTACTTTGATTATGGATGTGGACTAGGCAGTTCCAGGCCAGAGACTCACAGAACGGTTTGTGTTGGAAGGGACCTTAAAGACATTGTTTCATACCTTCCACTATCCCAGGTTGCTTCAAGCCATGTCCGGCCTGGCCTTGGTGGCTTCCAGGGATGGTGCAGCCTCAGCTTCTCTGGGCAACCTGTGCCAGGGCCTCCCCACCCTCACAGCCAAGAAAGAATTTCATCCTAACATCTAATCCAACCCTATCCTCCTTCATCTTAAGGTCATTTCCATTTGTCCAAAGTCCTTCTTCAGCTCTTTTGGAACCCTTTTAGACACTGGAAGGGGCATGAGGTCTCCCTGGATCCTTCTCCAGCCGAATATCCCCATCTCTCCCAGCCTGGCTCCAGAGCAGAGGGGCTCCAGCCCTTGGAGCAGCTCCATGGCCTCCTCTGGACTCTCTCCAGCAGCTCCACATCCTTCCTGTGCTGGAACCCCAGGGCTGCAGGCAGTTCTGCAGGTGGGGTCTCACCTGAGTGGGGCAGAGGGGCACAATCCCCCCTGCCCTGCTGCCCATGCTGGGAGATCAGCCCATCACCTGAGGGGATTTCTGGGCTGCCAGAGCATGTGGCCAGGGCATGTTGAGCTTCTCATCCACCAACACCACCAAGTCCTTCTCCCCAGGGCTGCTCTCTGTCCATTCTCTGCCTGGCCTGTACTTGTCCCTGAAAGTACTCCTGCTTATCCTGGAATTCCAGGGGACCAAGTTGTCCCATCTGATCATAGGGTCTGAACACAGTTTTGGGTAACAGTCACATTAAACTTGCACTATATGTAGGCTCTTTGAGAATGTGCTTTACTGACTCTCACAACCAGGTGTTGAATATAAAATGCCACAGATGGACCAGGAGTTTGGAGATGTTTCTATTGTGGTTTGGCTTTTACCATTCAAAGTCCTATGCTGAAATATCAAAGAAACTGGGTTTATGCTCTGAACCTCAAAGAGAACTTGGGAATCCATAAAAAGGTAGGAATAGATAATTTTGCTTTTATGAACGATTTTCTACATAGCTTCCATGAGGTAGTTCTGTGTAGTGTTAAGGAGTTCAGTACTTTGTGTGCAGCAGTGTGGCGTGAGGCCTGATGGGTCTGTATTTATGGAGGGATTTAAAGTAGTTTGTTAGGCAAAGCCCTTCCTATGGAATGGCAAAGTTTCCTCAGGGGATCAGGAGAATATTTTTTTGGTTCTATGTACATTGAAGGAAGTGCTCCTGGATCTTGGGAGGGTTTTGCTGCCTCTGGTGGTTGTGCTCCTGGGACTGGGACACTTAGGCCAGTGAGAGGTGTGATCATCAGCTTTTCTAAATATTCAGTGTTTGATATGAAGAGAGGAATTGGCTGAAGAATTTGAAAGAGTTGATCAGACTCTTCCTGTCTGATTGGAGAACAACAAGGAAGAATGAGCTCGTAAAAATGATAATGTCCAAAAGGGTCTTTCTGGGTTGAGCTGATGATGTCTCAAAGGGCCTTTTGTGTTCTGGTGTGTTTTGTGCCAAATGCCCCCAACACTAAGACAATAAGGCCAATGTTTTAATGGCTTTGCGGGCTGGCAGTCCCCGCTGGGCCTGCTGAGCCTTTGCTAAACAAGGGCACTGCTGTTTGTGCTGAGCATGTGTTTCTGTCCCGCAGCGTGAGTGCATCTCCATCCACGTGGGGCAGGCGGGCGTGCAGATCGGCAATGCCTGCTGGGAGCTGTACTGCCTGGAGCACGGCATCCAGCCCGATGGGAACATGCCCAGCGACAAGACCATCGGCGGGGGGGACGACTCCTTCAACACCTTCTTCAGCGAGACTGGCGCAGGAAAGCACGTCCCGCGGGCTGTGTTTGTGGACCTTGAACCTGCAGTCATAGGTAATTGTGACCTGTGCAAGGCACTCTAGAACACTGGCATGGTTTTTGGCTAAGGGATCAAGTCGTCTAGTCCTGAAAAATGCTTTTGGGCTTTAAATTTTTACTGCGTAAAGCTTGCGTACTACACCTTCCTAGTGGTGGAAGATATTTGGCTTTATGTTCATTGAGACTGGCAAATGTGCACTATGGAGCTTTCAAGAATTTCAGTATTACTTTCTGCCAGGCTGTGGAGTTAAATGGGTCTCATGAACATGCTTCATGCTTTTGCTATGCAAGGAGCAGTTATAGCCCCTTGGAACAGTATGGCATAATGTGTGCTGCTGTCAGTAGAACCTCTTTAAGAGACACAATGTGTATCATTAAGAAGATTGCTTATTGTACATGGGAATGATTCCTGTGGTTTCCCAAAGCAATCTGTGTAGGCTGAACAGTGCTTGCAGAAATGAGTCCCCATATCTAGCCTGAATTCAGAGACTTCTGAAGATGCACTTCAGCTTCCTGTTGCCTTGTCTTTGAAAACCAATCCACTTCTGAAAAGGAGTTCTGTTCCAAGCTCTGGCTACTCTGGCTCTTGGTGTTCAGATGTGATCCCATGCATCAGCCGCTGACCAGTCCATCCTGGGGCACTGGCTGCACTGCCAGCTCAATGTGAGCTGCAAGTTTCACAAGACCCTCATCTTTTGTGTCAGGAATCCTGGTTTTCCTCTCACTAGTGTGTGCCAGAAATAATTCTGCTGGAGTTGCTTTTTGTCTATCTTGCTTCAAGTAGGGATTTGGGGCTCTTGGGGGAGCAGAAGGCTGTGGGGCTGCTCAAGGGTGGGAGTGCTGGGCTATAACATTGAAATGAGCCCAGGCGCCCTTGGCCATACACTAATATTCCCAGGAGCTGTTGCAGGTCTGGCTTTCTGCTTTTTTGAGCCCTATGGCTGCTGCCTCCTCTGCTGCTGGCCAGGTGGTGGCTCTGAGCAACCAGGAATGCTGAGAATTGAGGTGAGGGAGAACAGGTGGCAAAAAGGGGCAGAGGAGCTGGTGAGTCTTAGAACAAATGCTGAAAAGTAGTGAGCATTGCAGTGCTTGTTATTGATGCAGGTGTAGTATAGGGAGATGGGCAAGATTGGTAATACTGAAAGTTAAGGCTTTTTGTTGAAGGTTGTATCATGTGCCTTTCTGGGAGATAGCTGCCCTTCTTTATTCCTGCCTGGCTAATTGAAAATTACTGCTCAGTTTCCTGGACGCATCAGTCTCCCCATTCACACAGCAAGTCCCTATGCACTGAGTTTGTGAAAAACCCATCTTTGAGCATGCAGCAGCTCTGCAGCTGCCACGTGTGTGCACCAAGGATTTCTGTCCTTCCAGATCAGTGCTGCCCTTGCAGAAAGCAGCAGGATGCTGGATATGCACCAGCTCTGTGGATATGGTGGTAAAATACCATCAAACTTTCCACCACAAAATAGGGCAGTGACATCTGGGAATTCAACGCAAGGGTCTTTAGCAGTCTACCCCAGCTAGACTTGGAAACATGAAGGATGGTATGTCTGGGGCAAGCTTGGTTTAGCCCTCTCCTCGACTAAGTCCTTTGTTCCCAGCACACTTTTGTAGTCCATTGTCTCATCCTCTGAACTCTGCATGTTTTGTTAGTTCCTGAGGACTATCCTGGCTCATGCTACCCCTGTCTGCATAGGATAAATAACCATTTTATTTTGGTTCTATATTTTTCCCTTATTACTCATATTTGTCCTTTATAATGTGGAGTGGTAATGCAGGAAGTCTTAGACATGTGGGTATTTGAGATGGTAAACTTTTCCAAATTGTTTTTATTTTGATGCAGTCTTAGAAATACTTTAGGACATTAGATTGAAGACTGCATTGGGAGCTGCTCAGTGGTTTGAATAGTAACTATATTTTTACATCTTAAACTTTACTTATCTTTGTCTTGCTTGTTCTATTTCAGATTAATGAAATAATCTGAAATACAACTTCAGCTGTAGTTAATAGAGCTCTCTGCTGTCTGCCTGATTTAAATTTAAGGATGCAATATTGCACACAGCTCAAGAGTGGCTTGAGCTGTACCAGAGACAAAGCTCTGCTGAATGTCTTTGTACCTTTCTGGTAGGACAGAGCTTTAGCCTGCTGGGTGTAAGTGCATATTTCTGGGAACTAGTGGAGTTCATAGCTCTAAATCAGTCTCCAAATGAGTAACTGCTGGGGGATGCTGTGTGTGCATCTGCACAGTTGCTTTAACACAGCTGTGTGTGCTGCAGCTTACAGCTCAGGGTTTGGATAATTGCAGAACTCTCCAAGAGCATCTCCTCTTCCTTTTGAAACCTTCTCTACCTTCAGCAGGAAGTACAGTGAAGAGAAAGGGACGTGCAAGCCCTGTTGGCTCTGGCTACCAACAGTAGAAATAAGACAGCATCCTGGAGGGATTGGGAAGTGAAGGGGAAAAGCAGGATTTCAGCTGCTGAGCTGCAAAATTGGCCTGAAGTTTTCTTAAACTGGAAGAATGATTCTGCTGCTATAGTCCAGTTTTAAATTGCTCTGACAGGTCAAAATAAACTTAGGTGTGAAATAGAACAGTTTTCTAAGCAGTAACTTAATTTTTTTTAGTAATTCAGCATTTAGGCTGTAGGAAGTATTGGCACCTACTGATAGGTAGTTGCTTTTAATCTCTAAGGGTTTAAGTACATTATTCTGCACACCCTCAGAAGTTTAAAAAAGCTGGTCTATATAGAAAATTAACTTAGAAATATTTGTATATTATATAATATATATCTTGTCTCTCCACAGATGAAGTTAGGAATGGGACATATCGGCAGCTCTTTCACCCCGAGCAACTGATATCTGGTAAAGAAGATGCTGCAAATAACTATGCTCGAGGTCACTACACAGTTGGGAAAGAGATAATCGATCTAGTTCTAGAGCGTATCAGGAAGCTGGTAAGACTTCACTGAAGGCTCCGAAACATCTGTTTCTCAGGATTTGGAAATTAGGTTATCAAATACATAGCTCTATAAACTGTGCTTTGATTTCTTTGTGGTAGGAGAATGTATGGACTTAGTCTGCATCTTTTTATTTGCATAGTTTTATTCTTAGCCAGCTGAGAATGGCTGGATTATTCCTGTCAGATATGCCTTTCAAGTGGCTTAAAATGCTGATGAGGCACCTAAAACTTCATATATGGTTTCATCTTCAGAAAGCCAGAACTGAAAATTATGATTTGCATAGTTCCTGCTGGAGAAGGATTGGTTTCTGGCTGTGGCTCTTTCAAGGAAGTTTAAATGCTTTAAATGGTTTAGACTGCTGTTTGCATTTCCTGTTGTTATGATTTCTGGATTAATTTTATGGTAATAAGAATAGAAAAGGAATGAATCTCGGTAAGTTGGGATGTTTCAGGCTCCTCAGTATTTGATCATGTGGCAAACTTATGAAGGTGGCACCTTAGAAGGTTTGAGTTCCCTATTTAGGGCTGCTAAGCATGTCCATTGCCCAGTCTGTGTCGCAAAGGTAGAAATTCTCATTGCACAAAACCCAGGGTGTATCTCTGGTGATTTGGTACCGAATGCGAAGTGAGTCTTAGTGAAAAGTTCACCTTTTGCAAATCACTACTGGAATTTTTCTCAACACTTGACTGCCACAGTCTCTAATTAAAGCAAAAATAAGTTTGCGATAGGCTGTACTTCGACCTGAAAAACACAGTAATAATTTCTTTGTACAAGCTGTTGGAAGTCCTTGTTAATCCTGGGAATTGAGCTGACCATCATGTGGCACCTCTTCGTGAGGACAGGGCTGTCTAGTTTTGTCTGCTGAGAAGAGTGAATGGGACTGGCACTGTAATACCCTGTGACAGAGTGGAGATACACTCTTGGCACTCTTACACTATTAGAACAGTAGCTCTGGGATATAGGATTGCTCCATTTTTGTGCAGCTAGAGAATGCCAAGTAAGGGTAAGGGATAGATAGTGCATAGGTCTTTGAATATTTCTGCTTTTCTTGCTCATTGTTAATGGCCTCGACTGAGAACTGGAGGTAGAGGGAATTTTAAGCTAGGAGTTTGAAGTGGTCAGCATCCAGTATGTAGGGAGTTCAAACCAACCAAGAATACTGTTTTTTATGGGGCACCTCCTTGACTCTTGGTGGATGAATTCCATATTTCTGGAGCTTGAACAGTTGATAGGTGTCAGAATTCAGAGCTGTCTTTCTTGAGCTTGGTTTGGGATTCTTAATGTACACAATTACTTGAACATCTGTGTTTTCTCTTTCAGTCAGATCAGTGCACTGGCTTGCAGGGCTTCCTGATTTTCCACAGCTTTGGGGGAGGCACTGGATCCGGTTTCACCTCTCTGCTGATGGAACGCCTCTCAGTTGACTATGGGAAAAAATCCAAGCTGGAATTCGCCATCTACCCTGCGCCACAGGTCTCGACAGCTGTTGTGGAGCCTTACAACTCCATCCTCACCACCCACACCACCCTGGAGCACTCTGACTGTGCCTTCATGGTTGACAATGAGGCCATTTATGACATTTGCCGTAGGAACCTGGACATTGAACGCCCGACCTACACCAACCTCAATCGCCTCATTGGTCAGATAGTATCTTCCATTACTGCTTCCCTCAGGTTTGACGGTGCCTTAAACGTGGATCTTACTGAATTCCAGACTAACCTGGTGCCTTACCCTCGTATCCACTTCCCGCTGGTGACGTACTCCCCGATTATTTCGGCAGAGAAGGCCTACCACGAGCAGCTCTCTGTGTCTGAGATCACCAACGCCTGCTTCGAGCCCTCCAACCAGATGGTGAAGTGTGACCCGCGGCACGGCAAGTACATGGCGTGCTGCATGCTGTACCGTGGGGATGTTGTCCCCAAGGACGTCAATGCTGCCATCGCCGCCATCAAGACCAAGCGCAGCATCCAGTTCGTGGACTGGTGTCCTACTGGATTTAAGGCAAGTTGCAGCTCCAGCGTGATTTCTCTCGGACTTCTCATTCACTGTCCTGGGCTTATGGAGGGTATTTGCTCATTGAACTGTTCTGTAGGTACCTGGTTTGTATTCTGAGATTGGAGACCTAGGTTCTCATACTGAGCTGTTTAGTGAGTGACACATTTTTAATCAACTCCTGTTTGTCTGACTTTGGTTATTGTTGCTGTCAAACACCACAAAGAAACTCATGGTCTCTTCTGTATCTCCTGTAGGTTGGCATCAATTACCAACCCCCCACAGTGGTTCCTGGGGGTGACCTGGCCAAAGTCCAGCGGGCAGTCTGCATGCTGAGCAACACCACAGCCATTGCTGAGGCCTGGGCTCGCCTGGACCACAAGTTTGACCTGATGTATGCCAAACGTGCCTTTGTTCACTGGTATGTTGGAGAAGGGATGGAGGAGGGGGAGTTCTCAGAGGCTCGGGAAGATTTGGCTGCACTTGAGAAAGATTATGAAGAAGTGGGCACAGACTCGATGGATGGAGAAGATGAAGGTGAAGAATATTAAATCCAACAGTGAATTGCAGTCTTTGCCATTTTACTGCCTCTTTAGTATCAGTGTAAATCATGTCGACTGATTGGAATAAACTTCTTTCATCAAGAACTTTGGTAGTGTCCAAACACTATGTACACTCATTAACTATGTGCAGTCAGCAGTCCAAGAGATGGACTTCCTTTCTGAAGAAGGTAGCTGAATAAAATAACCATTCAGTCAGTTCTTGTCCTTAAAGCATTGCTGTTTGAAGAGCTATTAATGCCTATTTTCTTTCCCCCACAACATGAGACTAGAATGAGCTGGAGCTTTTCTCTGGAAGGTGTTAGCTACGTTTTTTCCAAGACTCTAAAGCTGGTGTCACAAGAGGCAACAGGAGCTAACTTTGTGTTACCCATAAAAGATGCAAACAGAAGGCTGTTTGGGTTAGTTTTCTCCTATTCTTAGACTTAGTGAGGGCCAGTAACTTAGAGATGCAGTAATCTGGATAGGGAGGAAATGCCCAGGAAGGGTGTGCCATAGCATGATGAACCTGCCGCTGTAGCCAGAACCTGTGCAGTGGTTGCCCTTGTGTTGCTGTGCCCTCCCACAGAAGGAACTGGAGTCCCTGTCTACAACTCTCCAGAGTCAGCCTTTTCCTGAAGCTGTCTGGAGAAAAATCTCTTGGTTAACTGGCCACAGTTAAATGCCAGTTTTCCCTAAAACTAGGTCTTTTGCAGTAGTTATTCCATGGGTTCAGATATGAGTACTGCTATCCTTCTATGTAAGCTGATGGAACAGGAGAGGATTTGGCTAATCGGGTTTATCTTCAGATTGAACAGCCTCTTGTCTGAAACCTTCTGCATGGACTAAGTGGGGGCCTGGGCACACAGTGAACCACAAACCAAATAACTTCTCTCTTGTAGGGCTTGATGACTGAGGAATCTACCCCACAGCAATGCCAAAGGTGGAATAGTCAAATCTTAAGACGATGATTGAATACTGAATGTGATTACAGCATACCAAAGTCTGACTCCAAGATGAGATTTGGGCTGGAGAATTCTCCCATCCGATTTCAGACTTACTAATATTCCTTCTGATTTAATAGCAAAGTGTGATTCAGGCCAAGCCTTGAAGCCTGTTAGTTGCAGATGTGCACACCTGCATGGCAGGAGTCTCAGCTGGAGTATGCGAGTTTCCTGAGCTCCCTTCTGCATGGAAGCCTCCGTGCTCAGGTAATGCTGCAGTATCTGACATCCCCTCACAAAGTGGGGCCCTTTTCTGGTCCCAGTTGGCTGGACTTGTTCTAGATGGTGGTATCACCTGTAATTTAGAGTAACAGGCTGCTGCTGTTGATGGAAGGTCTCAGAACAGCCTGGTCTGTGAGAGCTGACCAGAAATTGCTTTGGCTTCTCTTGTCCTGGATCGCTCTGTGTTTTTGCAGCCATTGGGTTGAGTCAATCTGATTTGAAATTAACTTCTTGGAGCTGGAAGTTACCAGTCTTACAGAGATGGGGAGAACAGTCTTAGTGCTTTATCACCTTGATGGTTGTCCCAGACTGTCAGCCCTGCTGTTGCGCAGAATGTGTGGCAATCACACCTCCTACCATTCAGCACACCTAAGTGTGGCCAGTGCTTCAGTGAGTTTCTCGTTTGCTTTTCCTTGTGGTTTTGTGTTCTGAGACAGACATAACTGTTGAGAATTAGAAGTCCTGTTGATTAACTTATTTTCCTGCTTACTGGCTGGTTAAGCAAATGTGCTTGTCAGGGCCCAGGGACAGACATCCATTCCAGTCAGAACAACTCCCTGTTGGCAAGCATTCAGGTTTTAATAGGATGGCAGTGCCCAGAGAGGAGTGTGCAAAGGGCTGTTTGATGCCGTGCAGGCATCGGGTTTTCACCCTGAAGATCCTGTATTGCCAGCAGATCATGGAGAGTGCTCTGTGCCACAAGTGCAGCACCATGATTTCCTTTGGAAGTTCAGTGTGTTGGGGTTGTGGATTTCTGAACTGGCCATCAGTGGGATCATTTAGCAGTGGTTTGGCTCTTCTGTGAGGAGCTTGGTTTCATCGGGGCCTAGCCTCCTCTGTCTCCTGCAAATAGTGTCTGGTTTTGTCTGGTTTTTACTGTATTTGTGGATTACCCGTATTTAGGCCACTTCCTCTGTGGTGGGAATTGGCTCGTGGTGTGTCAGTGTTTAATCCAGGCGTGTACAGTGATGAGGCTGTCCAGGGCACTCAGCAGCCAAGTAAAAGCCTTGTGCATATGGAATGCTGAGCTCTAAAAACCTGGGAATCTTACTCTGTGTAGGCATTAGATGAGAAGCATTCTGCTTTGAATTTTTTAAAGTAACATGTAATACTAGTTAGTGAAGATGTAATCTGCAACATGACTGGTGGAAGGTTTCACAAGAGATTCTGTGTCACCTTGTAGCCATGGGACCGATGCTGAAAACACATTATACGTTTTCAGCCTACATCACATTTGAAATTTCATTATATTAGTATTAGGAAACTCTGTTGCCTGAGCTAGTGGGCAGCTGCTCTCAGTGTAGGCATGTGCATGCTGAGCTAAGATAAGATAGGGTTTTTCTCAGATATGAAAACAAGATAATTACAGCAGGAAAATCCTGCTAAAACTGCTCTTGCTTCAGTGAGCTGCAGAAATCCTTAAACATGTTCTAATTACTGACTCTATGGTTGAGTTAACAAATGTGTGGTTCATCCGTTTCCTGAAATATAGAGGGGATCTTGCACTGAATTAAAATTTGAGTGTAAGAGTGTGTACCTGAAACTTGCAGAGGTTGATGTTAGCTGTCACTTTAAAGAAAGGGCTCTGAAAGCCTTTCTCTAATTCTATGCTTTAAATGTTGTTTTCTTTGATAAGAAATGCCTACACTTGTGCTTTGTACAGTCATATGCCTGTTTGCACTGGCAGAAGTGCAGGCATTATCTAGTGGTAACTAAATATATCTTTACCTGTGTGGTGACACAGCTTTCTCCAGTATTGAGATTGGCAATTAATAGCTCTCACCTGACAGAATAACTTGTGTGAGTCATGAGGTGGAGGAGGAGGAGGAAATGAGTTGGAGCCATGGCGGTCACTGTGAACTTTGTTGTAAATTCTGGTGTTATCTGTAGGATCTGTTCTAGAATGGTTCTGGTGCTGTTCCAGGAGAATGCACCAGGAAATCAGCAGAATCTGATTTCCACCCACTCTGCCCTCTGAAAAAGCAATCTGAATCGCCTTTAATGTGCTAATATCTGTATTATATATATAATTATGTACATTTCTAATCTCTATAGTAAGCATGCCGCAGTGTAATTGTATGATAATCTCATTTGGGCAGTAGAGGTAACATAAGCCCACAGCTACACATGCCTCCACCTTCTTCCTACAGCTGAGTCAAAATCAGAAAGGGCTTTTGTGCCTCAAATACTTAAAATTCTGTCAAATAAGTAATGTTCACCCATTCACTCATTCCATTACTTTATGCCCACTTACAGCAGTGTGTTGGCACAGTTTTTGGTTGTGTTGTCCCAGGCCTTCAGCCTCACTAGTCCTGCTGGCATTCCTGTTGCCATCCTGCTCCCATTCAGGCAAATTCCCCAAGACGAGCCAGTGTGGCATCATTCTGTACTGACTCTCTGCTTTGCAGTCAAACCCCAGTGAACATTTCAACAGGAGAGATCTCGAGAGCTGCAGCACAGTGCTGCTGATGTGCTGCCCTGTGCCCTTTTCCTCTGGGCTTCAGAGCCTCTATTGTGCCAGATAAGCCTGTCTGCCTTTGCACCAGGCCATGGTTTCCTGTGTGGAGGAGATGCTGCACAGAAGCAAAGCTGCAGTGGTCACTATTTATAGTGCAGAGCTATTTCAGTGCAATGGGGTGGCTTTTTCACTGGTCTTGCTGAAGTTTTGTAGCAACTGCAGAATCCAATGATTTTGCAGGATTTTGTCAATCCCAGAGTGGTTTGGGTTGGAAGGGGCCTTAAAGCCCATCTCACTCCACCCCCTGCCATGGGCAGGGACACCTTCCACTCTCCCAGGTTGCTCCAAGCCCTGTGCAACCTGGCCTTGGACACTTCCAGGGATCCAGGGGCAGCCACAGCTTCTCTGGGCACCCTGTGCCAGAGCCTCACCACCCTCAAAGTAGTACCTTTGAAGTCCTGTTTCTTTTATAACTCTGAAAAATTTAGGAAGAAAAATCAGTCTGGTCCTAAATGTGGAGATGCCATATGCTGTATAGGAGCTGTGAGCTACCCTGGCTGGGAAAAGAGGCTTCTGTCAGGAAAAAGGTACCTGATTAGGTGACTCCTGATCTTGCCTGTTTTGTCATGTTTATAAGGAATTACTTCAAATAAAAAAGAATTTTCTTTTGAATTCTGAAAACAAGGACTGGGCTTATAAGTAAATTCAACAGGAAAGAGCTGAAGAACAATTTTCCATCATATTGCAGGACTCCCTGGAAGGGTTGTAGGAGTTTTTGTACGTGTTGGGGAGGTGATAATGATTAATCCCTTTGCTCTATCTGGGTTTGAACTAGAGGGAGGACTAACAGTGTAACTTCTAGGCTGTGCAGAGACTTTGATCTACAGATTTCTCCTAAAAGCTGGGCAAGCAGATTAAAGATGTGGAGTCTCAACTGGCTGTTAATGGGGAGAGGAATGAGAGCATGATGAGGTGGGTAAAATTACATTGCTCTGAAGGTATTGTAGGTGTTGGCTGACAAGATGCTGAGAAATACCAGGATACTTTTAAAAAAAAAAAGGCGAGAGTCACATGAGAAGTGGTGCTGTGTGTGGAGCTTTTCAGTGCATTGAGTCAGTTATAGCCTGGTCTCCATCTTTTTGCTGCCATGTCCCTGTTCCTTGGCTTTCTGCAGACTCCTTTGCATGTTAAGTTTTCTTGGATCTTGTGATACTCCCCTGTTTTCTCAACCTTCCAGCCATCTTTTAGGAGCATGTTTCCCACCTTTTCTGCAGCATTATTTAGGGTTCCCTGGTCTATGTCAAGAGCTTGGAGTACTTGGGCACAAAAAGCTAAATTCTTGTTTTCAAATATTTACTAGAAAGCAGTAGCTGTAAATACAAAGTTTGAGGATCTAGAAAACATTCCAGAATGTTTTAGGAACACTAAGGAATTACTTTTTTCTAATGCTGAACAGATAATTAGAAATTCAGAGAGACTCGGGAAGTTGTAAGTGAATTACTCTTTATGAGAAATAAAGGAGATGTATCTGAGTCCCTTTAAAATTATTGCAGCCCACTGGATGTGCTCAGCTTGGCTTTAGGAACTATTCCAGGCTTCTGTGTGACATGAGTAAGTGTATCAGTGGTCTCTCAATTTTGGCCCCAGTATGTGCAGCTGTGATTGTGATATGTCAGCTGCAAAGCTGAGGGAGGAGCAAGGGTTTAAGCCTTTCTTTCGGGGTTTCAAAAAGCGGGGAGTCCTGATCACAGGCAGGAATATTGAAATTCACTTTTACAAGATTGGGACTGGAGATCAGATGTTAAGGGAGAAGTTGAAAAAAATGTTCCAGATGACCTTGCATCCATGTGGATCTGATCAGGGCTCCAGAAAGGCTGCCCCAAATATGTTGCATTATGTACTCCTCCCCCTTCAGCTCTGCTCCCGTCAGGAGGTGATGGCTGATGTTGAACTGCCACCACACTGTGCTGAGGGCCTGTTTGTGGCTTCCTCATGAGCTGCAGGTCTTTTATCTCCAGACAGTTCAGGTTTGAAATGGTGAGACGCTATTGCTGGTCTCTGTCTGCAGACTTATCTCTGCTCCTTACACACTAGTCAGCTCTGCTACTGGGGCATTTCATTGGTGGGCACCCTGTGGGAGATACTTGGGCAGTCCATAACTCTCCCAAACTGTGCCTTTTGTTTGGTGGGCAGGATTGACTTTTCCAAGCACTCTGTCTTCTTAGAGTTGCCTGTAGCCTGAGCTAGGTGTGCTGGGATCTTTAAGTGCCTGTTGTCAAGTCCAGAACTTGCATTTGACTTCAAAAGGCTTAAATTGGGACAAATTGTTCTGTCTAAAGTGGCTCAAACTTAATGAGACTTGGCTCAGAAGTGGCTGAGGGAGCTGGAGGGGCTCAGCCTAGAGAAAAGGAGGCTCAGGGGAGACCTTCTGGCTCTCCACAATTCCCTGACAGGAGAGGGCAGGCAGGTGGGGGTCACGCTCTGCTCCCAGGGAGAAAGGGACAGGACAAGAGGAAACAACCTAGGGTTGTACTGGAGAGATTTAGATTCAATATTAGGGAAAATGTCTTCCTTGAAATGGTGGTCAGGCACTGGCACAGCTGCCCAGGGTAGTGATGGAGTCACTGTCCCTGGAAGTGTTCACAATATGTGTGAATGTGGCACTTGGGAGCATAGGTTAATGGTGAACATGGCAGTGCTGGGGGAATGGTTGGACTGATATTCCAGTCTCAATGTTTCTGTGATTCTTACCCTGCAGTTTTCTTCTGTCTTTTCTGTGACTTTCTCCAAGACAAGAACCCCTGAGGTTATTGGCTGTCATTGTTCCAATTCTTCTTTCAGAGGTGGCTGCTGTGGGGGACTTGTTGCAGCGCTTCAAATTAGGGAGGAGTTCCAAGCAATGTTCTTCAAGAAGGCTGCAAAGACCTTCAGCATCTTCATGTTACTTTTACTTTTGTTAGAGCTCTGTGGCTGCAACTGTCAAATGCATTTCATGCTCTTACCTCACCGCCACTTGCAAAAGCTGCACTTCAGTCATTCTGCTGAGAGTGGGGATCTTTGTGGCTTTTCAGTTATTTCCCAACCCTGTTGTGGAACCTGCCTTGGGTGGCTGCTGCTGGTGTGCAGTGTTCTCAGGAGATGATAATGTCCCACGTTGAGCCTAGTGCTGTTTCCCAGCAGTTCTGGAGGTGATTCTGTGCAATTTTACACAAGCTGTCACAGCAGTGACCTATGCTGAGTTGCTTTTTTTATACCCGTATATATTATATATATACATACACATATATATGTGTACTTTCTATGTTACCTGCTGGGTATCGCTGTCCCCGTTGTCTCACACATGCAATTGTGTTTTCACTCTTACACTACCCTTGGCTCTAAGTTTTGTGTTAAATTGGGGAAAAAAAAATCCCTTCCTGCAAGAAGGGCCCAGTTTTCCTTTGCTCCCCTGAACTCAGTGTAGGACCAGCTGGGTGCTGGAGCAGGGAACTGTGGGCTACCAGGGCTCAGCTACAGCTGCTGTGGAGCCACAGACTCCACTGTTCCCTGCTGACTGGGACAGAATGGTTTCTGCCTTTGTTCTTCACAATTTCTGTGGCGTGTTTATGTGGAAGGCAGAGCCTGTGCATGCATGGAAGTGTCCCAGTCACGTCTCAGTACATTATAGAACAGTTTCTGCCATTGTCCACAAATGCTTTTGAATCTGGTGTTAATGCCTTGCAGTGAGCACATATGGCACCCAGAGATGGGGGTTCTGCCTTATGCCCCGACTACCCTCCTCATTCCAGCAAAAGCTACTGGCACTTCAAGGCAGAGTACTCCTGTTTCTTGTTTTACTTTTTGCTGTGTTTAGTGTTTATCTTCCTCTCTGTGTTTGCAAATTCTGTGCCTGTTTCTTTGCTTGTTCACTGCTGTTGCAGATCCCAAGAGAGTGTTTTGGTTCCAGCTTTGTCTATTAGAGCATATGTGCATTGGCTTCGTTGCTGTCACTACCTGCAAGTATTTAATGTCTGCTAAGTGTCTGCATGTGTTGGATCTGCCTGATGAGGCTGAGGGGGGCAGCTTGACCCCACATTTGTTTAGGCTGTGTTTACTTTGGATTGTATGTATTAAACATTCATACGTGGTTGGTGCAGACACTTCTCTGAAGCACCTGTGTACGCCCTTTTTTTGCTAATTGTAGGTGCTGGCAGATCAAGAGCAATCCTGACTGTTGTACTTGTGGTCACTAAAGGCTTTTCTTGTTTAGTCTTGTACTTCCTTGCGAAAGATGCTCTAATGACTGTTGGAGACTTTGAAATTTTTACATCATCTTCCTCTGATGTGTGTGGTTCCAGATATGAAGACAGTAAGCCAATTTTCCTTTGTGAAACTCCCTCAGAAATCTGCATTTGGAGGCCTGATTTTTTGACAGTAAAGCTCCTAAGTTCTTTCCATTGCCAGGTTGTTTACTGCCACCCTTTCCCCTTTGAATGCCGGCTGGGTCCCCAGCTGGTTTTTACCTGTGTGCCACCTCCCAGATTCAGTCTCAGTCTGCCTTGGTATGATTTGTGTGGGTTCTTGCCACCTTTGCTTTGCTGACATTGTCACCTTTGCCATCAGTATTGACTGAAGTGTCTTCTTTACCTTAATTCATGTAGCTCTTGCACATTCTTCATTGTACCTCAGTGATCTGCAACTATTTCTGCACCTTTAAATCCCTTTTAGGAGCAGTTTTTCCATGGCTGTTCATCATGAGTAGTTTAAAACCCAAGTTTACGTCCTGACTCCTTGTCTGTTCAGCCTTGAACTGTAATTTTTTGGTGTATTTTAAGTGAGCCGCAGGTGCTTAGATGGCTTTGTGTGTATTTGCTGTTTGAAAACTGGGTAGCAGCTTGATGGGAGAGGTTGAGAGTGTAAATCCCTCTGAATGGAGGTGCAGGTGCCCAGGCACAAGGATCCCTGAATCCTGTGCCATTGTCCAAGCTAATGAATCTCCTCACTGCCTTGATAGTGTCACCCCTGGTGTGTTGGAAGGCAAGTCCTGGAGCATGTCTGGGTAACCCAGGGGGATTTTGGCTGTAGCAGAGGCAGGAAGCCTGACTAGGAACAAGGTTTGCTAATTAAACATTTTCTGCAGAACCAGCTTCTCTCCTTGCCTAGGCCCAGGGGTGTCACGGCGTCGTGGGAGGGACGGGGGTTTATCTGAGGTGGCACAATGTGGTGGCGCACAGTGACAGAGGGCTGTGCAGGGCTGGCACAGGGCAGAGTCTGCTGAGCTGGGGGCGTTCTTGTGCTGCTTCTGCTTGCCCTGTGCAGAAACCACAGCTGAGTTCAGATCCTGCTGGGGACCAGTTGTGGTGGTACTTTCTGTTTCACTGCAGCCAAGGGGTTGGGGCGGAGAAGCTATGTTTTCACATCTCAAATAGTGTTTTTTTCTGAGAAAAAAGATACACTTTGTGGTTTTATTCATTGTGGCAAATTGTGTTTCCCAAGTTGCTCTTTTGTTGCCAGGACTTCACTTTCTCAAGCATTGATGCCTGGGGCTGAGCGAGTCACCTCAGGCTCCTGTACAGCCATGGCAGAGCAGCAAGGGGGGTTAGGGTGAGGTTACTCTGACCTATTTTAGGCACCTACCTTAAGATAATGAACTTCAAAGCCTCAGCCTCACTGACTGGCAGTGCTCCACTGGTGGCAGGTCCCTTGTTAGCCTCCACTCCATGAGAATCCCACCCACTGCATGTCCTGCCTGGAAACGGGTTGTGTCCCACACTGCTGTCACTTGCATGCTGAAACACAGGAAGGTACAACCCAAATTTGTTGAATGTGAGTCAGTGACTGCCTGAGAGCAAGGTGAGGCATGTGAAACAGCACCTCAGCTCTGCCTTTCCACTGCTTCCAACAGCTGTGGTTTGCTTATCCTTTTTCTTAGGGTAGTCTGGGCAAGGATTTGGAGTAAGGCTTTACTCAGCTTTAATAGCAGCTAATGATAGGGTAAGGGACTTACAGAATTTTATTAATAAAAATAATGCTGAAGGCAGTTGCACAACTGCAGAGGAGCTTCCATATTGGAACAGAGGTATTTTATGCCTCCACATGTTCAGCAGCTGTTCTTACCTGGCTGTTGACAGTCCCCACTGTGTGCAGCTGGGGGACTTCCGTCCTCGGCCACTCGGTTCCAGCCCACAGCAGAGGCTCAGGTTTCCTGCCTGCCCCCTCCACAGGCCCCTCCGCAGGGTTTCCTGTACTGACATCTCCAGCCTGAGGAGTTAAGAGCTGCTGGGGCTCTTAGGCTCTCCCAGAGTGCAGAAGGGATCACAGGGAGCAGGGGGTCAGCTAGTGCAGAGAGGCGCTGCGGCATGGAGGGGCAGCTTCTGGAGGAAAGGCAGATACACCAAGGCATCTCTAGATTGACAGTAATGGTTCTGTTGTGGCAAAAGTTGCCAGCAAAGTACTTAATTCCCCATGTGAATGCTGCTGCTGAGCCTCACCCAGGACACAGTGTGAGACAGGCAGTCTGACCTAATACCAGAGCAAGAGCCAGTGCGGTGTCTGAGCTGGGAGTTATGCTATAAATGTCCAGAGCCTGGTGTATCCAGAATACTCCATAATTTTAACCAGGATCCTAAGATCGCAGTGCCTTGTCACTAATAGTCCTGTTTCTCAAGGACTGACATGCATTACCATCTCTGGGAGCAGCTGGAAAATGTAAACCCCTTCTCTAGCCCTGATGATGACACTTGGACTGCGTTGCAGGTTTGTACAGGCCACTGGTTTGCCCAGGAAAACTGGTTTGGTTTGATCTGTCAGAGATTCTGCTTACTAAATCTGTTTGTTCCCAGGAACCTATTTTCTTAAAGAGCAGAGAGGCTCAGCACATCTCTCCCTGCCCTGTGCTCCTCTAAACATGTAGAGCTTTAATTAGGCCAGGCTCTGCTGATGAAATGAGGGCCTTGGCTTCAGTGGAGTTTCAACTCCATATGTGATGCTGATTGTCCCTGGACGTGGTGGTGCACCTCCTGGGCAGGATCTCCTCCAGCTGGGTTGCTCTAGAGTGGAGCTTGTGGAATGTTACTGTATTTCCCTGAGTATTGTTCATTGTGAAGCCTCTGGGAGCTGTTTGCTTGGCTTTTCCAGTGTCCCAAGATCAGATATCTTCTGTCTGCTCAGAAGTCCAGGGTATGGTGTTTCCTAAAGCTCTTCTCAGTGCTCCTGTTGTGCCAGGCTGATGGCACCAGCACATGGTAGGTGCCGGAGGAAGTGGCTGCAGTAGAAGCTCTTGCTGTGACACAGAATCAAACCTAACAGACCCAGGCTGCGGTGGGAGGTGTTGGGTCGAGGGACTGGTAGCCAACCTTTGTCTGCAGAGGAGAGCTCGTCTAGGATAGCAAGGGCAGGTACATAGAAGGGGAAAAGATTAATTTGCTTCTTACTCTGCTCTCTTGAGACTCCACCTGCAGATCTGCGTCCAGCTCTGGGGTCTCCAGCACAGGAAGGATGTGGTGCTGCTGGAGTGAGTCCAGAGGAGGCCATGAAGCTGATCAGAGGGATGGAGCACCTCTCCTATGAGGAAATGCTGCCAAAACGGGTTGTTCACCGTGGGGAAGAGAAGCTTTGGAGTGACCTAATTTTAGCCTTTCAGTACCTGAAGGGAGCCTACAGGAAAGATGAAGAGAGACTATTTACAAGGGAATGGCTTCACACTGACAGAGGGCAGGGTTAGATGGAATATTGGGAGGGAATTCCTCCCTTTGAGGGTGGGGAGACCCTGGCACAGGGTGCTCAGAAAAGTTGAGCCTGCCCCTGGATCCCTGGAAGTGTCCAAGGCCAGGTTGGATGGGTCTTGGAGCAACCTGGGATAGTGGAATGTGTCCCTGCCCATGGCAGGGGCTGGAACAAAATGAGCTTTGAAGTCCCTCCCAACCCAAACCAGTCTGGGATTCTGTGATCTTCTTTGCAGTGTCTGAGTCAGATATATGAATGCAAACAAGTCAATATAGGCCATGTGAATAAGGTGCTCCAGGCAGGTGATGGCTGGCACAGGAGAATGAAAAGGAGGTTTACACTAGTAGGAAAGCTCACAGTATGGTGCCCATCCAAGAAAGCACAAAAGATTTGCTAATTTTTCCTCCAGGCTGATGGGACTCCTGCAGACAAATGGTGTGTGAGAGCTATGCTGCAGCAGCATGTAAAGGGACACTCCGATGTGGATGGTTCTGGACAGATGCTCTTTGGAGCTCACAGCTGGGTGAAGATGGAGGAGTTGGCAAGAAAAAATCCATGATGTGGTGGGGAATGCTTGGCTTCAGTTGGAAGCCTTGGCACTCCTCACCTTGGGCCAACCCCTTTGGATGGCCTTTGCACTATGTTTTGGAGTCCTGCTCCCTTATTTCTCGCTGTCCCTGCTATGTCCCTTCCAGCCCTGCAGCTGCTCCTGGGTTAACTCTGAACTGTGGGGAATGGGGGAATTCTGCTCACAGGGCACAAATGGAACAGGCTTGGAGAAAGCCCATCTAATAAGTGGTGTTAATTAATGGCAGTCATCTGAACCATGACGAAGGAATGTCTGCACTCTCTTCCCAGCCGAGAGAAATCGGCTTTCCTTCCTGCAGTTTGTGCCTGTAACGCTTGGGGAATTGGGTTTCTAAGCCAGACAGTGCTGTGCCACACTAATCCCCTGAACAGAGCAAACACTGCAGATGTCACAGCGGAGGGAAGATACAGAGAAGGCAGCATGCAAAAGTACACATTTGTGGTGATGTGTTTTCATTAGCAGGTAGCAAGATGGAAAGACAAGGTGCCTGATGGGATACACAAAATCCTCCAGGGCTTTCTGCTTACTTTAAATTTCCATCTTATCCAGCTCTGAGCCACCTTGCCCTCCCTTCAAGGCACCTGTTTTTTATCCCTGGGTCATCCCTTGATCTGCCTGCTCTGCTCATCTTCAGATCTTTGTTGCAAGTGCTTTTTTTCCTCCATGAGAACTACCTAAGTGAAACACCTGTTGTCTGAGTGTTTTTGCATCACAGTCCCATGGGAGACCTTTGGATGTGACACCGGTAGCAGAAACAGTCCTGCTGAATTTGGTCTTTCAGCTCAGATGAAAAGAGTTCTCAGTGAATCATTGCAAAAATTGATTTATTTGTGGAACACCAGAACCCACTGTTCAAACATCCCTGATTCTCAGGGACACTGAGACACAAAGTTTCAAAAGTAGTGTTCTCCCTGCCAGAGCCTCTCAAGTTTGGGATGTGCTGCAGAGCAGTTGGTGGAAGGTGATGAAGCAGCTTAGTTTTCTCTCCAGGTGGTGGTACTTGGTAATTTGTACTGCAGGTTCTCTAGGTGTAAATGGAAGTACAGACAGATATGGTGTATTTTACATCTGTGGTTGAAGCTCACTGTCCAAAACTGACCTGGCTTTTGTAAAAGGAAGGGGGTATAGTGACTTCTATCAGATGTAGGTACAATTCAGGGAAGGAAAGGGCAGGAGCCTCCTGGAAACTGGAGATGCTCCTGCTGGCTGAGGACCCTGCAGGGCTCCCAGAAGCTGAGCATGCCTGATCTCCTGAAGCCACATCAGTGTGTGACTCTGGGCCCAGCATGTCCTTGCAAGCGTGAAACCGTCAGGGCTCAGCTCTGAAAACCAGTCTGGGTGCTGTGCTGCCTTGGGCTGTGTGCTGACCCAGAGCTAAGCCTGGCACCAGCACAGCCCCTGAGCCCGGGGTGTGGCAGCCTGTGCTGCCAGGCTCAGAGCTGCTACCTTGTCCCCTGTGCCCTTGGCAGCCTCCTCTGAGCCATGGCTGTGGCTGGCAGCCCCGGGGGTGTGTAGGTCCTGCTCCCCTACATCTCACCAGGGAGGCTCCAGTGGCGACAGCTCAGAGCAGAGAATCTCTCCCTTTGACAACCTGCACAAATGCTTTATAAAAGCTGCGTCCACTTTCTTTTTTCCTCCATTTTTAAGTGAGGAGAAGAATTAGGTTTGTCTTAAAGTGGCCCTGATGAGCGCTTTGTACAAATTTTTGATTTACTGTAATGGTGAGCAGCAGCTCGGAGGGCTGACAGCTTCCTCCTCATCCCATCTCCTGGGGAAGGTGTTCCGCTGCAGTGGGAGCAGCCGCGTGACACGGAGCTGATTCCGTGAGCGTTCCTGCTGTGGCAGTGTCCAGTGGGGTGAGCTGAGCACCCTGCGCCCCAATCCCCGGTGCTGCCAGCTCTGGAACTCTGTGTTTCACTTCTCTAGCCACTGCAGTAACAGCGGACGCTTTCCTGAGTTTAGTGGAAATTCGAAGCCACTAAGTGAAGTTATACAGAAAATTACACCCTGAGCGTGGTCTGCTCATCTCAAAAGTTGCAATTGTTTGTTTCATTGTCGGATGTGACAGCGCTCGGGTTCGCTCCGCTCCGGAGCGGGGAGCTGGAGCAGCGAGGGCGACTTTGTGCCTTCAGGGCCCGAGGAAGCCGCGGCTCCGGCGGTGCGGGGGTCCCTGCCGGGGGTCCCTCCGGGCCCGGGGGCGGTGCCGGGGCGAGGGGCCGGTCCGGGGGCGGGAGCGGGGCCGCCC
>VZRM01006416.1:518304-579818 GCA_013397955.1 Grantiella picta | reverse complement strand
GGCGGAGTGCCGGGGTGCTGCCCTCCATGTTGGCATTGTGGCGCTTGGGGCCGGGGGACCTGCTCCCCACCGCCCCGGCCCCGCGCGGCCTCCCCGGCCCCGGCGCACTTTTAGCACAAGGAACTGTTTCTCAAGTTAGACAAGACCAAACTCCGCAGCCCTGAGTTTGGCTGGTGGCTCTGCGAGCTGAAGCCTAGACAGACATGGCCACCATTTTAGAATGCAATCCACAGTGGGAAGAGTAGTAAGCCTTCATCTTCATCATCATCATCTCAACCGATGGTGTAGTAAGCTCAAAATTGGGGTATGAGGTCTGATTTCCTTTTGTTGGTCGACTCAATTTACTGAGAAATGCTGTGACGATCTCAGAACCATCGTTTGTTTAGTCAGAACTGTTAGTTTGTTTAAAGGGATGAACACCCGCACTGGTGAGGAGAGGGGCTTCTGGAAGTAAAAATCTAATTTAACGATGTGTGAATCATTTTCATTTTGAGTGATTTGCTCTTTCCCGAGGAGGAGCGTGGTGCCAGTCTGGGGTGGTGCAGCCCGGTAAGGCAGTTAACATGACGGCAACAACTAGAATGTTAAACAGGCACTGAGCTTGCATCTCCTCCAGCAAGGGGGGAAGCTGACAAAACAGTTCTGCAGACTGAAGTTTTGTGAAGGAGACTTTGAGTTCAAAGAAATCATGTTCAGAAACCACATTTTGCTTCGGTGTTTTGGTTGTTGCTGGGACTCTTGCTGTTGTCCATCCTTTTCCTTCTGAAACTAAAATGTAGTAACGTGCTGAGTTAGTGTCTGAGGTGGCAGAAATGTTTGTAGCAGAGTGAGTAATGTGAATCTCGCTGGAGAGAAAGGAAGGTGTTTCAACTCTCTGGAGGAAGAATCCCAGATTGCTGTGTGAAGGACCGCTCTTGAATTTGTGTCCTGGTAGAATGTGACAGTGCTTCTTTTCATGCAGGGCAGCCAGATGCTCACAGAGTTAAGGGGGTAAAGATGGTTTTCGTTATAGAGCCACCATTGAAGTTCTGTAATATTTTTGAGTAGATCTTTTTGGGTTGTAAGCTGCCAACAGTGTTTCAGCAGCTGTGACCAGAATTTTTTTTTTTCTCTTTTTGAGGGGGGTGTCTTCTTTTAATTTGCTTTAAAAATATCTCAGCTAAAAAAATCTCATCGGTGTTTCTTGGCTGCTTGTGTAAAAAGCCAAAACCTTATAAGAAAGCTGCTTGTAGGATGTTATCTGTTGGAGATCACAAATAAACAGCCCTCCAAAGGACTGAATTACTTACTGCAGCTGCATTTTCAGATACTCCCATCTTGGCTTCTTGAAGAGGCAGGTATTGCACCAGGTGTTGTGCCTGCCTGGCTGTGTGATCAGCTCTTTGATGGAGTGTATTTAGAAGCAGGATGAAAATAGTTGGAGCTGCTGAGGGCTGAGCACGGGTAGTTCTGTGGAGCCTGGCTTTGGGAGAGCTGAGCTCCCATGGCTTTATCTGCCCTGATAATGCCTGGGATGACTTGTGAAGTGTTGTGGTTGGTTCAGCGGCCTGGAGCATAGAGGGAGCTCTTCCAAAGCGACCAGAAAAGCCTTTAAGTTGACGTAGTTCCTGGCCTTCCTCCTGCGATCAGGAGCCGCAGTGAATATTCAGTTATTGTTCTTTTTGGTGTAATCGAGGGGTCTGTAATACCGTGAGCTAAAGACTGTACTGCTCTTTGCACAACAGAGTGTGTGTTCCAACTGGATGCCTTGTTTGGTGATGGTTGAGGTTTGGAATCTTCCTGCATCTGAGGGAATCTCTTGCCGGCGTGCGCAGTCTGGTTACGTGCCGGGGAGCAGGTAGGCAGCACTATGAGCTGTCAGGATCTGTGCCGAGAGAGGAGTTGAAAATTTGATGGTTGGTCTAGAATTATTTTAGCTTAAACTCTGCTGTGCAGTTAGCAGCAGATGAATTTGTTTCTGTATCTGAGCTGCAATATGGAATAATGTTGTGTGAGACTGGTGGTGCCCAGCTGTAGCTTCCCCATTTGCTCACGGACAAGCCCTTACTCCGGAGCTGGCTTTGATGCTCCAGCACTGGAGAATGCACAGGAGAGCTCCCTGGGCTCCAAAGGACTGGCAGCAGAGCTTTCTTTGGGCCCTTTCTGGTCCCATTAGCTGGGCACCGGGTAGGCCTGGAGAAAACCATGTCTGCAGTGGCTTCTTGTGTGGCAGCTTTGGAGGACAGTGACCTGTTTTGTAAGGGGGTGTCGAGGCAGCTGATGTACAGAATACATCTGGGTGGAAGACAGAGGATTCTGGGTGATCACTTCATGTTCACAAGGTGAAGGAACATCCAGGAATATAACAGGAGGTGCAATTTCTGCATGGTAGTTTCCAGCTGAGCACTCAGAAGGAGTTTTCTTCCTCTTCATTCCAGTTCAGTTTGTTCCATCCATCACCAATGACTGAGTTTTGCTCTTATTTGGATGGAATTATTCTTCAAAGTAGGTAGTTAATAGTAATTAATAGAAGCAAACAGTCTAACAAATGTGACGCTTAGCTTCAAGAATTAAAGGTAACATCAAATACTCCAAGCTCCAATCAAATACTCCAATACTTGAAGGTGGACTCTTCCTTCGCTTCTTTGCATCGTTGCTTTTCTGCTGTGAAGAAATAACAAATAATGATTACTTAAGCCATTCTTACCATATAAATCCACTTCAAAATACTCAATATTGTAAAATGTGCTAGAAACATCATAACTTTCCCAAGGCCAAACATGAAAATTAAGACCATCCAGGCTAGATTTCATTGCTCTAAATAATGTGAATATAAAGAAGTACTGTTAAGGCTTCCAAGTAACCTAAACCAAGCACTTAAAGATTAGAAAGTCTGGATTAGCAGAGCTGGAATTTTGAAGGAATTGACACCGGAGTTATCCAAATTATTGACTGTCGATTTTCAGCAAATCCTGGAATACTGGGGAACTTGAGAACAGGGATAATTAATTTCCTTAATGGTTTAAGTTCTTCATGGGTGCAAGAGTTGACCCCCTCTAGCTCCAGGGTGGAAGAATGACTGGAATAGTCCTGGATGGGATCTTGGAAGGTGAAAGTATGGAATACTTTCATGAACACCAGCATGGCCAAATTATTGTTATCGTTTTCCATGAGACCATCTATTTGGTTGAGTCAGTTGTCATGGTCTGAGATCTAGAAATTAAGTTTTTTTAGTGTTCTAATTACAGAAATTATTATTGTACCAAATCAATGCCCCAAATCACAAATTATTTCAGCTATTAATGAGTGTTTGTAATGAAGGATCCCTTTCTATTGGTGTCTCACAACCTTAAGCCAAGGATATGTGATTTTCATTACAAGTCTAGAAGAACAAAAGCCATGATTCCAAATGGAGTTACAGTGGTGGATCGTTGCTTTAGAGGGATCCCAACTGCCCAGTAAACAATGGATATTATGAAACAGTAATCACTTAAGCAGGACTCAGTGAGAGGGTTTACCTTTGGAACAAAGGAGCATAGAGCGTCTTAGAGGAGGAAGGAGTGTAGAAAAACAACTGTGGGTCCTTGTGGAAAGTAGTGTGATGGTGGAATGGGAGCTCTGGATAAGCCAGTGAATGCAGCTCTGGAGTTTCTTGGTGATAAATGGGGATTTTACCTCTGTGGCAGCACGAGAACAGAAAATTCTGCATTCAGGGTCCACTCCTTGGAGGATTTTTAAAAGATTTGACAACTGGAGAGGGTACAGAGAAGCGTCAGAAAAGTTCTGCACATGAAATAATGAATTTTGAAATATTTAACCTTAGCAAAGCCTGCATGGTGAAACCTAAAGGCTCAGGGCTCGGGAGAACTGGAGCTACTCCTCCAGGGTGGTATTTTGAGGAGCCTCATTGATTTAAATGTTGTTTAAACCTCTTAAGGTCTGTTCAGGCTTCTTATTCAGCTGGTTGCTTGATTTATTTTCATTTTTATGGAGAAAAAACACAAAACAAAAACCAGTTCAATTTTGGAGCAGCTTTGGCTGAGGGTTCTGGCAATCTGGTCCCGGAGCCGTAAAACAAACCACCACTAAAACAGGAATTAATGCAGAGAATTGTGATACTTTGCCTGAAACAGGAAGCTGATGGTGATGATCCTTCGGATTTGATAATACACAGAGGCTCAGTCAGTTGATTTTATCAAAAAGAAAACAGAGAGATAACTCAATTACAACACGTAAGTGAGCTTCATTGGGAGAAACCAGAGGTGCTGCGGCGTCTGTCAGTCCTGCAAACTGAGCTTGAGCTGCTGGTCCTGCTGAGCAAAGGCCAGGCTCAGGTGGGTCAGGAAACAGGACATTTCATATTCCTCTCCTGAGAGAGGATCGGCTGGAAGTGGGAAGTGAAGGATAGTGGTGGATCTGCCACTTTGGGGAACTTTGGGATCAAGAATGGATGGGGTTTTGGGCGGGGAAGGGTGCTGAGGTTCCTGTTCCCCTGCTGTCAACTCATGTGAAGAAAAATAGATCAGCCACCAAAGGTCATGAGGAAATGTTTGCTTTAAATTAAGAACTTTCATCGCAGGAGTCATGTGGAATTAGGTAAATTCAGAGTAGGTTATTTACTGGTGTGCAATTAGCAAGAAAATATGCAAAAGAAGAATTATTTTAGTTTGTTATTTATTTTACTAATGGCAGTGGCCATGCACAGCACTGCTGTGGTCACCATGGGGTGGTTTCTGCTCTTCAGAAACACTGAAACATTGGGGTGGGCATAAAAGACAATGAGAATTTCCTTTCCTTGCCTCAGTCTCTTTAAGTGGGGGATTTTCAATGCTTACTGTCCAGCTCATTGAAAATTTACGATGAAGCAGTTTAGTCTGTAACTCTCCATATGGGGCAAGAAAAACATAGATAGAATTTCTGTAGTTTTTTGTTTAACTTAAGATAATTAGCTAAAAGCTGGAAATGGAGTTTCCATTTCCAAAACTAAACACATATCCCTTGCCCAGCACTGCAGCCAAAGCTTGCCAGTGGATGGAAGCAAACCATGCCACGTATCCATTAGGACATGTTTCCTCTCAAGCCCAAATGCCTGGGTTATGTCTGGGATATGCTGTGGGGGAATGCTGTGTCCATGTCCAGGAGACCAGGTTGAGTGTTTTTAGAAGTCAGGAAGAACTTGTGGGATCTTCCAGCCTGCCGCCCTTAGGAGTGTCTGAGTGAAAAAGGTCTTCCTTGGGAGCAGGTGCTTTGCCTGGGATGGTGAATCTGAGCAGCTGGTAAGGGAGGGTGTTGTGGAGAGCCAGGGTGGTGGATGGTGAGAGCTGCAGGGAATCCCTGGACACTGGAAGCTCTGCAGCTGCTCAGGCCAGACCCACACCCACAGCTGGGTCTGGCCCCAGTCCTGATGGATACTCTGTTTCAGGGTCTTGGTTGCTGCTCTGAAGTGAATCGGGGATCTGGGATTCACTGTTCTCAACACCACATCCATCCCCAGCTGTTCTGCAGTGCTGCTGGTACAGTGCTGTTGTATCTGTTCCTTGCATGCAGGTGCCTCCTTGGAGAGGAGCCTGGCATCTCCTGTGTGTGAGCCCAACTCAAGGCTGGGAAGTTCAAGCCCTGTGTGTAGTTTCCATCCTCTCTCTGCCTTTGGGTCCCAAGGAGCTGCTGGGCCTTGGATTGGAGAATCATCTCCAGCTTACCTGAACCTTATTTTTCTCCAGGTGTGGAGCTGACACCAAAACACTGGGATCTAGAGAGGTGATTCCCACTGTACACTCCTCCTTTGCTGTGGTTCTCAGATGGGAAGGACTTATGGTTGTATCTGTTCTCCCTTGCTAATCTGCAATGTATAACAGAGCCCAGTTTTGTCTCAAATAAGAAATACTCCACCAGGGTTCTTTTTGGAGAGTTCTGTGCGTAAGGTGTGTTAGTGCACCGAGGGTCCCTTCTTGGCAAGCAGGAACTGGGGGGTTTTGATGGAAAAATCTCCATTCAAAATGATCAAGGAGGGACTGTTCATCACAAACTGGGTTAGCTGATAATTGGAGTTCCCAACTAATGTTAGCCTTTAACAGGGTCAGAGAGGGATTAGTTCCCGTTAGACAGGAGCTTTGTGGCTGACCCACTGCCAGATGATAATGGGTTTGTGTGGATTCTGCCATCTGAGCTCCAAGTGTGTTTTTAATGTAGTCATAAAACCAGGAGACTGAAAGGGACCTCCTGAGTCACTGAGTGTGCTCCCTTCCTCTTGGAGGCAGCAATCATCGAACACCTTTGCCAAGGCAAGATCATAGATGTGGGAACAAAGAATGTAGGTCAGGCACACAGGGTGGACATCCCAGGAAGGGGGGAATTGCTGCAGTTTGCTGAATGAATGTGTTTCTCTGGCAAGAATTGCTAAGATATTCCTTTGGATCTTACTATGAGCTGCTGTCTGGCAAAATAATGAAAGGACTGTCTTCTTTTTTTTGTGTCTGACACGGGAGAGACTGCAAGTAAAACGCTACTTGCAGTTTTCAAAAGGTGTTGAAAACATGTAAGAGGCTTCAGAAAAAAGCCCAAGGAAAAATACCCTTTTATTTGCAGGATTGGAAAGCCAGTTCTGTAAAAGAGAAGGAAAAAGGTATTTGTTTATTGAAAAATGTTTTGAAACATTGCTTCCAGGAAGGTTTCAGGAATAGCTGCTTGGGCAGATGAGGGATTTGGTTATAGAGGATAAGGGAAGGAGAAAAGCTGAAGCCAACTAACTTGTAGAACAGCTTACCAGGGACAGGGGTAATTTCTTGTTCACTTGAATTCATAGGGGTGGGGGTGGTTAAATTTTAATTAGTGAGTTTGGGTGAGGTGCAGGTTTGCCAGCTGAAATGCCATGCTCTGAAGCCTGACATCCCTGGAACAGCTCAGCTGGGAGCAGGAATATGGAAATCACAGAAATAATTCTGCTGACCATTTGTAGTTTGCATTACTGCTTGAAATATTAATGTGATCCTTAGAGCATGCCTTCTGCATGGCTGGATTTGTCCCTAAAGTTTATAGAAAAGTTTGAAATTTTGAAGTCAGTCTCATTTTTGCCTGGATTTGATTACAGGTTTATAACAAGTGCAGGCAAAGGTAGGCACAGGATTTTGTTTGTCCCTTGCAGGTTTATAACAGTCAGGGATGGACAACAGAACACAATAGGGTAATTTCATATGAACAGTCCTTGCAGTATAAATGCTCCTCGTTTTTTTAGGAAATTGATGTTTCCTTGCTTTCTGTGTGTACTTAATCTTAGTGCTCAGCATGGCCATTGGAAAACACTTAAAACTGAACTTCTTAAACTTTTAATTTTTAAAACACGGAAATCCAAACCAGTTCCTTTGAGGAACTGGGTGGAGAGGGCGAGTCTCACAGATTCCCAGGCATGAGTTTAAGGAAAGTGGGCCTGGAGAGTTGGAGGGGTGCTGGTCTGCTGCCCAGCAAAGCTCCTCACGTGGCTCAGCAGCTTTGCAAATGAAACCTGCACCACAAAGCTCCCTCTCGTGGTGCTGCTGCCTTTCCAAGGTGCATAAAGACATTTCTGTCACACACAAATGTCTTTTCATGGGTCTGCAAGTGAACATCGCATTTGGCTTGGTAAGTTGTGCTTCAAAACTTGTGTAAAATTTTTGTTGAGTAAATAATACACTTACTAAAGAAGGATTGAAAGTATCTTGTTTAGGACTTGAGGAACTTGCTATACTGTGAAATAGAGAAAGATAAATATTATCCTTATTGGTTATATCAACTTTGAGTAGTTTGGATGCTCCAAAATAAATTTTTTCTGACTTTAAAGTGACTCAGTGACAGTCAAGATGGACTGTTTGTTACACCTGCTGTCATTTCTCCAGATGGTGAATGGCTGTGGGTCTGTAACAGTGTCATCAGACACAGTTTGTGTTCAGTGGGATGTGCTGTGGTGTGCTTGTAAAGCCAGGAGTGGTTTTATAATAATCTAATATGATATATTGTGTATGGCATTTATTTCCCTCAGCTCTGCCTGCACTGTTGTGGCCTCACCTCAAGTCCTCAGGGCAGTTTTGAGCACCACAATATAAAAAAGACATTTAGCCACTGGAGAGCACCCTAAGGAGGGCTAAGAGAATGGTGAAGGGTCTGGAGGGGAAGCCTCGTGAGGGGCAGCTCAGGTCACTTGGTTTGTTCAGTCTAGAGGAGATTGAGGGGAGACTTCATTGAGATCTTCAGCATCCTCATGATGGGCAGCAGAGGAACAGGTACTGATCTATTCCCTCTCATGACAAGTGACAGGACTCAAGGGAATGGCTGGAGCTGAGCTGGGAGACTTTAGGGTTGGAGATCAGGGTAAGGTTCTTCCCCCAGAGGGTGCTGGGCACTGAACAGGCTCCCCAGGGAATGGGCACAGCCCCGAGCCTATCTGAGTTCGAGAAGTATTTGGACGATGCTCCCAGGCACAGGGTGGAATTGCTGGGTGTCTGTGCAGGGACAGGAATTGGATGTGATGATCCTGATGGACTTGATGGTCCCTTCCAGCTTAGCGTGGTCTGTGGTACCTGCTTAGAAACCTCAGAAGCCGGAGTCAATACAATGTTACCTCTCATTAAAGCAATTTATGGTCACCCAGCAGAAGCTCTTGCAATGACTTTCTCCTTCCTAAAAGTGAAACACTTTTAAGGGTGTTAAATGTTTGTTTCTGTCTGATGAAGCCATCTGCCTGATAGGCTGAAAAGTCACCTACTGAAAGTGCTGTATCAAATAAATGGAGTTCCCAAAGCTTATCTTTGAGAAACAGCTGACATGCCATCAGGGCGTCCTGCTGTGTGTGTTGGTCATTCAGTCACTGGTAAACTTAAAAACTGCAGGTGTAGGAAATGCCTGTTGTGGCAGCTTGTGTTGTCTGGAGTCATGTTACTCTTCCAGCGCAGTAGGTGATTGGTGCTTTGCCAGAGCCAGTGTCTTTGGCCAAACAGGAAAGACTGTCCCCAAACGTGCACCAGTCAGTAATAAATAGACACATGGAGATCATGGAGATAATCAGCTAATTCTGGAGCAGGATGTTTCAGGTGCCATGCTGTGAATTAGGTGTTTCTGTAAGATCATGCACATAAACTTCCTCATTTGCTTCCATAAGCAGAGGGGACTAGCCTGCTCTGCTGTCTGACGTGGGTTGGGTCTGTCTGCCGTAGGCACCCTTGGAGCTGGATTTCTTTAATCTGAGCATGAGCCAGAGCCTGTAGGAGCGAGTAGGGATCCTGTTCCTCCTGTTGTGCCCAGTGACATACAGGCTTTCCTCTGGGCTCTGCCCAGAGCAGCAGCCTGTGCCAGCAGACATGTGGCCTGACCAGAAGAGTCTCCTGTGCAGTCCCCTCCCTTCCTTGGCTTCCCTGATGTGCTGCCAGTGCAGTAACTGCAAGTGGTGGCCCTGAAGTGCAGCCCAGACTGGTGACAGTGTCAGAAGTGGTGTCACTGCCTACGTGAGCTGAATTCTTGTCCCTGTTGATCTTATTCCTGGCTCTTGTCCTCTGCAGAGTCTTATTAGAGGATCTGGTTTGGGGTAATGCACAATCCACCCAGGAACAGCCCTGGCTTATTGCTTAGGCAAACAGCGAGGCAGTACAGCCCGCTTGGTTTCACTTACTCTCAGCCTAAGCGAAGCTCCCTACAATTCTCCCTTGGGCAGTTTAATTCAGTCCCTAGCAAGTCTCAAGGGTCCTGTGTGTCATCGCCACTGTGTCCCCTCCTGGTCTCAGTGCCTGTCTCCTGTCTCCCTCTCTTTGGTACAGAGCAGACTCCAGAGTTGTGACTAGTGATGTAACCAGTTGGTTCAGCTTGAGAGTCAGATTTGGCCTGTTGAAGTACAACACTTCAAATCCTGCCCAACTGTTCCCAGTTGTGTTTCTCATCTTACAGCTTGAGGACCACAAATGATTCATCAGACAACAGGATGTTGGAAAAGAATGTCAGTTCTCTTCCTCAGACTTGATGGTTTCATTGCATTTGGTGTTCTGGCATAGAAAATAGGCAATAGAAGAAGGGTTAGTGTTATCAAGTTTCACGAGAACATGTCGTTGGGCACCAGACAGTCTTGTGGTTAAAAGCAGGAAAATAATCAAGAAATGTGTCCCACTGGTCAAGGATTGAGTGTCCTCTTGATAATTTGTCATCCTGACCCCCTGCCATTGTCTAATTTCCAATTCAAATGTTAATTTCAACTGGCATTGTCAAGCTGTCATGTGCTGCAAGTGCCTTGCTGGATCAGAAAACTTTTATTACCAATTTTGAGGTTTGGATTAGTCAATGTAAGCTTGGTAAAGTGTATGGATTTGTGGTCCTCTTTGCTCTTCAGCTTCTCCATGCTCTCGGTGACTCTTGCTCCTTGTTTGTTTGCAAGAGAATTGCTTTGGAAACCATTTGTGGTGTGTTTTAGTGCTAGTTTTCATATTCTCTGAATCTAAAATATAAAAGACTTGTGTTTATGATGCCAGTCTTACTTCAGTTGCCTCAGTCCACCAATGCTGAGGAAAGGTTTTCTTCTTTGTAGTGCAAAGCTCTGTCTTATTCCACTGTCAGTAGCTCACTTGTGCATTACGTTCATTCTGTAATTAGTGATAATAAGATAACTTTATACGTTATAAATTCCTGTCAAGTTTAAATCAAATCTAATTTGGTTTTGTGAAGTTGTGTATTGCCAAACCAAGTGTGTGCAGTTGGTGTCAGAGATTTAAAAGATAAAATGGCTTTATAGTTGTGTTTATAAATAACACTTCAGTTGCAGGTATTTTATCAAAGTAATAATAATAATATTTTTTAAAATTTATCATATTCCAGCTCTTCCTGAATGTGTTCAGCCAAGGAAATTGTCAGGCGTTGGCACAGGTTGCCCAGGGCAGTGGTGGAGTCACCATTCCTGGAATTGTTCAGAAGATGTGTGGGTGTGGCGCAGGGGGTACATGGGTTAGTGGTGAACATGATGGTGGGTTAAAGTTGGACTTGGTGATCTTAAAGGCTTTTCCAACGTTAATGATTCCATGATTCTGTGGAGGCTTACAATGCAGGACAGGTCTTCAGTTCCAAAACGTAATTGATTTTGTGGTTCCATTACCTGTTCTTGAGGCACAGTGAAGTGTTCCAAGGGGTAGACAGTGACCGTCACTCAATGTATCTCACTGTTCCTGCTCCCTGGACTTGTTCCCAGGGAGGGGATTTGGATATCAGAGCAGCCCTGGCTCCCTGACGGGCTGGGGTGCAGCTGCTGAGCCCTCACCGTGCCAAGTTCCATGTGCTGGTGTGGCTGAGGAGGCTCTGGAGACCTTAGGGGCCTCTTCATGCTTTGGGCTCACCTGGCTTTTGACTGTCACAGAGGAAAAATTCCTTCCTTTTCCTGGTCTTTTGATGGAACCCTTCTGTTTTCCAGGACTGGCAGCCTCCATTTGCGTGCGATGTCGACAAGCTTCACTTCACACCGAGGATCCAGAGGCTCAATGAATTGGAGGTAGACTGGAAAGCTGAGCATTGCTTCTGCTTCCAAATGTGTCAATGTGTTTTTGGGAGGTGATGTTTGCCAGAGTTGGCCATGAGCTGACAGCGCTCTGGCCCTTGAACAGCAATTTTTAATTAGCACAGAAATGCATCTGTTTCAGAACCTAGTTAGGAACATTCCAGGCATAAAAGTAATGTTAATGCTTGTTAAAGGAACGTAATTTAGGCCTCTTCCTCACAGGTGCTTCTAAGTGGTTAAACTCTCCAGTGCCATAGATCTGTGTCTGTGTTTTGCACTCATACAGCATCTTTCAAAAGGAGAAGAGATGAAACACTTGGAGTGCTTTAAAAATAACCAGCCTTTTGGAAGAAACAATTGCAAAATCTGGATCCAGTTTGTAGAAATTTGCTGTTCTCAGGCACTTTCATTCACTGCTTCAATGAATTGAGACTAAAAAGGAATGTGAGGAGTCCTGGTTGGCTTGGTGCTGTTACCATTTGGGATGATGGTGACTCTGTGCCTGATTTTTCTCCTGATTCTTAGTTTTTAAAGTCCTGACGTGGTTGTGTGAAGTGCTGGGGAAGGGCTCAGCTGCTGGCTTGGGATGCTGAGAGGGGGATTTGTGTGACCACAAGCTGTTCATAGCTCCCTGGAGTTTGCAGACAAGCTAATCTGTACAGACATGGCTGGTTTTCACCTTAAGAGTAGAAAATGCACTGAAAAGAAAATGTGTCAAAATTTAAGTGACTGCTTTTTAACATAGCAGCAGTGCAATGATCTTACTGTGGTAATTGCAGTGCAACCAGCCAGGTTTTCCCTGCCCTGACCCAATTGTGTCCTTAAAAGTGAAACAAATACAGTTGGGAGTGAAAAGAGATAACAGGAAAAAAAACTTTTAAAAGTTCATTTTTAAAAAGATAATGATTTTTTTTTAATAAACCAAATTGTAATAAACTTTTGCAATAATTAATGTAATAAATGCAATAAACCCTGACAATGTGGCTGGTTTAGGGAGTTTTTAGCAGTAATAACTTCTTGTTTGGCTGTTCTCAGAAGGTACTTTTCTCAGTGCAGTAAAAGGTAACAAAAAGTGACTCAAGGAAAGATACAGATACCACCAATGGTATCTGCATAGAATTTATTTTTCTTCAGATGATGAGAGGAAAAAATGCAAAGTGACTCTTGCAGAGGGCAAAGCTGGGCAGGCAGCTGAGGCTGCAATGCTGGAAACCCTGGGGTACAAAACCTACATCTGCTTTTAGCTTGCAGTTCACTTGTTTGGTTGGTTGATTTCAGGCCCAAACTCGTGTAAAGCTGAATTTCCTGGACCAGATTGCAAAATTTTGGGAGCTTCAAGGATGCACACTGAAAATTCCACATGTGGAGAGGAAGATCCTGGATTTATTTCAGCTTAACAGAGTAAGACCATTATGGGAAAACTCATCCTGAAAAGCTAGTGTCACCTCAGTTCCTGGGATGGTATCACAGCTGGCGGGGGAGGTTTTGGGGTGTATCTATGTTGGAAAAAGTACTCCTTTGTTAAGCTAATATATAGCTAAGGGGAGTAAGAAACATTATCATGGAAAGATAGTAATACATTGTCACAGAAGTTTTCCTGTGAGCTAGGAGATCACCTTGAATGTCCAGCTCTTCCTTAAAGTTGAACTTGGGAATAAACTAGTCAAGAATAAGCTTAGGCTTCATTGAAGAAAGTTCCTGAAACAACAAAAGTGAGAGAAAAAAATTTTCCATGACAAATATGGAAGAAAATAAGTCCAATTGCTTTTAGGATGAAGCTTGCTAAACTTGTGAAGAAGTAAACGTATACTAAGAGATGGGATTCTCTGACAGAAAGGATATGCTTTTTTCTCTTTTCTTTATGTTTAGGGCAGTTTTTATTGGGAATTTTGGAGCTTATTTTATAGCCCTCGTTCCAGTGAAAAGAGCTCAGTGTCCTGTAATGGAAAGTGGTGTTGGGATACAAAGTTCCAAATAAATTCTCAGAGTAGGCTGAGTGACTGTTTGCACATGGAATACGGGCACTGACTTGTTTGTAAAGTAATTCAACAAGTTTGTAATTCCTGAATAGTATTATATATTCTAGTTATTGCCTTAAAACAACTTTGATGGTGTGTGGGGTTTTTAAATCTATATTTTTGTGGTTTAAAATGTCAGTTGTGATGTTGCCCTGCCATTTTTTCCTTGAACACAAGTAATTTTGCCATTAAACATGTGACCATTTTATTTTCCCTTTTTAGCTAGTTGCAGAACAAGGAGGATTTGATGTAGTTTGCAAGGAGAGAAAATGGACCAAAATAGCCACGAGGATGGGCTTTGCTCCTGGCAAAGCCGTGGGCTCACACATCCGCGCGCATTACGAGAGAATTCTCTACCCCTACAACTTGTTCCAGTCGGGAGCGAGTCTGTTGGTAAGCTGTGCTGAAACCAACTGCAGTCCAGTTAATGTAGCAGCCGGGCTGTGAGGGTTCTTTGAATTTCTGGACTGTTTGTGAAGCTGCTTTTCGTGTTTGGTGACGTGCAGGTGACCAGACGCCATGTTCAGCAGTTCAGAAAGCCATGAGCCAACTTGTCATTAGAAGTGAAGTTTTAGCATTAGTCCTCAAGGTAACCTCTGACTCCTGGTTTGAGCAGTACCTGTTGGTGTTTTCTCTCTGCAGTTTACAGAAGCCTCATGATAAGGGACATTCAGACTTCCTGTAATGACTTCTTTAATGCCGAGTACTGCTGTACTCCTGGGACATTCCAGGTGCATCTCTCTGTCGCAACAAGTGCTGTGGGTCTGTCACATGCCCAGAGAGACTGAGTGACTGTGCCAAGCCATGGCGGTGTTGTGGCACATTCATTAAGGGGGACAAGTTGCAGAAAGCTTCCTGGCTGCTGTAGTGATGTTAACAGCATGACTTGGGACTTTTTCCAAGCTAAATCTTCATCCTTCCTCAGTCATCAATCCCTGATTTGGCCATTAAAATTCAGGGTTGATTGAGAGTGGAGGCCACATAATCTCTAGTGAGGAATAGGCCTGCTCTTTAAGAGCAGCAGTCATTTATTGGGAAAACCGAAATAGGTTGCAGTTGCCAACATCCATTTTTATTTCTTTGAAATGCTCTTTCTATGATGATCTTTCAAAGACAGGAGTGCTGACCTTTTTTAAGCAATAAACACCCTAATCCTGTTACAAGCATGTCTCTATGTACAGAAATCAACACAGGCCTTTACACAAAGCTACCAAAATGAGGGAGGGATTTGATGTAAGTCCAGAGAGGTTAGAATTAGACTCTTTATTTAGGCAGTGACGATTACTTCTCAGTGAAGAACAGCTAAATTCTGCTGGCCCTTCAGAAAAAGGGGTCTTTGGCAAACAGGATAAGAACAAAAGAGAGTTGAAGATAAAAATCTTTATGCTAAGGAAACTGCTGGGTTAAAAATATTTTGGCTTCACTCAAACATTCGTGTTAGATAATGGAAAAGCAGCACCATTTTCTGGAGGCATTTAATTGAAAACTTGGTATTTGTATTAGGTCTCAAAGCTGTGATTTCACTTTGGGGTTTTTTTTGGGATTGTCTGTTTGTTACACCTGCCTTGCTGCCGTATTTTTAAGGTGCCATTGCACAGGGAAAGACCTAATTAACAGTTGTAAAACAGTGAATGTGGTATTACAGTATCCTGGAAATGGAAGTTTCCTGAGAGTGTCTGTCATGCAGTAAATACTCCCTTCAGGGTTTGCTCAGTATTAAACCCTTTTAGAAGAGGAGAAACCTCCTCAAATGAGGGCATGCTTCTTTTTAAATGACTTTTTAAGCTCTGTCTTGCAATGGACATTTGACGTTTGTTCCAACCAATGCAGAGGCAGTTCTGGACAAGTGATGCATGTAAGGTTAATTTGGTTTTTTAGCTCCTCCCCAGTTAAAATATTCCCCTTATACATGTGGCAGACATAGATTTTTGAATTACCTGAGAGAATTCACAGAAATATGTTGGGTTTAACTCACCTTTCACTCTGATTTGGTTCTTTTTTTCCTGACAGTATTGTCTTCCAAGTGAGTTTGTTTAACGTTTTTTGAGTATAATCTCAAATTCTTCTTGGCTCCATTTTGTGTGTTCTTATTAAGTGGTGCTTACCAAGATGCTTCTTGTGTAGGTGTCCATTACTGTGTGTCTGTTCAGTGTTTTCCTGGGAATCCAAGCACCTGAGTTCTGTTTTTGGAGAAGCTGTGGCTGTTCAGTGTGACAGCTGTCAGTTGGAGATGTGCTTCCTCCTTCAACAGCCTGTTGAGAGAAGCTCTTCACACAGCTCTGCTGATCATCCAGACAAGATTAGTGCTTGCATTCACTGAGTCTTTTGATTTTTTTTTTCTTTATTTGGTAATACTTGAAATATTCGTTGTCTGTTTTCCTGCAAAAGCCAAAAATATGGAATTATGTAGTTTCCACTAATGACTGCGTCATAACTTAAATCTCATCTAGATCTGTGTATAGCATTAACTGTTTGTGTGGCTTAAATGAATGTTAAACTGGCTTTAGGAGTTATTTGGACAGATATTCCAGCTGGGGATATTTCTATCTACATGCTGAAATAGTGAAACTCTCTGGAGCTGTTCAGAATGGAATAGAGGGGAATAGCATGTTTTTATTAAAGCTTGTGTTCAGTCCAACAGCAAAAATTCCTTAAACCAGCCAGTTTCTAATACCCAGAGCAGCTCTCCACAGGGGGTATTTATTTTCTTCTTATCTTGAAATTGGACTAGACAGGCCTTGGCTGTTTATCTCCAGAGTAGTTGCAATGAACCCGTTGGTACTCTTCTTACCACCTGCACCTCTCATTCCCAGCTGTAGTAACTGTGTGTCATCCCAGAGAATCACACTGTATGCCCAGAGGGAAAAGCATCCCCTGCATGAACTGAGGTGTCCAGAATCTTCTATCAGTGCATCTTCTGTGGTGCATTGTCCAGATGTTTCATGATTTAAAGTGCAACTACACTTTGCAGGGCTCGAGATGGTCTTTCTTCTGTTTTTCAGTGAATCTAGCTGACTCAGTAATTGTGGATCTGGTCTCTTTTCCAAACTAAGGCTTTAGTGGCCTTAGCAGGATTCATATTTCCAAAGGTTTATGTGTGTGTGCCTCTGACAAAGATGTTTCAGTGTGAGACAGTTTCCTGTCACCTTTCATTGTTACTGGAGAAAATGAACACCTCTGGAGTTTGGTGGATTTTTAACCCTCCATGGATGTGTAGTAGGGGTAAACCAGTTGTGATCTGCAAGTACAGGCAGCCTGACTGATTGGCTTTTGTGTAAATTACTGATTTAATTACTACTAATAAACATTTAAACCTGGAAAAGATTAATTGTATCCCTTCCCCACTTCCCGAAGGCCTTGTGACCATTCCTGCTTTGTCCTTTGTCTGCTAAAGGAGCTGCTCTTTTGTGGTTTCAGCTGATGGGGTTTGACTTGCTTTCTGCCACCACTGAGGGTTCAAGGATCACGTGTGCAACCATCTTCTTGGAATATAACAAGTGTGGAATGATCACAGTGTGTGAGACGAGCTTCTGGTGAATGGTTGATAGAAGCTCAACCTTGCCAAAGGCTGGTTGGGAAGAGGGAAGGACTGGAGAGATAGCAGCTTGTCCTTGGTCAAAGACAGCTCGGTGTGGGAATAAAGGAGGTACAGAGGAATTCTCATCCTTGGGACTTAACACTTCTAGGTCTTCTCTAGGTACGGCTGAAATTGTTAATTAACAGCCATTCCATTCCATACCACTGCCTTCGCCTCAGGTTACAGAGGCACTGGGACATGTTTGTGCTTAAATAGTTGGTGAAACCTCACTATTTAGGAAATGTCTTCTGGTGTTTTTCAAGGAGCAGTGAGTGCTCTTTTTTTCATATGCGTGTTTTGCCTTTTTTTTTGCTTGGGCTGAAGTGAGGCACAATCTGTTTGTTTTCAAGGTTTCCTTACACTTTTGTTTAGGAAAAGCTGTTTGCCTTCTAAAGCTTTGTTTTCAAGAATCATATGTCCTCTATTATCAGAAGCAGTAGAAACTCCGTTTTTGTTTGTGGTTTGGTTTTTTTTCTGAAAATTTTGGGTTTCACGTGAGGACATGATTGAAGGACCCAGATTTTATGGAAGTTCTTTCCTGTTCTCTCATTCTCAACCTTTTCATACTCCTTTGCCTTTTCTGCTTGCCCATTTTCTCTTTTGAGAAATTGTTATTTTTTGCTTTCTTCCACTGATGTTGATGTGAAATAATTCACATCGTTTTCTTTCATCTTTGGTAGATGCCTCATCCCTGGAAACACTTAAGGCCAGGTTGGATGGGTCTCAACCTCATCTAATGGAAGGTGTCCCTGCCCAGGGCAGGGGCTTAGAGCAGGGTGATCTTTGAGGTCCCTTCCAACCCAAGCCCTTCTGTGATTCTTGTTCCAGCGGGGGATTTAGGGGACCAGGCTCTTGTGAAGAGGCAGCTGCAGTGTTCTTGGGGCTCCAGATCCAACCTTTGAGCATCAGCCAGAACTCACTGCTCGTGTGCATGAGCTGCAAAGTTGAGTGGTTCTGTGTATTTAATGTTGAAATTAAGTCAGCCATTTGCTTTCAGAGTACAACTCTAGAGTTTACAAAGTCTAAGACTGAAGGCAGTCTGAAAGCAAACAGCAGTTCTGGAGATTTCTTTGATCAGTATCAAAGACTGTCTGTGGGCAATGGTTAATGACATCCTGCTGCCCTTGACCGATACTACTTTTTTGTTAAATACATAATTTTTTCAGCGTAGACTTCTCTTGTAAAATACCACTTTTTTCCTCCTTTTCCCTCCCCACTTCTGGCTGTCATTTGTTTCTGAAAGTCTGATTTCTGTGCTATCTGTGGAACACGATCATCCTCACATCACTGCAGTGGTTCTCTCTGTGCCTTTACTGTTCTCTCTTACTGAGAAAATGCTTGTGATGGGAACAGACTAACAGAACTGGGGAAATGTGGATGCAGCAATTTCGTGAATTACTTCCTGGCAACATGAGATTTTTATTTCTGTAGGATTTGTTGTTTACTCATTAAAAACTGTTACATTTTGTCTGCTGTTAGTGTAGCTTGACAAACGGGGAATTGTCATTAATTATTCTGTTTCTTGCCAGAGGTATGCGCAGTTTTCAGCAATTAAATGTGTTCATTCAGCAGCTTGAAAGAACTAAAACTGTTCTTGCATCTTTTCCCTTCTGCCCTTAATTCATGGAGCAGTTGTCCTCTCCAAAACATGGAAAGAAGGGAGCTCCTGTAATGTCTGTAGTACAAAGCTGCATTTCCGTTAGGACAGGGATGTTTGATAGGCTGTAATATACTTTTATATTTCTCTGTGTGTTGGCATCACAGCCACTCAACCTTAGGACACTTCAGCAGTTCCAGAGTGCTGGTGACCCAATCTGCAAAGGCCCCATCTGCCAGAAGAGTTGGGGTTGGTATTCCACATTGAGAAATGTTTGGTGCTCATAATACTTAAAGGATCACTTCTGCTTTATTTATGATCCTTTATTATGTCTATTGCAGACATTAAACCGGTAGGAAAAAGTGATTTTGTGCTTTGTTCAGATAGAAACGTTACCATCGTCATGCATGCTGTTTATTAACTCAGCACAGGAATCATTAGAGCCCTGTCTGTGTTCTTTCCATGAGCCAGGAAACTGTTCTACAGTTTGTATTGCAAGTGGAGGCAGAAATGAAGTAATCAAATTGTGTCTCTTTAGTGCTTGCAGAAGCCAGAGCTGAGCAGTGACACGAAGGACAAGGAGTACAAGCCCCACGACATCCCCCAGCGGCAGTCGGTGCCACCGTCGGAGAGCTGCCCGCCTGCCCGCCGCGCCAAGCGCCTGACGCCCGAGGTGAGGCTGCTGAGGGGCTGCAGGGCACCCCGAGCAGGGCACTGCTCATGTGCGCCTAGGAACAGCTGCTTCACTTTGTCGTGGCCACCTAAACACTCCTAAATGCATAGATCATAAATAATGGGTATGAATTGTGATACTTTAGCGAGTGTGTTACTGAGGTTTGGAGTTCTGGGAGGCTCTGCTGTGGAAGCTGTTTGTGAGTGTGTATGGTAGGGTTGTGTTTTCAGCATGATTGTAGATACTGTGGGTGTCTTAGATTAAAATACAGGTGACAAATTCTGGAAATGAAGCTGCTTTGATCTGCTGTTCCTCAGTCAATGAGCAGCACTTATTCTCTAAATGTGCTGGGAGATTTCTGTACATCTGTCATGAGTTGAAGCCAGCTGTTAGAGCAGGGGAGATTTTGGTTTTGGCATTGTTGTATTTCATTTTTCTCTCTTGAATTCTATCAATTTGTGATCATTTACCCATGCAATATAAGGAAAAAATATATAACGTCAAGTCAATGTGGTTTTGTACAATCTCACATGTCCTTAGAAACAATATTTATTTGGATGAACATGAAATGTGTTGGTTATATCTCAGTGTCTTCTGTGAAGACATATTTTAGGAGATCATGTGTCTCCTTTGTTGCTGGAAAACAGTAATACTTTGGCTCCAGCCTTTCCAGCCTGATGATCCTGTCTCCAGAGACCACTTTTTTCTTTTGTTTGAGCAGATGAAGGGTAGGGGAGGATATTCCTGGGAGAAGGTCTGATCAGTGGTGACATCATGAGTTAGGAAGGTCACAGTTCATTTCAGACTCAAATTAACTCCCATTGTTCTGGTCTTGGTCTTTATTAGTACCAATAGTACAGCTTAGCTGTTGCAAATTCGGCCTGTAATTATGCTTAGTTAATGAGTTACAATTAAGAGTTTCTAAAGCTTTTCCAGTCAAATACCTAGTTACAAGTGGATTTATAATTCTGAGCAAACTTCAATAGTCTGGGCTGAAACTTTCCATTTGAAGTGTCTGTGGGTGGTTGAAGGATAGTTGTTCTCAGGGATCCCTTAAGGATTTAACAGCAGGACAACTATAGACTAAAATTCCAGCTGTTTCTCTGGCAGTGGTGTCAGATGGGACTGACAAAGAGGACACGTTTTTGTCATTTCAGGAGAAGCCAACTGCTCATCCTTAGCCAAAAGGCAAGGCTGCCCCCTCAGCTCTTGCCCCGAGCACCACTGATGTTACACACCTCATTTTTGTGAGGGAAAATCCTTTGAGAAGGACATAGGAACATAACTGGAACACATGGGATTAAGAACATAACTGGAACACACAGCACTAAGGTGGAATTGAGCAACAGGGTTGTTGCTAAGACAGGAGCTATAGTGTTTTAAGACATTAATTTCCCAAAGTTAAGATTTGTTAATGTGAACTTTGGTATTCCATATCAGTGCAGTCAGAGAATGTGATTAAATCCATTTTATTCAACATTGAAGCTCCAAGCAGTTGGCATTTGCACTGACCTGGTTGCAAAAGAGTAATGTTTGGTTCACGTGTCTCAATTTTTCACTTGAATAAGATACAGAAGGATTTGTCTGTGTCTTAAACTGTGAATCTTAAATTCATTCTCAGTTTGCCAGTTTGACGTTTCCTGTTTTTCAAAGGCTGACCATAAACATTTAAAAGAAGTGAACCACAGGGAAGTACTGTAAGTTATTATGGCCTGTAGGATAAGTGTTAGTTTGCAGTTGAGACACATGCAGTTTTACCTTGCACTTTCTTATCTGCTCAGTAAACAGTCTAGGAGAAAATGTTCATAATGAGAAAGGAAAAGGGCAGTGACTGCCTAGGCTGGTTTTGAAATGCAAAGGCTTTAGGTGCTTGATGTAGAACAGTTCAGTGTGAAAGACCACAACATTGCTGGGGAGGTGAAAGTGAGATGACTTGATGTGATAAAAGGCTCAGGCCAGCAACCAAGAGCTGCTCTTGTGAAGATCAGTGTCAGCTGAAGCACAATACAGGGGCACAGCTCAGAGGAGCTGAAGATGCAGATGTTGGGGGTCTATCCCTCCACTTGAGACTCAGTGCATGCTGGCCCTGAGGCAGACCTGCTGCACACAGTGAACAACTTCTGTTGGTGCCCGGTCTGATGGAGACATTTGGGCAAAGAGAACACAAAAAGTGATGAGGAAATAATGTCAAAACCAGCTCTGTAAAAATCCAAACAACCAAAGCCTACAAAAAAACCCTAGACTGAACAACAGTGCCCACCCCTTGGAGTACCTGGGGCTCTGTCCAGTCCTGTCTTAGACCTGGGCTGCACATGACATCTTTTGGGCTTCAGAGAGTGGCTGAGAGTGACTAATTTGTTGCATGACCTCATTTCCTTAAAAAATACAGTGTTGGAGAAACCTCTTGTAACACTGAGGGATTTGAGAGTTGTTTTCCCATCATCTCAAGACTTCAGGGAAGAAATATAAGAATTAAATGGAGGAACATTATTCTGTGTTGAAAGCTCCACAGTGTACCAGCAAAGGTCTCTGCTTTGGAGACTGGAGCATATTCTGCTTCTCAGGAGTACAAGAAAATCTGTGAAAGCACCAAGTTCCTTGTTCTTCGCTTCTTAATGGTTCTCACCGAAAGCAGACCCAAATCCTGGTATCATTATCAGCATGGACTTTTTGTAGGATTTGCTTTCAAATCTTCCATGTTGATCCTTGTATTATTTCTCTCTGAACTGCTTGTAAATAATTAAAGACAAGTATTTCAGAACTCCAGGTGTCTGTTTAGATTTAGTGGTTTGTAAGTATTAAAGGTTCGGAGTTTCATTGAAGTCCTCAGAGTTTCTCTCCAGCTCTCACCTGCCTGCCTTTTTCCTGGAACAATGCAGGTTATAAGTTTCAAGCCCTCATGGTACCTCAGTGTGAGGTGTTTGTGTCTCACAAGGGAATCATTAAATAGTTTGCATCGCAAGGGACCTTAGAAAATGTTTAGCTGGGTCTTACATAACCAGCCTTTCCCACAGCTAGTTGGAGATTCCACACTCATCTCTCCCTGCTTGGGCAAGCGGCTGGGAGATCAGCTGGCAGTGAGCATCTTCCCAAACACAAGTGGCAAACCAGAGTCTTCCAGTTGAGGATGTTACTGAGGGGGTTTTCCTTATTTTTTCTTTTATCTTTTTAAAGGCAACCAGTATTAAAAGTGAGACTGACCCTCCAGAAGCCAGAACTCACAATCTGAGACGCAGAATGGGCTGTGCTCCTCCAAAGAGTGACAGTGGTGAGTGAAACACAGCAGGAATGCAGTTTCTATTACTTTGCACAAGCAAAGTAAGACCAGAGTTAAAATCGGCAGTTGGAACTATTAAAAGTATTTGATACAAAACACCAACTTCCTGTTAAATTTAAAATTGGATTTTATGGTAAAAAGTTCTTTTATGGGTTTTAAGTATTTTTGGGGGGTTTTTATTTTAAGTGGTTGAGTTTTCTTGAAGAAGATGATATTTTCGGTTGAAAAAATCTTATACTTTTTCAAACTTGGGTGTCTCTTCTGGATCAATTGGAAATGAGATTGGAGCCATGCTCTTGTTTTGTATTTTAAATAACATCAGTCCACGAGCTTTAAGTAGAAGAAACTCTTTTAAGAATGTATCAGATATCAGACACTTCTAGGAAAGAATTTGGATTTGAAATCAGGAAATGAGAATCATGAAGACAAAGGATAGTATGTTTTACTGATAAAGGTCCCATAATATGATTAAATTGCTGCTATCTACAGCCCTGAGTCTGTTCTCTTCTTAAGAAATAATTATTTGAGACTGAGAAACAATATTTAATGCCATCAAACAGAAGACTGAAATTATCTGAGCAGTCTGTCAGTTTCCTTTGTTCATTCAAAGTCCTTTTTTCAAGAATCTGTTTAGATTATGGTGTTTTGTAATTTGTTTTTTTTCTTTGAGAAGTCACTAAGCACTAACATCTCTTCCCCAAGAACAGAGGGAAAAAGCTCTTGACAACATTCTTTAACACCACATGGAAACGAAACCTTAGCTTATGAAGCTGCTCATAATTTAATTAAAATAAATTGCAATGGTGTATAAAATATTGAAAAAGTGTGAGCTGTGATAGCCAGTGCTGGCTCGTGGTGGAGCGCTGGGATTTTTGGATAACACTGGCTTCTGGAGGCGTTGTAGGAGTTCAAGTCTTGCCTTATTCTGACTGAAGCAAGTGTGGGGGATATAACAATTCAGTAAATACCTTGGTATGATGCAGTCTAAAAAGCACTAAATAAAACAAATAATAGCAAGGAATGCTAAGCATTGAAACATTTTGTAAAACTCTCTTTTTTTTTCGGTTGCCCAGATAAGGAAATGCGCAGCGTGGTGAAACTCCCTGAGAAGAAAGAACTTTCTGGGGAGCCAGAGAAGGACAAATCCAAAGTGAGATCTAAAAAACCAACCAATGCTGTGAGTACCCCCTGCCTTCCCCCAGCTGCATATTTTGCAGGCATTTCTGGGTTTCTCTGGGGTGTGTAGTAAAACCTCCTGTCACTTTGTCACATGGAGGACTCTTGTTTTCTTCCTGGAGCCCTGTGGCTGAAGCACAGCAGTGTTTGTCCTGCTGGAACATCATTCCTACCAAAGCTTCATGCTTCACAAAGCTGGAAATGACAGGATGGTTAAGTTTCACTATCTGTAACTAAAGTAACTTGTGTTCTGTCTCCAAGGTACAGTCTCAAGGCATTTCAAAAGCCTAGTCCAGAGGAAGTGTTTCTTGTGTGAGCTGATCCCCACTGCTCTGTAACCTCGGGGGAGCTCAGTGCAGGCTGTGGCACATTGCACTTCCACAGAACTGCCCCTAATTCCACAGTATCAGCACTAAATGGGAAGCTTTGTTGTTCAAATGCATCTTAAAAAAACATCCCTCTTCCTGCTCCAGCTCTCACACACCACCGACTATCCCCAAAAGCCCCACCTGAAGGCAGTGGTAGTTGTCTCACTTTTGAGAAAACAATGCTGAGATGATCAACTTGGGTCCCTCCTAAAGTCAAACATGTTGTCATTCAATCCACACCTGTAGCTGGTACCTGAGAATGAAGAGTGCAAATACCAGAAGCCTGACACCCTTACCTCTCGAATGAAAAAAGTTGGTGGGGAGGAGCAGGAGATGCTGCTGTTTTTTTTAACAACATAAGGCAAGAGGTTCTGCCTGTCCTCATGGCTCTGTTCTGGGTTTGGGACGAGCCTTCCAGGCTATTGCTGATGAAAGCTGGGTGTAGGACAGGCAGCAGAGAGCCCTTCCCAGTGGGAGTGCTTGTGCCCGTTTTTGGGGCTTGGGAGCTGCTCTCTCAGATTTAAGAGCTGCCCCCCTACCCAAAGCTCTGCTGGGAGGTTGGTGCCTTCTCTTGGGAAAATGAGGAATACTCCCAGCAAGAGGAACCCCTTCCTCTCCAGATTTCTGTCTTCCAGTGCAATTGGCCTCAGAGAGGAATGAAACACCTGAGGCTGCACATGGGAGAAGGGTTTGTGAGCCCCCAGCAAGTGCTGGGTTATTCCTGCCCATCCCCAGGTGTTGGGTTATACCTGCCAAGGCTGCAGTGCTGCTGATGTGAACTATCCTGGCACTTGGTCAAGTTTTCCAGCATTTGGGAAAAAGAAATGTACGGAAGGGTTTGCGGCTGTCATGGTCTTTTCTTAAGTTACAGAGGGAGATATTTAAACTTTTACAAGAATATTGGGGGCGTGTTTGTCTCATTTCCATTGCAGAGATAAAGTAAAAATAAGCTTTGGGCAGTGTCACAGATGGGAATGACCAAACTTTCATGCTTTCCTTCTGAGTTACCTTCAGCACTCCCATTCCCACTGTGGAATTTTGTGTTGCAGGTGGATTTGTATGTGTGTCTCCTGTGTGGCAGTGGGAATGACGAGGACCGACTGCTGCTGTGTGATGGCTGTGATGACAGTTACCACACCTTCTGTTTAATTCCACCCCTCCATGATGTTCCCAAAGGGGACTGGAGGTGTCCCCAGTGTCTGGCTCAGGTAATATGACAAATCATTGCAGTTAGACCAAAGGCTAATTTGTATTTTTTTTGTTTTTTTTAAACTGATCACAGGAATAGAAAATAGAATTTGTCATTATTTAAGGTTATGCAAACAAGGTGATAGATGTAAAGCTAAAATGAAGACTGGGCATGCTTCAAGTTACAAAGCTGACACAATGCTTTGAGCCACAAATTGGTGTGCCTGTGAAGAATATTTTGGATTTTAACTGACACCTTTCCTCTGCACTTAAAATTGGAGTCTCACTGGGTGCTTCACTGTGGTTTATGGATCTTATTCTGCTTAGCTCTACTAGAGTAAGGAGAAATTAGGTGTATTCATTCATTAGTGTTTATGCAGATATATAAATTCATATTGTGGTTTGGTGAATCAAGCAGAGTTTCATCTTCTGACTACTCTTTGGGGCAGTACTTTCATTTCAGTGGTGTTCTGCCTTGTTACCCTCAGAAACTGTTACAGGAGCCCATTTGTGTAAATCTGAGCACAGTGTTGTGTTAATACATTACAGAAACAGTGACCTTTTCGCTTGCAGGAGTGTAACAAGCCTCAAGAAGCCTTTGGGTTTGAACAAGCAGCACGAGACTACACCCTGCGCACGTTTGGGGAGATGGCTGATGCCTTCAAGTCAGACTATTTTAACATGCCAGTGCACGTATGTTCCTGCTTTATCCTGATGTTGTGTAGAGTTCATTTTGTGTGCTTAGTTAAATTAGGTAACTCTGGAGAGGGAAGGAGGGATTCTGTTTTTGATTGGGGTGAAATCCCAAAACAGAGGTTCTCTTTTAAATCAGTGAATCCTGGTTCTTGCTGATGTCATGGTTTCTTGTTCCACCAGCTGCCTGTGTTTTTATTTGTTTTTTTCCACGCATTAGAAGAAGTGTCTAGGGAAGAGAACTTCGACTGTCACCTTGAGAAAACAGGGCAGCAGCATCTCCTGGAACCACATCTCTGCTTCAGTTGTTTTCCTCTTGTTGAAACAATTTTAAAATGGGGAAAAGCTTCAGGCTAATAGAAGTTCCTCCCAGAGACATCTTTGATGCACATTCTACTGATTCCTCAGTACATACTTCCTTTTCTTCTCATACCTAGATGGTCCCCACTGAGCTGGTTGAAAAAGAATTCTGGAGACTTGTCAGTACCATTGAAGAGGATGTGACAGTGGAATATGGAGCTGACATTGCTTCGAAGGAGTTTGGCAGTGGCTTCCCAGTTAGAGGTGGGAAGTTTAAAGTTAGACCAGAAGAAGAGGTAGGTCTTTGAGTTCACTGTGAATGTTTTTACTGTAGTTTTTCATAGAATAACTCTCATTGGTTCAAAGCACAATAATGGAACTGGGTTGCAAAGTCTTTGTTTTGAGTGTCTGGCAGAGTATTTGAAGAGGAGAATTACATTAGGGTTTTGAATAAATAAAACTTGTTGTGATCAGCCATTCAAAGCCACTAGTTTATTCTAGTAGTTAATCAATAACTTCCAAACCAAATAAAACCAAATAAAAAAGTTCTCATTTTAACAAAGCAGGTCTGGTCAGGGTTGTGAAAGAGGCAAAGACAGTGAAGGGTTTAGTCTTTGAGACATTACCCTGTTTCTTATATTCCTCAGTCGGGAAATGTGCTTTTCTTCTGTTGCTCTTTAGCAGTTTCATCTGCTTGGGTCTTTAATTCCTGTTGTACAAACCTGTGACTGTTCTGCTCAATTTTCAGGAATACCTTGATAGTGGCTGGAATTTAAACAACATGCCTGTGATGGAGCAGTCTGTGCTTGCTCACATCACTGCGGACATCTGTGGGATGAAATTGCCCTGGCTGTACGTAGGAATGTGCTTTTCCTCATTTTGTTGGCATATAGAAGACCATTGGAGCTATTCCATTAACTATCTGCATTGGTGAGTTTGAGGAATAAACCCAGTCTAGGAATCAATCTCCCTTTCCTTCTCTACTCCCCTTAATTCGTGAACTAAAAGCAGATTCATAGAGCTCAGCCAGAGTAACCATTGCTGTCCTGTTGCAGCAGGGTCAAATCTGACAGTGTAATTCCTACATTGATTTACTTTTGGACAAGAGGTCATATTTTGGAAAGAGACATCCATTCCCAGTTTTAAAAAATCCATGAGAGATGAAGCAGATACTCCATCAAATGTTTTATTATGCTCAATGTAAACTAAAAACCATGCAAGTTTTCTTTTAAAAATCATCCAACTTCAGCTAACAACTCAGATCCGTCACGTTTTGTCTGTTAGATGGATCATGCTGTCATAAATCCTCTCATCAAGCCAACACTTGTCAGCTGTAATCAGGACAGATCTTTGCCATCTCTTTGATATTCTAAATAGACTGAACTTCTTGAACTTCTCACCTTAAAACAGCTTTTCTAGAGTCTGGATTATTGTCGTCACTCTTCCTGAACCCTGTCAAGATCTTTCCCTTTCCTGGTTCATATGGATGTTCAAGCAGAATGGTAAAACCACATCCCAGCTGCTATTCAGTGGGTCTTCTTTGGTTGGTTATTCAGTTGCTGCTCCTTGAAATAGCAGCTGCTGCATTGCAGCCCAAGAGCCAATGACTTAATTCACTTGCTTTCATGGTGCTTACTGTTAGGAAAACAGATGTTTGAGTGAGAGTAAGTGAAAGAGGGACAGGATTACATGGTAAAAAAAAATCTTCCTTGTCATGTGTTACTGCATTTTTTTTTTGTCCGAGTCCTCAGTCAGATTGAAAACTGTGGGTGGGAGAGGAGTTTGCAGTACAGATTTCATTTCTTCTAGGAGAGCTTTCCTTACTGTCCTTCGAATGGCTTTCTGTCCTCCATTATGTGCTCCCAATTGCATTAGTGTTTGCAAAAGGCCAGAAAGGTGGTGTACATGAACATACACGTGATATATCCAGACATATGTGAAAGTTGCTTGATCTGCTTTCAGTTTATTTATCCTCTAGCAGGAAAGTCCTTGATGTCTTTTCATTTGCAGGTATTCTTTTTTATTTCCATTCAATGTGGACGTTTAAGTCTGCATTGGAGGGCAGTGTGCAATTGAGGTTAAAGCTGTTCTTGGCCAGAGCAGTTTGAACAACCTGCTGCTGCAGGTTGGAGACAGTGCTCCAACCTCTGAAAAGACTCCAAAAGGCAGGACTGGTTCTTGGGGAAGTCCTAGAGATGCTGTGTTCATCTTTAGTGTTCCTGTGTGTCTTGGAGGAGCCTGTGTCCTGGTGCAGTGCTGTGAGCAGCTAATTGCAAGTGACCCAGGCTGCAGCAGCAGAGCTTTCCCAGGGCTGAGGACAATAGTCCTCTGAGTCCTGTGTTTTTTCTGGAAATGGCAAAAGGGGAAAAAAAAAAGGGAAAAATAAACGGGAAAAAAAACCCCAAATCTTTCCTTCTAAAGATGCTTGGAAATAAATAAATAAGATGTCAGTCCTGGACAGAGGAAGAATTGCCTTCGTTGTTGCTGGTATTTGTACAGGCAGGGATGTGGAGCAGTCAGGAAGCAGAGCAGAAAGGCCTGTGACCTCCATTGCTGCTTCCTTGGGCTACTGGCCCCTCAACATCTGCATTAGAACTGTCTGTTGCCTGTTTCCCTGAGGTCTAGAGGCCCTCAGTTCCAGTATCCTGCTCCAAGTTCAGCAGAGTTCTGCTGTCCCAAATCAGGAGCAGAACCCTTGACTAGCCCAGTATTAGGTCCAGACACAAGGTGGTTTTTAGTTGGATCTGTGGGTCTTCCCAGATTCCTAGAGTTGTTGTGGGATGATGGTCAAGTCCAAGGCTGCACAGTCATTAATTACTCAGTAACAACTCCTTGTGACACCTTGTGTCTAACTGCCCCTGCATAGTCCATCCTGGCTGTCCTCTTCCCCTGACCCAGGGGCTGTGTGAGTACAGCAATGAGCCCCTAGGGATGAGAGACAGGCTTCTGGATTCACACTGTACTCTTTTCTTTTGGAATCCTCCCAATTGCTTCATGATTGATGGAAGAAAAAAACATTGTTGGGTCAGTTTTAGTCTGCCAGCTCTTCAGAAGTCTTGGAATAAGGTGATTTGTCTGTTTTCCTTTTTAAATACCTTTTCTAAGCTCATTCTTTATGAGGCCCTGGAGGCATTTTCATCTCAGTGCTGCAGGGAGCCAGTGTCAGTGTAAGCTTGAAACAGCATCTGCTGGAACACATCTGCATCCCCTTAATTCTCTCAGCTGGCTTGCGCTGAGTTAAGCTGGTGCTGAAAGTTCTTTGTTCCTGCTCTGGATATGGCTTTTTTTTTTTCCCCTTGAAGTCTTGCATAATTTGGAAGTTTGATTTCTGCTTCCTATGCGTTGCTTTTGTGGCAGTTATGCATAAGACAGAAAGAACTGACTTTGGTTAGACCCGAGAGGGAATTTATGTTCATGGGAAAAGACAGGCAGCTTATATTTTGAAGTTGTTCTGGAATCAGCAGAATTTTACTGAGGACTTCTTCAGACTTTTTCTCCCTCCCCCAGAATATTTGAAGTACCTGCTCAGAAGTGTAGGCAGTTAAAAACAGGTCTGGAGAAGAGGGACCTGTGTAAAATGTGAAGGTTCAGGAAGGTACAAAACCTTTACATTCCTTCCTGGTGATATGCCCTTCCTTTGACATGGTGTATTTTAAAGCAGAAGACTAAAAATGTAACTTAAAGTTTGCTTATATTTAACTTTTTTTAATAATCTTGCAGGGGGGAGCCTAAAACGTGGTATGGAGCCCCAGGGTACGCAGCTGAGCAGCTGGAGGATGTAATGAAGAAACTTGCTCCAGAGCTATTTGAGTCCCAGCCAGATCTCTTGCACCAACTTGTCACCATAATGAACCCGAACACTTTGATGGCCCACGGGGTGCCTGTATGTGTCGGACTCCTGTGCTACTCCCCCAACCCAACCCTCTTTGATTGGAACTCTACTTAAAGCTGATAATTGAAGCCACTTTTATTACAGAGGTGGTGGTGTGGTTTCCATGTGTGTTTCATCTTCTTTATCCAGTATAATGTGCCAGTGTGAACAGATGGGCAATGGAATTGTTGCCTTTGGAATCGATTGGCAGACTCTTCTCTGGAGATCCATCTTGGATATTTCTATTTCTGTGTCTCAGCTGGCAGGTTTAGGGTCAACCTTTGGAATAATGGCAGGAGCTCTTGTATGTCTGTTCAATCAGACATCGTTTTTTTGGCACAGAGTTTTTGTCAAGGGCCCAAACCCCATTCTTCCTTTATTTGTCATCCACATTCTCTTATTTTTCCTGGATAAGTCCTTAGGTATTTAAAAACATTTTTTCATCAGTTTTCATCTTGTTCCATACTAGATTATTCATGGGAATTATGTCCCTTTACAACTTAATTGGCTTTTGATGAGATGACCTTGGGACTTCAAGGAAAATCTGGAAAAAGTAGCAGAATTTGCAGTGTCTCCTATGCTTTAGTAGCCTCCAAAATAGAAACATGCAGGAAGACTTACCTGCTTTCATGCTGACTGTATAGCCCCAATAGTCTTAGATGAACAACAGTATGAACTTTAAGGTTCCCAATTTTTCTTCCCCTTCAGCTGCACATTGGAGAGAGCTGGATCTGTGCTGACTCTAACCCTGAGGTGTGAGGAGCACAAGGCCCAGGCAGCCATCCTAGAACTTTTTAGAGTGGGGTGTGGCTGAGTGGGGTTTTACATGGCACCTCATCAGCTGCCAGTTTTAATTCTTGGGCATATGGTTTAAAGCTCCCAGAAGTCCTCACAGAAGTTCCTGGGAGTTGGAAATCCATGTTCTCCTTGCAGAGAGCTGTGTGTGGGTGTGAGCTGACACTGGCCTGTCTGTCCCCCCAGGTGTACCGAACCAACCAGTGTGCTGGGGAGTTTGTGATCACCTTTCCCAGAGCTTATCACAGCGGCTTCAACCAGGGCTTCAACTTTGCTGAAGCTGTGAACTTCTGCACCGTCGACTGGGTAGGTTCCAAACCCATTTTTCCCTCAGTGAGCAGTTCCAAAGCTGTTTGTAACTGGTGTACAGCTCTGATTTATTGCTGGTACACAAAGCTAGGCCACAGATCAGAAAAAGCCTGTTGCTGGCAGCATGGTGTTTGTTGAAAGGGTTTGTCATGCAGTGAACTTGGGGCTTCGTCTGGTTCCGAAGATTTGGTTTGGAATCTGATGTTGCTTTTGCAGCAGGAGGAAGGCACAGTCCTAGACTGTAGGAAGGTATGCCTAGACTGTACGATGCACCAGTGCTGCTAGAGTTCTCTCCTTTTTGTGTCCCCAAATTCCATTTCAAATCAGAAGCTGGAATGAAATTTGCCAGTTTATTGCACTGGGAATTCTCTAAAAGGTGCTTTCTGCAGCTGGAAACCAAATCCCACTTGGATATCTTTTCTGCTTTACCCTCTCTGATATAATCAGATGATATGTGTAACACACATTAGTAACAGATAAAGGCATTGATAGTCCTCTTGTGGGGAAAAAAAATAGAAATTGCATCTCAAGTTAGGTGGCAGAGGTGCTCTGGGTTTTTAGGGAAGGACACCTTAATGAGAAGAGGTAGAAAGTTCTCAAGTTCAGACTTGAGGTTTACAGAGCAGTACATCATTCCCAGTAAGCTTCACTCAGTTCACTGAAACAGCAGAGATGGGCACACATTACAGTTATTGGGTCAGAGTTACTGAATAAGTTCTTTGTCTTTTTTAAAATAAACACAGATGGAGGACAGTTGCTCCAAAGTTACAGGTAATTTTACCTTCACAGCAGATGACTCAGACACACAGTGCTGTCTGATCTCACAAAGACTCTGAAGGTTCTGATATTTCAAATTACTTCTCTTGCAATTACTTTTTTTCCCCAAAAATGGTCTTTGTAAGTGTAGTCCAACTAAAAAGGTTTTTAGATTTAAAAAACATTACTTAGAAGAGGGAGATGGCTAATATTGCAAGAAAGCTTTCTACACTCGACTGTGCAGTGAGTTTCACACTGGACCCAGCAACTCATACCCTGAGCATCACTGTCTGCCTGGCCTTAAAACCGAGCTGAATGACCTGCCGAGCTCAGGATGAGCTGTGTGCTCTGCCTGCAGCCAGTTGGGGACATCAGTGCTCCTTGAGTCAGCAGTTTCTCATGCTGCAGCACAGTTTGTGTCAGGGAGAAGGCAGCCCAGGGTGCTCTTCCCCTGCCTGGGATGGGGCATCCCTCCCGTGGTGGGAACAGACCAGGTTTATGAACTCGTCCTTTTGTTGCTTCCTTGGCCTCAACACATTTTTGTCTTAGATCTTCTGGCTGCAGTGTGGTTTAATGATCAAGTAGCCCTTAATTACAACCTTTACAAGAGAGGGGACTTCCCCCAGCTACACACAGAGTCGCACCCACAGAGTCCACTTGGAGAGAGCTATGAGCATTCCTGGCGTGCACAACTCGGCATCTTGTTTTCTCTAGTTTTACACTCTGAAGCATGAATATTGTTGCTAGAAGGATTTGTCTTGGCCTTTCCTTGGGACAGCTTTTGGCTTGTAGCATGCAGAGTTAGTACCTTGATGCCATTTCCCAAATGCACTCCCTTGACGCCGTGTCTGCCCCACAGCTGCCCCTGGGCCGGCAGTGCGTGGAGCATTACCGGCTGCTCAACCGCTACTGCGTCTTCTCCCACGACGAGATGATCTGTAAAATGGCTTCCAAAGCAGATGTCCTGGATGTTGTGGTGGCATCTACAGTCCAGAAAGACATGGCTATTATGATTGAAGAGGAGAAGAGGTTGCGTGAGAAGGTTGATAAATTGGTGAGTTGTAGGAAATAATGGTTTGGGTGGGAAGGGACTTTAAAGCTCATCTCTTTCCATCACCTACCATAGGCAGGGACACCTTCCACTAGACCAGGTTGTTCCCAGCCCTATCCAACCTGGCCTTGGACACTTCCAGGGATGGAATTCATTATACTGAATGAAGTAACACTTGAAATAGTGATGTGAGAACATGCTGGTTCTTGTACTGGGGTGTCAGAGGCTTAGAGGTGCATAGTCCCTTCCTAAGTTGTGGATTTCGGGGGACCACCTGGGTAAAGAATCATTGATCATGCACCTTATTTTAGTACCTGCCCTTTAATGTTATTCAGAATGTCACTTTTAAGGTAATATTTGTACTTTAAGTAATTTGATCAGAAAAGTTGATTTTTCATTAACCAAGATTTCTGTCTACCTGGGTAGGTAGATATCTTACATCTAAACTCCATTATTCTTTTGATAAAGTTACCTTCTGATGTTTTAGCTTGGAATAGCCGCCTGTTTATAACAGTCACGTCTTCATTAGGCTTTGATGTAACACTGTCTTGCAGGGAGTGACCGACTCAGAGAGGGTGACATTTGAGCTGTTCCCTGATGATGAGCGACAGTGCCTGAAGTGTAAAACCACCTGCTTCATGTCAGCAGTTTCTTGTTCCTGCAAACCTGGATTGTTGGTGTGCTTGTACCACATCGAGGACCTCTGCTCCTGTCCCATCTACAAATACAAACTGGGGTAAGCTTGAGGTAGTCAATAACACCATGATCTGCAGATAGTATTGTCTGTGTAGATACTGTGATTTGGTAATCTCTGTTGCCAGCGGGGCTGGTCTCTATTTCTGTTTCAGTCCTTTGCAAATCCAGAGCCCCCACAACAACGGGGCTGTTTTGTGCTCACACACAAAGCCTCTTCAGCATTCAGCTCTTCTTGCTCTTTAAAGGCAAAAATTGCTGGCTAAGTTAGTTTGCATTTTTATTTATAGCAACAAGGTCATTGTCCTTTAGATCAAGTCCTTGCCAAGGAGTATTGTTTTGCTTTTTGGAGCTTTCCTTCCTGTTGTTAACTTTTCTGTGCTGTTTAGTACATCTTTGTCCTACATGAATGTAGCTTGCTCTAAGGCAGTTTCACAATTCCTTAATTGTCCTGTAGAAATTACTTCTTGAAGCAATTGCAACATTGAAATTGTCTCAAAAGGAACATGGTGTCATTGTAAGGTCTTAATTGTGTAACCGTGAGTGCACAGAAGCTCGTTTCACTGTTGTATAGCCCAACACATCTTAGAATTACACAATGGTTTGGGCTGGAAGGGACGTTAAAGCTCATCTCATTCCATCCATGCCGTGGGCAGGGACACCTCCCACTAGTCCAGGTTGCTCCAAGCCCTGTCCAACCCACGTCCTCATCTTGGTGCCCCTCCTTCTGCCCTCCTGCTCCCCGCAGTGTTGCTGGAGGTCTGAGCTGTGTGCTGCCCGCAGGTACCGCTACACCCTGGAGGAGCTGTACCCCATGATGAACGCGCTGAAGATGCGCGCTGAGTCCTACAACGAGTGGGCTTCCAATGTCAACGAGGCCCTGGAGGCAAAGATCAACAACAAAAAAAGTGAGTGTCTTACCTGCTGCCTGTAGCACATAATTTAAAAGGGCTATTTTTTCAGTTTTTAGTTCCCAAAAGTGTAGCAACTTGTTTCTTAGGTGACCATCAAAAGAGATCATTTATCACTTCATGTTTTAAAGTAAATATTTTAGCTCTTACAGTCCCAGAAATTATGCTAAGCTGTCTCTGTGTGACAAGACTGTAAATCACTTTGACACAAAATACAACTGAAGTAGAAATAGAAATACATTTAATGTATTGTGTTTCTAGGCCTTACCATGGAAAATCCATCACAAAGGGAGACTTCTTAATGTCTTTCCCAACAGGTCTCATCAGTTTTAAGGCTTTGATAGAAGAGTCAGAAATGAAAAAATTCCCAGACAATGACCTGCTGCGACACCTCCGGCTGGTGACGCAGGACGCGGACAAATGTGCCTCGGTGGCCCAGCAGCTGCTGAATGGCAAGAGACAGACCAGGTAAGTGCCACTCTATGTCTGCAGCAAAATTGGGGTGCCAGAGATGGATGTCAGTGGCCAGTGATGGGTGCTAATGCTCTGCAAGACTTAAAAATTAAAAGAATCTTTATCTCCTCAGCAGAGCCATCTTTGATGGGGAGAGCCACCTTTTCTGTATGTAATAAGTTAAACATCCTGAGTTTTCAAATCTCTTCTTCCTCTGTGTTTGACAGTCTGTAGATTTATTCCAATGTCCCCTGAAAAGAAAAAAATGCTGTGGTGTGTCCAGACAAAGTAACAATCCCCTTGTTTTTGTGCCGAGGGCACTATCCTTAGTGCAGCTGTTGTATTCATACACTCTGTGTTGTGGAAAAATGAAATGCCTTAACTCCCTGAGCTGCTGCTGGTGGGAATGTGGTATGATAGCTCTGAAAAAATACCTGCTCTTTACATTGAATCTTTTAGACAGGTTATTTGCTCCAGGGATTTGAAGGTAGGGCAGTGTTTGGATAATGTGTTCTTTGTGAACTGCCTGCCTGGTCCTGCTGATACTGTGTGTCTGAAATGAGTTGAAAAGAGCCAGAAGAACAGAAGTCCAAGGCCAGTTCTTCTCATTGCACGAGTCTGGTTATGCCTGTATTGATGTAAGAACCTTCCTTTCTGGATTCACAAATTACAGTCTTCTGTTGTGTCATTCTTCTCCCATAGAATTCCAGACTGGTCTGGGTTGGAAGGGACATTACATCTCATCCTGTTCCATCCCCCTGCCATGTGCAGGAACACCTTTCACTATCCCAGGTGGGACAAGCCGTGTCCAACTTGGCCTTGGACACTTGCAGGGATCCAGGGGCAGCCACAGCTTCTCTGGGCACCCTGTGCCAGGGCCTCCCCACCCTCCCAGGGAACAATTCCTTCCCAATAGTGCATCTAACCCTGCCCTCCTTCGGCTTAAAGCCATTGATCAGGGCACCCAGACTTAATTTGGGCACACTGAGCCTCGCAGGATGGTGGTTTCTAAAAAAATGTTGGGTTTATGTATGTGGAGGCCAGTATTGCTCATGTCTGGCAATCTTAAGTGTGAAGTACTTCAGAAAAAAATTGGTTGTCATTTTGTCCCATCTGGAGAATTTTCACCCATGTCTGCTGCTTTGAGCAGTGTGGTGTTTATTGGAGCAGTTGCTCTTTGTGCTGGTAGAACTGCACATGTGTGGTTCCTGCATGTCACCTGCCTCTGAAGGAGTCGTGTAGCTCATCCCTCCTGCGTTCTTGCAGTACTTTGAAGACTGGCTTGGGGGGACTTTGGGGGTAGAACGTTCTGCTGTCACACCTAGACATGATTCTTGTCTTCTTCCTGGTGATCCCTGTGTAAGCCTTTGTAGTAGGAACTTGATAAAAATTCACCTTCGCTGTCTTGCACACACAGGAGGATGAAACCTCTGTCACAGCAACATAAAAATATTGCAACGGGGAATAAGAAATTCAGCACTCCACAGGCATGACTTATGCCAGATAGGGAATTTCCAATCCAGATATTTTTGGCACCACCATCAAAGGGCTTGTCCACTTCTGATCTCCTCCTTCATTTGGTGTTGAGCCATCTCTTCTTCTGGCATCTCCAGTCTGTTCTCCCAACCCTGATGCTTGTTCAGGGCTCCCAGTGCTGAACTGGGAGCAGCAGCCAGGCCCTTTCCCAGCTTCTCTGTGCCACATGGGTCCTTCCTGCACTGGATGTGTCCCTGACTTTGGCGTGGGAAGAGCTGGGAGGAGTTTTTATCTTCATCTCCTTGACTAGGTCTGTTCTTCTGTCACTATGAGAGGCTCTCAACCTTCCTCACAGCTGGGCCTGCCAGTTCCTGCACCGTCCCAGACTGTGATGGGTAGTTCACCCTGTGCTGCTGGTCTGCAGGGTGTCAAGGCGGTGCTTGGATTCAGATTCTCATTTGCTATAGAAGAGGCTTTTGTCCTTCTCTCACCATTCCTTGGCTCTTCATTTGCATGTCTCTAGGAAAAGTCCACTTTCATGTCTTGATAATTTTTAAGAGTTTTAAAACCTGTGTTACTTGTTTTTTTTTCTTATAAGATGGATGTGGGGAATGCTCATAACTTATGAAAGATATCAAAAAGATAATTATCTGCTTAGAATCTTAATACATGTTACATGACATGCAGACTTACCTGCCTGAAGCTCACATCTGCAGGATGCTGGACAGCCTCTATCATGCCAAGTGCCAGGTGTTGGTTAGGAAGGATTGTGGATTCTGCCTAAAATTTGGTTTGTGCTTTTGGCAAACTTTCCATTAGGGACTGAGCATTTTGGTCTGATTCCAAGTTTGGAAGAATTGTACAGGAGACTTGTCTCCCATGGGAAAGCTGTCCCTGTTAGTCACGGCAGTCAGTGACGCTGGAGGATCTCTTCCAGTACAGCAAACACAGCAGTTCATGGGGAGAAGACCAGGAGAGACGGTAAAAAATCGTAGTAAATCCTGTGACTCCTGCTCACCAGCTTCTCTGCAGTACCTGAAGAGATGCAAGCGGGCTGTACATCCCCATTTCCTCAGGTTCTCTGGGTGCTGGGGGATGAAACCCTCAAGGATGCTGGCTGGGAGATGTTCTGTGAACATCTGAAGGGTGCCAGAGCACAGCGTGGCCCTTTCTCTCCTGGCACTGGAAGGGAACAGTGTTCCTGCCCTGCTGCCATGTTTTTCCTGTCTATCTCTTTCCTTCTCTAGGTCTCCTGAAACCTGTTCTGTTCTTAGAGATGCTTGGAGACCTTTGTGATTAATAACCCTGGATGGACATGGATTTGGCTTCTGTCAATGCTTTTTCTTAGGCTCATGTAATTTCTGGTTTTCAAAAACATCTTGTGACAGTCAATTTTGCCATTTAGATATGTGTATGTAAATGTACATAAATATTTATGTGTTTAATACTTGTGCCTTTTCTTGGAAGATTCTGTAGAACTTCCACAGAAAACAGTGGAACAAAGACTGAAAGAAACCTGTGTTCTACCTGGGGCTTTGAATTCATTTTATTGTTCAGCTGACGGTGGGGTTTGGAACTCCCAATGTGATCCTGTGTATCTGTTAAAAATACCTATTTTTAACACAGAATGGTAAATGAAAATTTATTTTATAGTGTTCACATTCCAATCATGCTGGCATATCCTGCTGGGCTGTTCTCCTCTTTTGTATAAATAACACACTGTGGATTCAATTGGAGCCAGCATTGTGAGGGATCTCTTTCCTTTTCTGTTCAGGGTTCTCAGACCTCATTAATATTGGCTTGAGTTTAGAGAGGTTTTTAATATTGGGCAATTTGTTAACACTTATAAGCCACTCATTTGATACAAAGCTTTTAGATAAAAATAAAAATGCTGATTTCAGTGTAGAGAGGATTTTTCAGAAGTGCCTACACGATCTGTCAATATAAAACCCATTCAGAATTGGGATTTGTTCTCTTTTGGTGTGGGCATGAGCAGAACTGACTACAATAGCTATTGCAACATAACTGAATAGTTTATCCACAGTTGCTTTGTGTTCTGGAAAAAAAGCCTAATTTTATTCCATAATAACCAGTGCCCTTCCAAGGCTGAGTAGTTGTTCCAGAATCCTATTTAACATGAAAGAGGGTTTCAACAATAGCTCATTCTGCAATGGCAGACTGGGGTTCCCCCACGTGTGTGAGCCCTGGGCTGCTTGGTTGCTTGTGAATATTCTGTTATTCCTGAAGAAGGTCTGACTGACACAAAATCATAAGGGAATAAGAAAAACACAGAATGGTTTAGATGGGAAAGGACCTTAAAGCTCATCTCGTTCCACCCTCTGCAGGGACACCTTCCACTAGAGCAGGTTGCTCCAATTCCTATCCAACCTGGCCTCGAAGTTCAGAGTTTTGATTTTTGTGTGTTTCAGTGGTAACCACGAAAGCTGAACGTTTCATTGCAGGTACCGCTCCGGGGGAGGGAAGTGTCAGAACCAGCTGACGGTGAACGAGCTGCGGCTCTTCGTGAGGCAGCTCTACGCCCTGCCCTGTGTCCTCAGCCAGACACCACTGCTGAAGGTAACCTGGGAAAGCCTTGGGAAGGGAGCAGGAGCATTTACAGAGTGATGGGTTTGCACTGCATTCATCTCCCACTTCACTATTTGCTCCAAGAAGTAACGCCTGGGCACTGACAGGCTGAGGTGACTTGTGCACATGGGATGCTGAAGAAAGGAGCTCTGACTGGTTGCTGTTCGTGGTCAGCAGAGTTTTATACTGCACAGACAAATCAAACCATTCATGTTATTTGAAGGATTGCAGGAGAGGAGCAGGATGACCTGGGTACCTATAGGTTAAAAGTTTGGGGTCAGTTAACTGGTCTGCTCTTACGAGTAAAGCCAGGTTAGTGTGAGAACATTCAGACTCCCCAGTGCTCTGAGGGGCAGCTCTCTCAGTCTTTCCACTTTCCTTCTTTGTAAATCCAGAATCAGCTTTCTCAAGTCTTGTAATGAGATCCATCTCCATGCTCTCAACCCACATTCCAGGAAACCCCACATATAACTCCAACCAAACCCAGCCCAGGCTTCCCAAATTTTCTCTCTGTCAGCTGCTGCTGGCAAGAGTCAGGTCACTGTGGTGCTGGTTCTGTGCTCCCCAGATGATCAGCCCTCAGGCAAATGGAAAGTAATTCAAAATTTTGTTTCAGAATTTGTCAAAATGTTCCATATCACGCTGTGGAGCAAATGAAAAAAAAAATTCTGTGCAGCTGCAATTCCTGTTGTAAAGGAGAAGGGCTTTGCATGTTCGTGACAGTTGAAGCCAGGAGATGCCATGTCCAGCTCTTGAACTGCCCTCAAGTATCCACCCAACACTGAGACACCAGATGGTGCCATCTAAATGAATGGGAGTAAACCACTTCAACTCAGCTTTGAGTGCAGCTTTGGAAGCTTTATCAGCCCTGCAGTGTGTGGATCAGATTTGATACAGTCCTATTTACAGTTATTTGTTTATAGCACTGAAACTGTGAAGTTTTCTTGCTGGTTGAAAAGCAGAAATTTGGAAATGCCAGACATGCAAACAGTTCCTCTCCATCTGGCATTCCTGAGCAGGGAAATAACAAACACATATGGTCAGGAGTTCCTTTGTATCATTCCTCAACAACCCTGAATTATATGTAGTCGTGCAAATTAGACCATTAATATAAATGACCAACATTACTGGAGATGGGTTCCCAATTCAGTGTGTCTCTAAAAAAGGTTTTATTCCATGCTGGGGGAGGTTCCCCACCCTGGGAAACAGCCTTGCTGGCAAAATGCCAAGGTGTCAGCTGTGAGGGAAGAACTTCCTTCAGGAACAGCATAATCCTAGCCTTCACAGTGGGATTGCTCTGGATGTCTGCCCTTTATCCTGGGGAAAGTGCAAGCAGCCCCAGAGATACCTTTTGGGGTAATGAGCTGCTGAGTGCATGGGGACAGAGAAGGTGGTGTCCTGCATGAGAGAGTAAAATGCCTGTGGCTCACTGAGACTGTGGGGTGCTGCTCAAAAGCCTCACCAGTGCAGCAGAAATGAACCCCAGGACATCTGTGCCCTTCCCAGGGTTTTTCAAAGCCTTCTTAATCCTCACCTTGCTGTTCCTCAGCTGCTTGAACCATTCCAAAACAAAGCCAGACAGCAGCACCCATGGAACACTCAATTTCCCTTTACAGCCTTTCTGTTCTTCCAAGTCCTCTTTCTGGCACCTCAGGGACTGGAATTCCCTTGTTCTGGGATCCTGAAGCTTGTGGCCATGTTACATATGAGGAGGTGCTGGTTCACCACTGTGTGTTGAAGGCACTATTGTAGTGTTCCAGCCCTTGGTACTCCAGCCCACTGTGTGCACTGCAGTGAGGGGTTTGCCGGCAGCCTGTGCTCCCATGGTTAACCTTGCTGCTTCCACGGTTAAGTGACTTGGCAGAGAACTTCCGTCAGATTTATTGCCATATTTGTGTATTTCAGGATCTCCTTGACCGTGTGGAAGCTTTCCAACAGCAGAGCCAAAAGCTCCTTTCTGAAGAGATGCCCAGTGCTGCAGAGCTGCAGGAGCTGCTGGACGTCAGCTTCGACTTCGACGTGGACCTGCCGCAGCTGGCGGAGCTGCGCACACGGCTGGAGCAGGCGCGCTGGCTGGAGGACGTGCAGCTGGCCTGCTCCGAGCACAGCTCCCTCACCCTGGACGACATGAGGCGCCTCATAGACTCTGGGGTGGGGCTTGCACCCTACCCAGCTGTTGAGAAGGCCATGGCAAAGCTGCAGGAGCTCCTCACCGTGTCTGAGCACTGGGATGACAAAGCCAGGAACCTGATAAAGGCCAGGTAGAGCTAAATCTCGGCGGTGCATTTTGTAGTTCCATGAGTTGTTTCAGACGGAAATGCCCTGACTGCTGGAGGGGCTCCTCTTTGTTCATCCAGCTCCCAGCGTGAAGGCAAAGCTTGTGCCAGCAAGAAGGGACAGGGCTGGAGGAGGTGGATGAGGGATGGAGCAGTTTCAGGTGTCAAGGTTGCCTTGCAGTGTTTGTGTTGCTCAACCATCTTGTGTAAGTTCTCCTTTTGCCACAGGGGAGTGGTTTAAGATTCCTCATCCTTCTTTTCCACCTTCCTCCCTCCCCGCTGTCAGGCTGGAGGACACGTGTCCAGAGAGAGCTCAGATAGGTACCACCAGCAGGTAAAATTTCATGGTCCCATAGAGGTCCATGTAGGACTGTTTCTAACTAACAAGGAGGAGATTTTTCAGATTAGTTGGTGCAAGGAAGAAGGAAGTAAGCAAAATACATCCTTACTAAGAAAAGTTTTCTTGTTTTTACCTTCTGATTTATAAAGTAAATCAGGGGAGAGCACAGTGTACTTAAAATTTAGGAAGGTAGCACAAACTTGTTTTGAGGTTTCTTCCCTCAAGATTCCTTTTGGTTTTCTTAATTTTGTCATACTTGGAGTATTGGAATGTTCCTTACCCACTACTAACCACAGCGTCGTAAAATAATTTCATGTAGCATAGAACTGAGAAAGCTTGGGTTTAACGCTCAATATGGAGCTGTGTTATGTTTGTATCTCTCTAAAACCTCAGAATCAAACTGGGAAATACAGAAAAGCCAATTTCCAGGGTTTTAACCTTCTAATGCAGAATCTCTCAGCTGGTGCTGGTCTGGGGTTTGGTGGGTGTTTGTCATTCAAAAGTTAATAAAAAGTAAATCTTTCTTAAGTCCAAATGTGAGAATATTTCTAGTAGGAGTCTAGAGTAAGCAAACAGACATTTCTAAACCTCCTCTGCTCCTGACACCCCAACTCTGCTGGGTGCAGCCAATGCTGGACATAACGTCATTATTTGGTGTATCCCTCCGATTTTAACACCCCAGAGAGTGGAAGAGCCCTCCCTGTAAGCAGCATCTCCCATCTGGGCTGTTATGTTCCCCCAGGCCCCGGCAGTCCCTGAGCAGCCTGGCAGCAGCAGTGAAGGAACTGGAGGAGATCCCAGCCTACCTCCCGAACGGAGCAGCACTGAAGGATGCAGTGCAGAAGGCCAAGGACTGGCTGCAGGAGGTGGAGGCTCTGCAGGTATGTGAGCCTGGCTGCTGGGGAGGGACAGTGACCCTGCTCAGGTCACCAGAGCCACCCTGCACGCCGTGTGTGGCACTGAGTCGGAGCACCTGGGCTGGGACATCTGTGGCCTCAGCCATGGAGCAGCTACATTCACTGCCCTGATTCTTTCTTCTATTTCTGATCTGTATTCCTTCACCTTTGCAACTAACTGCCTGCAATGAAATCTATAAAACAGCTCTTTGCAAAAAGCTAAAATTAAAAAGTTACTGCATTATGGAACTTTACCTTAAGGTCACTTTTGCTCAGTTGCACAGTAACAACTCCCTGTTAATCACGATTTTGTGTACCACACTGAGGTACAGTCTGGTGATATGGAAGTAGTTTCTGGGTCAGCCTTGCAAGTGCTCAAGCCAGGGATCAATGGGACTGCCCAGATTAGGCCAGGGTGGCACTGGGATAGCCCTGATTTCACATTTGGGTTTAAGTTGCCAAATATTTTCGTTTGTCCTCATTGGTTTCTATAAAGTTAACTCTGATCTAACTAGGCAAATTTTCAGGCCCTTCTGTCCTAAATTGGGCTTTTACTAAAAACTTCTTTTGAGCTTTCATTTAAAATACTAATTTTCCTGGGCTTAAATATTTTGAAGGAATAAAATTCATGTAATACTAACTTTCATTTGAGGGCTGTCTTGAAAGGACTTGAGTGATTTTTTTGTTGGCATTTGCTGATTTCTTGGTCTGGACGCTGAAATTCTGCCTTCTGAATATGGAAAACTAGTTCTGTCTGTGCCAAGAATTTTTGCTTCGGTTCTGTGAAGGTTTTGTTAAATCCCTGCGGTCGCTGTGACTTGCAGGAAGTTCTTGGTATCAGGACTTGGAAATTTCTAGAGGTGTTGGGGTCATTTTGATGAATAGTTCTCCAGTTCCACATCACTGCCTGTCCCAGAAATTACCTCTAGAATTACCTCTTGGTGCTGCTTTACTTCCAGGTGTGTGGTACCTGCATTGCCCGAGGCAAGGGGTACCAAGGGATTGGCCAGAGCTTGCTCCCTAGGAGCACACGGGATACTGGAGGTGGTTCTGACCCTTGGCTTGGCACAGTCTGGGGCAGAGTTGTCTTCTGGTGCTGCACTACCTGAAAGGAGGCTGGAGCTGGGGGAATCGGAGTTTTCTCCCAGGGAACAAGGGACAGGATGAGAGAAAACTGCCTCAAGTAGCACCTGGGGAGTTCAGGTTGGATATTGGGGGAAATTTCTTCATTGGAAGGAGTGGTCAGGCCCTGGCACAGACTGCCCAGGGTTGAGTCACCACCCCTGGAGGGATTTAAAAGGTATGTCGATGTGACACTTGGGGACGTGGTTTAGTGGCAGCCTTGGCAATGCTGGGTTAATGGCTGAAATTGATCTCGGAGATATTCTTCCAATGTTAATAACTCTATGATTTTATTATTTCAGATTTGTTTTCTGCTGTGAATGTGGAGTGTGAGATTGGGAGGCTGCTTATATTGTTGGCAGTCTCTGTTTTGTTCTGCTTTCTTTTCAAAGGGTTATTTGGCAAGTGCATTCTTCCTTCCCAGCCGCCAAATGTGTTGTTAATTTTGCTTGGGTAGTCGATGACTAAGTGCACGAGCAGCACAGATGTTGGACTGACAGTGCAGGTCACTGGACTGCCTGAGCATTAAATTAATTTTTCCCAGCTCTGCCCTCAATTCCTTGAGTGACTTCTTGGGCAGTGCTGTGCCTTGGATGCAGCATTTCCTCCTTTCCAACCCGGCAGGTCGGGGGCCGTGTGCCCGTGCTGGACACACTGGCAGAGCTGGTCACGAGAGGTCGATCCATCCCAGTGCACCTGGATTACCTGCCCAGGCTGGAGGCCCTGGTGGCCGAAGTGCAGGCGTGGAAGGAGTGTGCAGCAAACACGTTCCTGTGCGAGAACTCTCCGTATTCCCTTCTGGAGGTAGGAGGCAGGAATTGGAGATCAGCCTGGTCAGTCATGGAACAGGAACGTGGAGTTAGTGTGAGCTCTGGAAGGAGCAGTAAATACTACGTATATCTGCAGAATTGCTTTAGGATTACCTGAACTAATTTAATAACAATTTTTATTAGTGACCTATACTTTTAATAATAGTTTTAAACTTTTAAAACGCTTAAGATTTAGCTATGTTTTCTCTGTTCTTCTTAATCAGTGGTTAACGAGAGCAGACAGTGCCAGTGTCTTAACATTTTCCATATGAATATGGGAATACTGACAAATCTGTGGTACTGGATTAACTCCAGTGCATCAGGTGGAGCTGCAGGTGAGCAGGTTCTTGCCTTCTCCACCCTCCTCAGGTTCAGGTGTGCCAGCGTGAGGCTGGGGCTGTGTTCACTGCCCCTCTGGAGCTGTGGCTGTGGGGCTGTCACACCTGCAGTCTGTGAGCAATGTACACTCTGCCCTGCATGGAAGCCCTCTGAGCCCTCTCCCGTGGGGACAGATAGGAATGTAGGGCAGCCCCTGGAATCTCTGCTCTTTTCCAGGGTTTGCAGTTTCAGTCTCACGGAGGCTGCTCAGTGTATCAGCTGTCTCTCTGTGCCAGCAGTCTGGGTGAAGCACAGGGGTTATTTGGGTCTGGCCATTTTACAAAACTGAAGTTCCAACCTTCCAGCTCTCCCTACCTTCCAGATAACCTCATCCTAAACTCTCAGATCTTTGATGGAATAACTGCAGGAATCCCAATTCTCACCAGTTGCCTATGGCCACATCCAGGCAGGAAGGCGCGTTAGGAACAGTGCAGGTGTAACACTGCTGCAGGTGGGACACTGCTGTTCTGTCCCTCAGGTGTTGTGTCCCTGGTGTGACATCGGAATGCTCAGTCTGAAGAGGAAGCAGAAGAAGCTGAAGGAGCCAGTGCCAAGTGGCAAGAAGAAAAGCACTAAGCTGGAGACGCTGAGCGACCTGGAGCGGGCGCTCTCTGAGAGCAAGGACACTGCATCCGCGGTACGTGGTCACATCTTTCCTAACTGGAGTTTCTTCTGAGTTCCTTGAATCTTTGTTTCTGTTTGCCTCCTTTGCAGGAGTGTGGCTTCCACCCTGTTCTTGCTGTGCTGCTCTGCAGAAGGATTTCTGGGACTGCACTTTTCTAAGCTTGCTTCAGACTTCCCAAAATTGCTTTCAGTGGAAACAACACGTACTGCTTTATTCATGAAGCAGCCTCACAGTTTGCCAGGCAGTGCCTGTAGCTGAGCAAAGCATAGGAAAACAAAAAATGGAGACCTGTTTTCCCTTACCCTAATGAAACCTTATTTAAAATGGGATAGGGTTTGCCCAAGTCTGATCCTTTCAAAGAACACAATAATCCAGCACCATTTATAATTAAAACAAACACTCTAAATAATTCCAGCAAACCTCATGCACCATGGAGTCACTAAAACACTGCTCTGGGTGGAGCAGACTCAGTTGCAGGTGGGGAAGGGCTTCATTCCAGCAGACCTCATGCACAGCCTACACCTCGGCCCGGTAATGATGTCCTGTGGCTAATGAGGAGCAGTAGGGACTCATTGGCTGTGGCTTGAATGTAATTTAATATGGGACATTCAAGTTGTAACCTTTGGCAACTACTTGAAACTTGTACATTCAGTGCTCATGGTGTTGGCCTCTCTTGTCTGAACCCAGCACTGGAGCAGTGTCCCTGCAGTGTCCCTGCAGTGCTGTGGGGACAGGCTGGAGGCCCTGGGTCACACCTGGCCCTCTCTGACTCCAGCACCCCTGGCTAAGGAGACTCAGGGCACTCACTAGGGGCTGTACCTAGGAAAGGGAAATCATTCAGTGTGGCAACGTTTGCTTCTGACACATGAGGGGAACCAGAACCTTCCCATAGTGACTCTTGGACACTCCCAGCCTGGCTCAGCACCTCTGTGCACACTGGAACGTGCTGTTCCCCAGTCCCACATCTGCCCAGGATGGACACAGCTGTCTCGTTTTTTCAGAGCTGATTTTAGTCCAGGAATCATGCTTGAAAACCATGATGTGAGAAATAACCACTTGTATATATTTATAAACCCTCCTCAGGATGTTTATATACATAATAAAATGCATAGAATTAGTTAGTTGCAGCTGGTTTGAACAGGCTTTATAGAACTGAAATATATTAGCTCTTTATAAGAGCTAATGCTAAAGATTCCTGAAAAAAGAATCGTGAGCATCTGCAGAGAGGGTAAACAGCACATCCAGGGTACACCTGAACTTGGCCTGCTGTTCATGATTCCCAGAGCAAGTTCATAGGTCAGGGCATGGCGCTGAGCACGGGAGCAGCATGTGCAAGGTGGGGGTCAGAGGTACATTTGCATTTGTGAAAACTGTCCAGAAAGCTTTTCTGAGATCTAGTCAGACTGTTGAGAGACATATTCACAGAGCAGTGTCTGCAATCCAAACTTACACTTCAGGATTTGCGCTGCATTAAGACAGACCACATTTTTGGAATACAAAACACAAAAGCTTGGAACAGAGAGGGAGTTAGGAGCTAATTTTTTTACAACAGGTTAAGCTTTTTATCTCAGGGCCTCATGAGAAAATGGAAGGGAATTGAAGTCACACCACTGCCCATCCCCACTGCTGCCCCTCCAATCCTGATTGCCGCTCCTCCATCCCCATCCCTGCTTCTTTCCCACGTTTAAAGCCCTGAATGCGGGAGCGTCTGAAAAGTGATGAAGCAGAGGGCACCCTGTTGGTAAGGAGCAGAGTTCCCTTGGAGATGACATCCTTTGACTCCCTTTCAGATGGCCACTCTGGGAGAAGCCCGGCTGAGGGAGATGGAGGCTCTGCGTGCCCTGCGAGCAGCGAATGAGGTGAAGGTGTTGTCGAGCGAGGAGGACGCCGAGCTCAAAGTGTGTCTGTGCCAGAAGGAGCCAGCAGCTCCCATGATCCAGTGTGAGCTCTGCAGGGGCTTCTTCCACACCAGCTGTGTTCCGGTGCCCAGCACGGCGCAGACACCACGTGTGTGGCTGTGTCCACACTGCCACCGCTCCGAGAAGCCACCTCTGGAGAAGATCCTGCCGCTGCTGGCGTCCCTGCAGCGCATCCGCGTCCGGCTGCCCGAGGGGGATGCCCTGCGCTACATGATCGAGAGAACTGTGAACTGGCAGCACAGAGCACAACAAATGTTGTATTCAGGGAATCTAAAACGCATCCAGGACAAAGTTGGCTCAGGATTACTGTACAGCAGGTGGCAAGCCTCGGCGGGCCAGCTGCCAGAGACAAACAAGGTGAGGCTGGGCTGGGGCTGGGCTGCCTGGTGCTGGGAGTGCGAGGTAGCGAGGGTGGGGGTAACGCTGCTCTGGGTTTGGGTCTGCTGTAGCTCCCTACAAATCCCAACAGGGCAGAGGGTTTGTGTCCTGCTTTACAGCTGTCCTGTAAAGAGCTGGGTGCTGCTGTGCCCCTCAGGATGTGTGTGTGTCCTAGCAGCAGATTCGTGGTCCCTTCTGCTGGAGTCCAGGAACAATTCCTCCCGAAGAGCCTGTTTTCCCCTCTCCTCCTCCAGCTCCTGTGTTCTGCTGTGGCACCACTAATGACAGCTGCTGAGTTGTTTCTGGAGTGCTTGCTATTCAATTGGTCTTCATATTCTACTCCTACAAGTATTCAAATAGAGTTTTAAGCCTTGAGAATTACTGACAGAGGCACAAACTGTCCTGTGCATTACCAGCTTGGCTCTCAGACAAGGTTGTTTTCAACAAAGCGTCTTCATCCTTTGCTGCTTCTCCTCACTTCCACTAGACCTCCCAAGCTGAACATTCTGCTCATACTGCTGGGTTTAGCCACAGCAGCTGTTTCAGGTGGGGTAGTGAGGAAGTTTGTCTTCTTCCAGTGAAGATCTTTCAGCAAAAATCACAGGTAAAGAAGGAAAGGAGTTAAACCATTTTCTTGAGATAACAAATGCAGAAAAATATCAGAAATACTCTGTGCAGTATAAAGACCATGAAACACCCCAAAATGGAATGTACGCTGTTGCTTTTACATTTTGAAACACTTTAGTTTTGCTAGTCCAGTCCAGTTACAGTTAGGCTGTGTTTGTGTTCTCATGTTCATTTATGTTAAAACACAAAACATGCCACACATGCCTGAGGGGGTGTTGCAGCTGTTTCTCATTCACCCAGCTGTGCCAATGGCTTGTGGTGACCAAATTTTTCAAGCAGGCAAGTCAAGATAAAGAAATTAAGACATCTTTAGATATCTAACAGATTTTTTTCTGGTCATTTAGGTCTCAAAGTACCCTTTTGCTAAACCAGCTAGTGTAGCTGAAAAGAACCGGCCAAGATTTTGGGAATATAAATTGCTGTTTGGGCCAAAAATTGAAACAGTGAGTTTAGTTTTATTAGCATGATGGTATTAGCTCAGCATGGAACTGTGAGGATCCTCCCACCCAGAGCAGGGTAACCATTTTTGAGGGGTCTGGGACTTGAGGAAGTTAGTAAACCTTGCAAATCAGGATGTATCTGGCAGAGCTAGTCCAGGTCCTTGGGACTGCATTTCCCGAATCAGAGGTCGCTGGGAAGCTCGGTGGAAGAGCATCTGACCGTGTGCCTCTGCTGGGGTCCCTCTGCGTGCCTGAGCCAGGGACCTTCTGAGGCAGGCCCCCCTCAGCACAGGTGGGAGCTGAAACTTCAGTCTCCGTGGATTTGAGGTAGTTTTCTGGTGAATCCAGTGTCTCACCATGGCTGTCCTGTCTTGTCCCAGTTCTGTTTTCCCTGTCATCTGGGCTAATTCAACACTCACTCCCCGCAAGAAGCTTCTCCAGTAACCACTGGAGTTGGGCTGCTTTGTCAGCGGCCAAAGTGAGCATTTAGGTGAGTTTGAAAAATTCCCTTGAAAGCAGCAGGGGGAATTGAGGAGAGCCATATTCTGCAAGGAGCCCAGGCACTTGGGTTGGAGAGGCAGAGGGCATTGTGGAAAGCTCCTGGTGAGATGCCTCTGGCAGTGTCAGGGGCTGCAGGGTTTGCTGTTGGCATGTTTGTGGTAGGGCAGAACTGCAGTGTTTGGACCAGGGCAGTGAGATACAAGATTTCAGTAGCTGTAAGAGAAACAATTATTGATCCAGCTGCAGTTATTCCACACTTCAAACCCCACGATTAGTGAAACTATCTGCATTTTGTTTTCTAGGTGTCCCAGACAATTGGAGCAATGTCATTCTCCATGCCTCATGACTGGGATAACAGAACCATCTATTTGCATTCTCCATTCTCTACAGGACAGCACTGCATCCCACTTCATGGTTTGTAATCTTCACTTTGCTTTGGGGGTTTTTCGCCACTCCCCTTCCTTTTTTTTGCCTGTGTTTGGTGGAAGAGGGAGGGTGTCCTGGTCACCAGGAGATGGCTGAGCAGGCTTGTGACACGTTTGGTTGTTTCTCCATCTCCTCAGTAACTTTGGAGCTCAGTGTCCAGCTTTGGCAGAGGGCTGCATTGCGCAAGGATAGAAATTTCCTATGTTTATGGGACAAGAGGAATCAGGAGAACTGGCCTCTTCCCACAGGAACAGCTCCCCATGGGCTGTGGCCCCAGCAGAGCTGCAGAAGAGGGAAGGAAAGGGGAAAAGCCACTGAAGGTGTAGGAGGTGGATGGGAACAGCAGGGATGTGGTGCTGGAGGCCATGGGGTACTTAATCCACAGGACAAGAGTCCATGTGAGCTTTGCTGCAGCACGACTGTCCAGCTGTCAGAGACTGGAGCTGCCCCAGTCCCTGGGGGGGCTGCTCTGCTGGGGTCACTCAGCACAGGCTCTGGACCATCCTCACCTCAGACTCGGTGGGTTGGACTAACAGATGTGCTGTGAATTGCATCATTTTATGACTGTGAAAGAAGTTACTTAGCATTTCTTCCCTCCTGATGCATAATGCTCCAGGGACATAAGTCTAGACTTACCTTCATGCCAGTGCAGCTCAGTCCATATGGGTGTTAGAAAAGCCATTTCAGTGGAATGTTAGAGCTCACATCAAACAAGGAAGTGCTTTGTGTCACCAGGTTTATTTTTCATATTTGAGCTGTACTGTATTAAAAAGCTGTTATTTACACAAAGATTTTGGCCTCCCCATCCGGGACTGTTTCAGAGCCCCACATGAGCTTTGGAGCCAGTAGCAGCAGCTGCTGGTGACCTTAGAGCAGGACTCTGTCACCAGGCTCATCCCCTCAGCCTTCCTTCCCCTCCTCTCATGGCTTCATGGCCACAGATCTCACTCAGCTTCTTTGTCTTACCCACTTGTTAGGTAGTGAGGAGATTGTGATACTCCTGTACCTCCAGAAGTAGGAGAAGTTGCCAGGAATGTTGGCAACGCCTCATCCTTGAACCAGCAGGGAATGGGAGCATGGCAGGGTGCTGAGCCACAGTGCAGAAACTTCTGTGCAAGCCTTTATCTTTCCTTTTAACCCTGCTGTTAAAAATGAGCAGTCAAGAGGGAGCAGATAAGAACTAACTAATACAGTTGCAGATTTAAAGTCTTTCACTATTTTTTATTGTGCAGCCAGAGATTTTTCATTATCTGTGCAGCTCTTCTCAGTGCTGGCGCTGAACAATTCCTGTTGTGTCTCCCTGTCTTTCACACCAGTCATTAGCACCGAGCTGGACGAGCTGATGATGGAAGCCCAGCTGCTGCAGGTTTCTTTGCCTGAGATCCAGGAGCTGTACCAGACCCTGTTCACGAAGCAGAGCCCTGCCCTGCAGCCAGAGCAGAGGTCACCCAGCGCAGGCACAAATGAGAAGGCAAGTGTCCAACAGCAGCACTGAGCTGGGGAAGGGCTCTGCCTCAGCCCATGGACTTTCCAGGGGTTTGTGTGTATGGCTGCACTTCCATGAAAATACATTTTCCTTGTTCAAAAGGAGTCAAGAAGTTAATAACAAATTGGTTACAAATTACTGAATACAATTTGTGGCCTAATATGTTTTTGAAAGTTAGATATGTGTTTATGGTCAGTCTCTGTACTTCAAATACGTCTGTCCTGATTTCACAGAATTGCAGAAGCCCACACTGGTTTGGGTTGGAAGGGACCTTAAAGCTCATCTTGTTCCACTCCTTGCTGTGGTCAGGGATGTCTTCCATTAGACCAAGTTGTTCCAAGTCCCATCCTGGCCTTGAACACTTGACTTTTGTCCTGTGTTGAGGCTTTCCAAGGGAGCTGCTGCAGAAGCTGTGGGCTCAGAGGCAGGAAATGAGGATGGTTTTCTCTCTGAGTTCTGTCCCTGGGGTCTGACTCTGCCCTTGGCTCCTCATACACATCCCAGGCTATTGAAAAGGCAGCACTGTCAAACACTGCACTTGTGCTTAAGCCTATTCCTAAAATCAGGGTATGGAATAACAGCGTAATGGGTGTTAGTTACATAGTTCCAACCTTGCCAAATGTCTTTCCCATAGAACGAGTGTTGCCGAGGGAAAAAGGATGGCATTAGTTACATGGAGAGAAAACTGAAGCGGCGTTTTGAGAGAGAGAGCTTCTGTGGCGAGAAGAGAGCGAGAGTAAAAAAGATGAGAACACCCAAAAAGAAGAAGCTGAAACTGAGTCACTCAAAGGATCTGTGCAGTAACAAACTGGAGAGAGAGCGGGAGAGGCTCCTGGAGCTGCAGCGTTCCAGCGACAGCCACTTGCTGCCCTCAGACACGTCGTTCTCAGAGCAGGAGGACTCCGAGGATGAGGATGCCATCTGCCCAGCTGTGAACTGCCTCCAGCCCGAGGGGGATGAGGTCAGGAGGGGCAGACCCACCGTGGTGTTCCAAGTGCTGGGATCTGGGACAGGGAGCTGCCCTGGGGCTGTTTGACTACAGAAAAGCTGCTCATGAGGAGAGTGGGAGGCCCTGGCTTAGCTGCAGTGTCCGTGCAGCTGGGATGGGCAGGACCAATCCCACCTGCCCTGGAGCAGCCATGTGGCATCAGAACATCTGCAGGAAATGGGAAGGGGCAGGTGGGGCTGTGCAGGCACTGTGTCCATTGCTGCTCTTGGGATCCACGTGTGGATGGGCTCTGTGGGTGAGGGCAGTGCCTGGGGCTCTGCTCAGGCCCATCTGGGCTGAAAACGGAGCAGAGGGATGGCTGAGTCTGTGTGAGGTGGGAAAGCAGTGGGGAGATACAGGAGGGTGTGCCCTGCCCACAGCCCCAGAGAGCAGGAAGCACAGTGAATATCCATCACCAGCCAGCTGTGGAACAGGACATTCCTCATGTAAATAGACCAGGAGCCCCAGGATGACCCACGAGTGTGGGGGGCTTTGCCTGGCCCTGCTCTGACCCCCATGTCTGCTCTTCACCAGGTCGACTGGGTCCAGTGTGACGGCAGCTGCAACCAGTGGTTCCACCAGGTGTGCGTGGGCATCTCCCCAGAGATGGCGGAGAAGGAGGATTACATCTGCGCCAGCTGCGCCGGCAAGGACGCCCAGTTCCGGAAGTAAAACCCCCAAAAACCCTTCAGGACTCGAGTACAGAAGGTTCCCAGTTTTCCAGTTAAGCCACAGGGGCTGGTTTAAGAACCAGATTGCATATGGTGCTACTTCTATCCTTATGGGATCATTTTCCAGAACTCAAAACAATTTTTGACACTTTTGTATTTTCCCTTGATCTGTTTGTGGTTGTTGAGGTTTGAGATGCTGACTGTTTGCAGGGGTTTCCACCGATTGGGAAGGCATTTGACACGTGCACCTTTATTGTACAGCATTCAGTTACCTCTGGGATTTACCGGCGTATTTAATTCAGCTTGGTTTGGGTGCAAAAGCAAACAAAAAAACCCCTGCACCATGAATTTTCCAATAATCCTCTTTTGAGGAAATCCCTGTTTACTCTGTTAACTCTTTGGAGACTTTAGTTTTTTTCCACTTTGTTTTTCGTAGACTAGGTTTATTTATCTGAGCAATAACTTCTATGTCTGGTTTCAGTGACTGGAATGACAATTGAACAGCGTGTTGCTTCTAGCATTGGTTGATGTACAGACAGCAAATGTTAGATCCTAGTGTCACTGAGGGCCCTGTGATGTAGAAGACAGGAAAAAAAAATCTGTAAAGTAATTGCCACAGCTGTATTTTGGCTTTCTCCTTTTTTGGGTAGCTTGTATCAAATGTTGCAGTTTATATTGTGGAATAAACCCCTGGTTATGTTATAAAATTAAATGTTGGTGTTTTTAGAGAGTTTGAAATGCAGTTTTATTTCCCTCTGAATCCACACTGCATTGATGGGTTTTCTCACCAAGAAAAATTCACCTTCCCAAGAAGCAGTGCAGAAGCTGTGGTGTTTCTCGTCTGCTCAGGTTTGGAAGGAGGAGGGAGGTCAAAATGTTACAACAAAAAGAAAAAAAAATCTCTTCCAATATTTTTGCCAGCCTTTTCCAAAGCTGAAATTATTTGCCTGCTGAGTGCATGAAGAATTGAAACTGCAATTTGGGACTTGGCAGGGGCAGGAATGGGGGTTTCACACAGGAGACAAATGTGTGAGACAACTTCTCCTGCCAGCCCTGCCCAGCTGTGACAGGAGAGACCTCCCCCCACTGCCTGGGCTGGTGGCCGCAGAGCCAGGGCTGGTGGCCACAGCGACCTTCCCTGTGGCCCTCAGGGAGCTGGCTCTGCACAGCCCAAGCTGGTGGCCACAGCATGCTCTGCTCTGCCTGTTGGCAGACTCCCCTCAGCTGTTTCTGCCTGCATTTAGCCGAGAAGCCTGAGGAATAAGGAGATTTCTGGGCTGGTTCTGGTTCTGGTTCTGGTTCTGCCCAAGGCTGCTCAGTAGCTGGAGCACTGCAGGTGTGGCACCGTGGTGCTGCCAGAGGGGAATGGAGCTCTGACAGCAGAGCTTGGGTGTTCAGCCCCACAAGGCACTTCATGCACAGGGCTGCCCCTGAAATCCCTTGGAGAGCAATAGCCTGGAAACGGCCTGGGGACAGGGATGTGCCTCCAAGGCCTGCCGGGGTGGAACTTCTGGAGTCCTGGGAGATGGGAGGGCTGGAGATCTTTGTGTCAGGGAGAGCTGTGTGACAGCTTGTCCTCTCTGGAACCGTGGTGGGCTTGGTGTTCCTTCCACTCAGTGCCAGGAGGAATTTGCTGTGAAGTTTTTTTTCCCTGCTGGTTTTACCCCTCTTCCCACAGGCAGGAGTGCACAGAGTCACTGGGGTAGAGCAGAGCCTTGGAGCATCTGTGGCTGATGGTGACATGGAGGGTCTGTGGGTGGGATGAGAACTGTGCAGGAATTCAGTCCCCCAGGGTTTGGTTTGGGTTTTTAATAAACATTCATTTTTAACTGTTAAACGAATCTTCAGCCTGGCCCAAATGATTTGTCTGAAAGTGCTGGGGTGGGGGAGAGCCTTGAGCCCATGTACATGAGTTGTGTCTGTGCTTCCATGGTATGACTGGTCCTTTTTATTTCAGTACCAAAAGGATGCTTTGAGAATTGGGATTTTTTTTTTTTGCTTAGAAGAATCTTTGTGCAGTGCTGAGATAACAGTCCAAGCTGTGGGAAAAAACTGCTCTGTAATAATTTGCTTTCAGAGGGGACAGACAGACAAACTGGAGCTGGAAGTGGAGCTGGCACAGTGTCTGATGCAGCTGAATCATTACTGATGTTTCTCTGTGTCCCCTTTATTTTTTTCCATTGAAGAATTTGCTGTTTATCAAGAAGTGCAAGAGGAAATGGGATGCAGTTAAGTTCAGTGTGGTGATTCCTTACAGGACCAATGGAACATTGTCACTTTGGGGACTCAGAGGGTCAGAGGAGACCTTTGGGGTCCCAACAGCAGCATTTATCATCAGTATTACTGAGTGCAGTAGAATTGTAGCACAAGTTTTTGGAAATGACCACATTGTTGCTTGAAATTTTTCAAGAAATGGTCCACGGATGACCTGTGGCTGCAGCCCAGGACTGCTGAGGGATTGGCATCTTATTTCCTGCTGGAGCTGTGACCCCTGGAGAGCTGTCACCTGGCAGAGGTGACAGTGCCTGCCATGCCACAGACTCTGCCTTTGGGTTTCATCCTCGTGGATGCTCAGATTTGATGAAATTGGGATTTGACTTTCGTTAAACAAGAGAGAGCTCTGTTCACTTTGGAGTGGGCTCTGCTGTGTGCTCTTTGCACATTCCTTGTCCTCAGGGAGGGTGACAAGGGCAAAACATGCTCAGAGTCTGGAGGGATGAGCTGCCCCTTTCACCCCTCCTTTTCTGCACCCCAGATTTCCAAAGGATAAGCCAGAACAGGAAAAAAGTCTATCTCACCCCATTCTGCTGCTTTATTTTATTTATTTTTGGAATGTAGCAACCAAGTACATCACCCTCCCTGGATCCTAATTCTTTATTTAATAAGAATAGTTTGTGACCTCTACATTAGTTTAATCATAAAACAGGAAAAAATGTGAAGCTACCCTTCCTGTGGATTTGAGGCTGAAAACTGATTTAAAGCCTGCCAAGACCCTGAGATTTTTCCTGTTGTGCTACCTTTAGTCCGTGGGATGTGCCCTGTGTTGTGTCATGCCCTGGGAGCATCAGAACAGCCCAGTGTGGTCACACAGCACCAATAACTCACCCGAGGGAGAGGCAGGGCTTTGGTTCCACCTGTTTAGGTGCTACAAAGATACTCCTGGCTCTGCTCTGGAGCCAGGCTGGGAGAGCTGGGATCTTCAGGCTGGGGAAGAGAAGGCTGTGGGGGAGACCTTAGAGCTCCTTCCAGTGCCTAAAGGGGCTCCAGGAGACCTGGAGAGGGATTTGGGACAAGGATGGAGGGACAGGACAAGGGGGAATGGCTTCCCACTGCCAGGAGATAATTGGGGAGGAATTCTCCCTGTGAGGGTGGGCAGGCCCTGGCACAGGGTGCCCAGAGAAGCTGTGGTGCCCCTGGATCCCTGGCAGTGTCCAAGGCCAGGCTGGACAGGGCTTGGAGCAGCCTGGGATAGTGGAAGGTGTCCCTGCCCATGGCAGAGGTGGGACTGGATTGCCTATTATGTCCCTTCCAACCCAAACCAGTCTAGGACTCTGTGATTCTATGACCTTATCCTTTGGATACAGAGCATGGAATTTACTCAAAGACTCTCCATCATCCAGGCTTTACTGAAGATAAAACCAACTTTGGAGAGCATTTGTTGGGTGTTTGGGCTGCTCCAGGGTCAGTGCAGCTCAGGGAACTGGGGCTTCCAGCAGGAAGCTTCAGCTGCCAGGACTCTGCCAGGGCACAGAAAATACCAACAAACTGCAGTGATTAATGTTTTGGCTGCAGGAGATGTTTCTGTAGGACACAACTACCTGTATCACACAGGATTCAGGGACTGTCTCCAGAATCCACACGCAGCAACATAAGTGGCTGAGACAGCTCTTCTGTGAGTCTAGAAATGAGTGTGCTGTTCTGAGAGAGTGGCTGAAGTACAGCCCTGAAAAATGGCATTATCCTTCATTCAGAGGGGAACAAGTCTCATAGTGAGAGCACTCCTGGAGGATGTGAACATGTCAGTCTGTGAAGGAACAGCAGCTCACCCAGAGCAACATCAATGGAGATAAAAGTCTGTCTGGAAGAGAAGATAAAGCAGCCACAGGAGAAGAATAGAACTGCAGGTTCAACACTCAGCTGCTCTTAGAGACACACAAGACTGGGATCAGGGAGTTCCAGCAAAAAAAAGGTCTTGGGTAGAAGGAACAAATATTTTATGACAAAAAGCAAAGCCCATGTGATCATGTGATAGAGTGCCAGGCCCAAAATCCTGCTTGCTGAGAGGAAGGTGGTTGAAAAGAAGTAGTGACGTACCCTAAATTCAGAAGTGCAGCATTACAAAGGTTCCTTGTGCACCTCAGGTTTTCAAGTTCTGAAAAACTGCTTACACTAGTGTTTTAAATGAATTTGGCTGTTTGTTTAATCATAATACTGGGCCAGATTTCATATATATATATATATATATAAATTTTTTATTATATATATATATATACATACATATGTATATATCTGTGTGCTTGTCCCCTGAAATCTGGGAGACCTGAGCTTCTAAACATGTATAAGGAAAACCAGCAGCCCCCTGTCTACCAAATGTGGAATTTACTTGAAGACTCTCTCCATGATCCAGGCTTTATTGAAGATAAAACCAATATTGGAGAGTGTGGGTCAGGTGTTTGGGCTGCTTTGGTGTCCGTTGGGATTTTGGGTTTTCATGTTTTTGCTACTATCTGGGATTAAATTTTAACCAAGTAGACCTCGTGTGCTTTGCCTGTGAGCTGAAACAGCACACGGGGAAACAGGGAGTTCATCATAAAATACCTTTGCATGCCAAGAATGTCTCGTTGTGGTGAGGGAACTGTTCTTCCTAAAGCAGGTCAGGAAGGGGTGACTGTCAGAACTGTTGGGCTTGAAGGCAGAAGTGCAGTGTTTGACCAGCAAGCCCTGAGTGCTGACTTTGTAGGAGGGATCCCTGCAGAAACCTGTGAAGAGCTTGTGGAATGTTCAAACGGGTGGGAATTCAAACCTGGAAAAGCCTGGAAGAGTCAAATAAATGCAGTTTGTACAAATACGGAAGAGTGAGTTGGCACAATGGGAGTGGTTGTGCATCCCTTCGGCTTAAAGGATGATGGGCTAGACTGGCATTGCTCTGGGATACCTCCCCTCTCCCCAGACTGCATCCTTGTTTTCTGCAACACGTTTGTAAGGCAGAGGAAACAGTTCAGTTGTGATCATTTTTGTCCCTTCCTAACAGATACTCGCAGAGGTGTGTCAGATCTGATGTTGGCAGCCAGCACTGAGAGCCAGTGACAGCCTGGAGTGATGGAATCAGAGAATCACAGAACCAATAGGGTTGGAAAAGCCCTCTAAGATCGAGTCAAACCATTGCCCCAGCACTGCCATGTTCACTGCTAAACCATGTCCCCAGGTGCCACATCCACACATCTTTTGAACACTTCAGGGATGGTGACTCCACCACTGCCCTGAGCAGCCTGTGCCAGGGCCTGACCACCCTTTTGGGAAGAAATTTTCCCTCATACCCAACCTGAATCTCCCCTGGAGCAACTTGAAGCTGCTTCCTCTTGTCCTGTCCCTTGCTCCCTGGGAGAAGAGACCAGGACCTCCTGCCTCAATGATTTTGTTGCAGCAGAAACACACTTATGTTTTCCATTAAGCCGAAATCCTGGGACAGTGCAGAGATGAGTGATGACCCTCAGCTTGCAGAAGTTACACTTATATAAACATGTATTTATTCCTCCAGCAGAATCAGCATTTTGGATTGGGAAGAACAAGAGAGAAAAATAAAATATTTCCCTTGCAGAGACCTCTCTGGGGCCAGCAATGGCAGAGGGACAGGATGAGCTCCCAGGCTGTGCTGCACAAGGCAGAGCCCAGTCTGGGTTGAGCAGTGTGGCTGAAATGCACCCTCCTCTCCCCACAAAAAATCCCAGCCTGTCCTGGCTATGCCCATAGCTCTGGTTGGGAATGGCCTCTGCTGTCCAGTCTGTCTGCTCTGCCAGGGAGAGCACAGCATGTTTGGGCTATGGGTAGTGCTGGGCATGGCCTGAGCCCTGGTCCTGTTTGTTTAGGGGGAAAGATGGAGCTCATCAGCCCAGCCTCTGCAGAAGGAAATCTAACTTCATGTGTGGGAAGTTTGTGTAGCTGAGGTGGGGGATTGATTGCTTCCACCCCATCTGCCTGGGCCGTGTCTCAGGTGAGCACAGAGGACTTTCAGAGGCATTTTGTGTCCCCTCTGCTGCCTTTGCTGATGGAAAACTACCCTTGGAGGAGCTGCCCAGGCCTGGAGAGCAGGCAGGGAGGGTGAGGAGGGGGCTCCAGCAGGGCTGGGGGGTGGTGCTGGGCAGGCAGGTTCTGCCCCGGTGGGTTCTGTTGGTGATTCAGCACTGTGCTGGCAGAGGGGAAGGGCTGGAGTGGGGCTGGAGCAGGGCAGCTGTGGGGCTGCAGGATGGGGGGCAGCAGGACACTCACTGTGCCTGCAGGGAGCTGAAGCCAGGCTTGGGTTTGTGCAGTACCTCACGTTGCTCCTTCTGCTTTTACAGAAAATCTTCAGATTGCAAAAGTTATATGCATGGAATTGCAGAATCCCAGGCTGACTTGGGTTGGAAGGGACCTTAAAGGTCATCTTGTTCCACCCCCTGCAGGGACACCTTCCACTGTCCCAGGTGGCTCCAAGCCGTGTCCAACCTGGCTTTGGACATTTACACAGTACAAGATTAACCCCCAAATACTCCTGCTGGTAGCACATCTGTTACCAGGTGTCACTTGATAACCCTCAAGAGCTTTCAAACAGGAGGTGTTAAGGGCAAAGAATGCCATCCATCACTGTGAGTGGAATGTTGATGGGCTCTCAGTGGAAAGAGGCATTTCCCCCAGGATGGAGCTAGTCTGAGTGTAGGGTAAGGGTGCATAGTGCAGCAGCACAGAGGTTCTTGAACAGAGAGGGTGATTGAACAGTGGAAGGGGCTGCTCAGGGAGGTGTTGGAGTCCTCCTCATCCCTGGAGGTGTCCAAGGGATGACTGGACCTGGCACTCAGCACCCTGGGCTGATGACAAGGTGGGGATCAGACTCCAGCTGGACTCGATGATCCTGGAGAGCTTTTCCAGTCTGAATGATTCTGTGGCTGCCAGGCTCAGCCCTGGTACTGAACTGTGTCTGTAGACACATCACTGTCATACTCCTGGGGACTCACTGGAGTCAGGAAACCTCCCAATATTTTTCCCACAGCGTGTAGGAACTGGTATCCCCATCCCAAAAGACAACTCCATCACCGTCCCCCAGGTAAGAAGCCCACTTTGTATGTGCCAATACCACTTTTTAGTTCTCGTAATGCTTTGTAAAATTGCTTTTACTTCCTAAATAAACAGCTGTAGAAAATACACGTGGGCTTCTCAAGGCTCATGCTGGCTGCTCACCACACCTACATGTGGGAAAAGAGGTTGTGAGGGGTTTTTCCTGCCCTGTGACTGCTCCCTGCAGCCCGGGGGGTTCACTGGACTCTCCGGATGCTCCACAAGACCCTGGGCACTGCCTCAGCCCCCAGCAACTGCTCCCCCTGTGACATCCCACCCTGATGGGGCACGGAGCACCCAGGATCCCTAAATGCTCATGGTGGAAAGGGACAAAAGCCAGGGGGTCCATAAAAAAAAAAAAATCAAAGTTTTATTAGTAAATCATACACTTGTCACGAAAATTGCTGTGTTAATCCCTGATCTACTATATAAGGCCATGACAGTGGGGTTTGGATAAAGTTTTTCCTCCCTACCCCAGAGGAAAGGGAAGAGAGGAATAAATGAGTTAAAGACACCGGGAGGGGGGGACAGAGAGTTATCAATCAGTCAATCAATCAGTAAATCCATCACCAGTCCTGGTTCCATCATGTTGGGGACGCTGTGTTGGTCCGGCTGGGATGTCCGATGGGATGTCCAGGCTCCTGCTTGCGGGGTACCATTTTTTGGACAGGTTTCCCCACCCTGACCCTAACGTGGGTTTCTCGCTCTCCATGCAATGAGTTCTCACGCACAGTCCCTCCTTTCAGACCCTTCCGGAGGTGGCTCGGAGGCTCTGAGGGCTTTGGGAGCTCTCGATTCTCCCCACACGGTGCCTGCCCTCTTCTCACCTCATTCCCGCGCTGAGCTGTGCTGAGCCCCAGGAACTACGGCAAGGAGGTCTGTCCCAGAGGAGTGCTGCCCCACGGTCCCTCCTCCAGCCCCATCCCGGTGTGTCAGCAGCCCTTCCCGGCCGTCATTCCCGCCTGGGACGTTCGGCACACTCACGCACTCCTGACCCGGGATGGCCGCTCCGCCGCGGTCCGCCGCGCCGCCAGGGGGCGCTGTGCGCGGTGCCGGGCGCGGCTCCTCCTCCCGGCGCGCGGT